>LPNX010123451.1:949939-1024850 GCA_001517045.1 Pseudotsuga menziesii
CTAAATCCTTCCAATTTGGAGGTTCATACCCATATAACACTTGGAAAGGGGTCATTTTTGCAAAGGTGTGGTATGTTGAATTGTACCACCATTCTGCTAAGTGTAACCATTGAGACCAATGGTTTTGTTTATTTGTTACAAAACAACGTAGATATGCTTCTAAGAATTTATTTACGACTTCAGTCTGACCATCTGTTTGGGGGTGGTAAGCTGAGCTCATATTGAGTGATGTACCCATTTGTTTAAAGAATTCCCTCCAAAATTTTCCATTAAATTTTGCATCTCTATCGCTGACGATGACTTTTGGGAAGCCATGCAATTTGTAGACATTTTTGCAAAATACTTCTGCAATTTGTTTTGCCGTGTCTGTTTTTTTTATTGGCATGAAGTGAGCAAATTTGGTTAATCGATCGACCACTACAAGGATCTTGTCCTTTCCTTCTGACGGAGGCAACCCATCGATGAAATCCATTGATATCTCTTCCCATTTCTGGTTTGGAATGTGTATGGGTTGGAGTAACCCTGGGGTTAAAACATTTTCACATTTGTTTCTCTGGCAATTGCCGCATTCTGCCACATATTGCTGGATATCTTTCTGCATTCCCTTCCAGAAAAATGACCTTCTTGCATTATAATAAGATTTGAATAATCCTACATGTCCGATGGCTGGTGAATCATGGGATTCTTTTATTTCTTTAACCTTGAATTTAGAGTTTGAGTTCAAATAAATCCTCCCCTTATACCAAAGAATATCGTTTTTCCATTCAAACTTGGGGTCATGGTTGGAGTTGTTAATTATAGAGCTTGTTTATGGGTCCTTAGCGTATTCACTTCGTATTTCATTCAACCATTCTGGAATTGCAACTGAGATGGAGTAAGAGGTAATATCCTCATCTTTTCTGGAGAGTGCATCTGCGACTACATTTTCCTTCCCTTTTTTGTGTATTATTTCCATGTCGAAAGAAGCAATTTTTTCTATCCACTTCTGTTGTTCTGTGGACAACGTTTTCTGTTGAAGTAAGTATTGAAGACTATTATGGTCTATGCAGATCATGAATTTTCTCCCTAAGAGGTATTTTCGCCACTTTACCAATGCCTGCATAATTGCCATCATTTCTTTATCATATGTAGACTTCAATTGTTCTTGCTTGTTTAATTTCTTGCTCTCAAAAGCTATCGGGTGTTCATCTTGCATTAGTACTGCTCCCAACCCATAATCTAAAGCGTCACATTCTATCACGGATGGTTTTGAGAAGTCTAGGGTAGCTAATACAGGTGTGGATGACATAATTCCTTTTAAGGCTTCAAAACATTTTTTTGCTTCTTCATTCCAATGGAATGCATTCTTTTTTAGAAGGTTGGATAAGGGTGCGGTTCTGTGCACATAATTCCTAATGAATCTTCTGTAGTATCCCGTTAGCCCAAGGAATCCTCTTAACTTCGAGATGTTAGTAGGGTTGGGCCATTCTGTGATGGATTTGATTTTTTCTGGATCAACCCTGACTCCTTCTTTAGATATTATGTGTCCAAGATAGCTCACTTCTTCTTTACCAAACGTGCATTTGGACATCTTGGCGTAGAACTGATTTTCTTTTCAAATAGAGAGCACCTGTTCTAGGTGTGTGAGATGATCCTTCCATGTCTTACTGTATATAAGGATGTCATCGAAAAACACTAATACAAACTTCCTTAGGAATGACTGAAATAGGTTATTCATGGTTGCTTGAAATTTCGCTGGGGCGTTAGTTAGCCCAAAAGGCATTACCTTAAATTCGTAATGTCCCTCATGGGTTCGGAAAGCTGTCTTCGCCACATCTTCTAGCCTTACTCTAATTTGGTAATATCCTAACCTTAAGTCTAATTTTGAGAAGTACCTTGCGCCATGCAGTTCGTCCAACATTTCATCGATAAATGGAATGGAGAATTTGTCTTTAATAGTTATTTTGTTTAGTCCTATGTAATCGATGCATATCCTAAATGATCCATCCTTCTTTAGTACCAGTACTACTAGTGCAGCATAAGGACTTCGACTTTCTGTAATCACTCCACATTTCAATAAATCACAAATTAATCTTTCAATCTCCGTCTTATGGTGGTGTGGATACCTATAGGGTTTAACATTGGCAGGGTTGGATCCTAACTTGATTTCGATGACATGCTCAATCTTCCTTTTTGGTGGTAACTCCATGGGGAGGTCTTCGAATACTTTTTTGTATTTTTGGATTAATCCTTGGATCTCTAGATGATCTTGTTTAACTACTTCTGAAGTTAATAATTCCATCTCCTGGCATTGTACGACATATGCTGGTGCTCCTTTTTGAATTAGCTTCTCCATTTTGTGGGATGACACAATTTGCGTGCGAGGGGGTTGGAACCCATATAATTTGTATCTTTCTCCTTACCATTTAAACTTTATAAAGTGTTCTTAGTGGTTTGTTGAGTAGGTACCTAGTGTTTGCAACCATTGAATTCCTAATACTGCATCAACTCCTCCTAAGGGCACTGCTTAAAATTCTTACTCAAGGTTATAGTCTTGTATTTGCAGCTTAACTTTGTGGCATTTCCCTACTTTTTCGATCTTCTTTCCATCTGCTACCATTACTTTCATGTTGGGTACTGGATATATGAAAAGGTTAAGCCTCTTTGCAACACTTACGTCGATGAAATTATGGGTGCTTCCTGTGTCGAATAGGACTACAACATTGTTATTTTTTATATGCCCTTTTAATTTTAATGTTTGTGGTTGGTGTATTCCTGTTATGGCTGCAATTGATATTTTGGAAGTTTCTTCATATTTTGAATCTGACAAGGGATTTTCAATGTCACGAGTTTCTTCTTTGTCGGATTCATCGCTATCTGACTTGTCTTCTTCTTCTGCTTCACATTGATATAAGTTCTTGGTGGTCTCTTTTTTTAAACATCTATGTCTTGGGTCCCACTTCTCTCCGCAATACTTACACTTTCCTTCTTTCATCCGTTGGGATTCTAAGGTGGTTTTGTTTTCATTCCTCAGATGTGGTGGCTGGTATTTGGTGTCGGTTTTCGTATTTGGAATAGACCTTCTATCTTTGTCATGGTTTTTGTTCCATGCTTTTTTTAATTTTTCTTCAATGATTTTTGCCTTGCGTCTCGCCTTGTCCAAGGTTGATACATTTAGTAGCTCTAGTTCATCTCTTATATAGGGTTTTAGTCCGTACACATAAGTCTGGAGGCGTTGACTATCTGTGAGTTCTGGCACATGTGTCGCTAGGGCTTCCCATTCATCGGTGTATTCATCGACATCGCCTTTTTGCTGCAGTCTGGTAAGTTTTGCCAAGAAGTCTTTTTCTTTTAAGTCTTCAAAAATCTTAAAGAAATCATTTTTGAATGTTCTCCACTTGCGCTTAGTTTCCTGTGTTGTAACCTTCCACCACATGTACCAGTTGTAATCCTGCTCTTCTAGTTGCATAGAGGCATATTTTATCATTTCCCCATCAACTGTGATATTGTGTATGGAAAAAAATTCTTCTGCCTTGTTGATCCACGCCACGCTCTGTTTTGTGTCTCCATTGAATTTTGACAATTCTAACTTGGGTTTCATTTGATATCCATTCCTTTTTGGAGGAGAAGGTGACTACTCATGATTTGGAGAGAGATCGTGATCGAACTCTTCTTGTGGACTTCCTCTTTTGGGAGGAATTGTCTTATGGTAACTTGAATTTGAGGATGGTTGGTCTTCCTTTGACATATTGCACACTAATGTAGTAATTGTGTTTTCCAAATGATGCTCGAGTTTGCTTAACCCGGATTCGAACAATATTGTGACGTTTCTTTTTACACCTTCCATCTCTTAAGATACCGCTTCGTTGACTTCTTTTTTGACAGTCTCTGATAATTTGTTTTTTCTTTTGTGTAGTTCTCCTTCGATTTGGTTGAGTCTTGAGTGTAAACCCTCAATATTTTTAGAACCTTGGGCTTGGTTAAGCTCTAATTTCGCCATTCTTTCTTTAATTTCATTCATTTCTGCCATTTTTCTTGTGCAAGGAGGAATTTTGTTTTATTAAGAATGGTGAGGTTTAAGGAATAATAATTAATTATTATATAATAAAATATTTATTTTCCCTTATGTTTTGTAAAATGTGAGTAGATTGGGTGGTCGGGAGGGATGAGTGTTGCATTCCCCACCTAAGTTCAAATCTCACTTTCTCTTTACAAGTAATTATTTTGCACTTTATTTTCAAACCCAAACCCACTTATTAAGAAACCATGTGTGGTTTCACTTTTACCCCTTTTTTTGTTTTACTTTTTTTTTGGGGGGGGGTTACTTTTACCTTTTATTTTTTTAAGGACAAGGTCCTATTTTTTAGGGAAGCCCTAGAAGCTTGAATAGTAACCTGGCTCTGATACCACTTGAAGCAGACTAAAACTCTAAAACCCACATGAATTCCGGAAATTAACCACAGTAAAATTGAATATTGATTGATGATTTAATTACAATGATGAGAAAACCTTTTATAGGTAAAAAATACATCGTTTCACTGAAAGGGTGTGATCCTATGTTTTAATTAATACTACGTTAATATTAAAATAATTGCTCGTAATATTAGATACATAACAGCAAACATCACCTTAGCGAGACTGTGACACGACAGTCGCTTCTTGCAGGAAATTCCATAGGGGGGCTTAGCATGTCAAACAAACATTAAAGCAAATCAAGTTAAAATTAAATGCATAAATGCGTGTGACAATTATTTTAAGATGTTGCGACCAACATTACATGTTACGACAAATAATAAATAATAAAGTAATTTTTTTATATTATTAATGGATTTTGTGGGTTTGTGACACAATGGTATCATAGTATGGTTACAACACTTGGACTGAACAGGCCCAACATTGAAAAATGATAAAACATAATACTAACTTTATTTTGTTATGATTTGACTCTCTTACGAATAGGAAGAGAAGAATAACCTTGTTTTTGCAAGAAATTATGGCAGATGTGGGAATGTTTGCTGAAGAGGAATCACATCTTAGGAATCTAATGAACAATGAAGAAGGTAACATAAGGGATGGTGAAATATGGGTAAATATAAATGAAAGTAGGAACGATAAGCCATCTGAATTACAACAAACAACAAAAGGATTAAGGGCAGAATTAAAACAAGTTGAAGAAGATAACGAACAAATCCTGAAAGCACAGGAAGAGTTAAATAACATTTTGCTGTCTAAACTGCATAGTAATGAAAAAGAGAAAAATAAAGAACTCGAACTTAATTCATGGAAATAACTACACCTTACAAACATAAGGTAAGGAAACTGGAATTTTCCAAACATGAGACTAAATCTCCAAGCAAAGAATCAACTAAATATAATACTATAAAACATGAAGATTAATTGAAAGTAGTGATAGTAACCAAAAGAAAAAGAAATACAATCGTAAGAAGAAATTTCGAGTGAATTCAAAAAGATCAAACCTCCTATGTTTAACAGAGAGACCGAGAAAAGAGAAGAAGCGGAAGCTTGGTTATATGGAATGAAGAAGTATTTCCGGATTTATAACTATTCTGATGAATTAAAAGCAAAAATGACCATCTATAACTTAATAGGAAAAGCATATATATGGTGGTAAGAAATAAAGGAAGTAAAAGGAATAAAAGAACATTATGTAACGTGGAAAACCTTCAAGCAACATTTTAAATGAAAGTATCTATCAGAAAAATATTACGAAGAAAAAACTAAATAATTTTACGAATTAAGATTAGGTGCCATGACCATGAAATATCTTTGCAGTAAATTCTTAAGTTTTCTTCGTTATATGCCTTATATCATTGACGAAAAACAAAAAATACAACGATTTCTCAGTTGTTTACTTTTTATGTTCAAAGAGAGGATTGAGTACGATAATACGAAGACTCTGGAAGAGGCAATGAGAAAAGAAAACTTCTACTATGATCAAAATAAAATAAAAGGGAAAACATACCTAACTGGAAAACTAAAAGATGTGACAACTTTGATCAAAAAAAGAAAAATACTAAGTTTTATAAGAACACTGGAAATAACTACCGGGGATATCAAGGGAGTACTTATAAAAACTTTAAGCCACTAAATCCTACAGCAAAAGAAAGGGAACCACCCTCCGTCTTTACTAAAAATACTACATAGATGGAACCACTAAAATGTTGGGATGTGGTGAACCACATTACTTTAAATATTTCCCCATAAGAAAGATTTTTTTTAATAATGTTCACTCAATTCAAGTAGCTACTATAGTGGGGGATATGGAAATAAGCATGCCCAAAATCAGTGCAACATTGGAGAATCGACAAGTAGACCATCAAACATCAATGGTCGAAATCGAAGGTATGATAAAAGACAAACCCATTCTATACTGATTGATCCAGGTGCAAGTCTAAGTTATGTATCACCTAGAATTGTAGAATTATATAAATTACAACAAGATGAGTTTGAAAAACTTGGCTTGTACAGCTTACTACATGCACATAATGAAAAGTCACTAGTTACATGAAAACATGTGAATTTATTATGAATGACTTGAAGACACATGTTGACTTAAATATCTTACCGTTAGTGTCTTATGATTTGTTGATAAGAATGGAAAGGTTAGGGAAACATAGAGTTATTTTAAACTACCATGATAAAAATTTCTCATGTTTAGATGATAAAGGTAATACCATTATTGTAAAAGGAATTCCCATAAAGGTTACCATAAGAGAAATTTATGCCTTACAGATGAAAAGGTCCATACGTAAGGGATGCAAATTTGTTGCAGTCTATGTAATGGATGACAAGGAGAAAGATAATCAACTTAAAATAGAGGATATACCAATTTTAAAAGATTTTAAAGACATATTTCCATAAGAAGTTCATGTACTACCTCCGAAGAGGGATATAGACTTTATGATTGATTTGGTACCGAGGGAAATACCAACATCAAGGGATTCCTATCAGATGAATATAGTAGAGATTACTGAACTTAAATCACAATTACAGGAACTAATTGTACATTCAACCTAGTGTTTCCCTTGGGGAGCACCGGTCTTATTTGTAAAGAAAAAAGATGACACTTTAAGACTATGTATAGATTATTGACAATTAAACCAAATGACTATTAAAATTCGATATCATTTTCCTCGGATTGGAGATCTATTCGATCAGTTTCGAGGGGAAAGCACATTCTCCAAAATATATTTAAGATCTAGATACCATAAGGTGCGGATCAAGGATGAAGGCATCTTTAAAACTGCTTTTAGAACCAGATACACTCATTATGAGTTTTTCGTAATGCTCTTTGGGTTAACAAACACCCCAACGTATTTTATGTGTTTAATGAATAATATATTAATCCAATACTTAGATAAATTTGTAGTCATATTTATCGACGACATATTGGTATACACCAAAAACAAACAAGAGAACACTTAAAAATAATTTTACAACTGTGAAGGGAACAACAAATGTTTTCTAGGTTTAGCAAGTGCGAATTCTTTAAAGACATAATTCAGTATCCAGGGCACGTGTTGTCTAGAGATAGGATATCAGTCGATCACGATAATATTAGATCTATCACTGAATGACTTGTTCCAAAGACTATGACCAACATAAGATCATTCATGGGGATTACTGGCTACTACCAGAAATTCATTGCAGGATTCTCCAAGATAGCATACCCCATAACTTCCTTACACAAGAAATGTAAGAAATTTGATTGGAGCGAAAAATGTATTGAAAGTTTTAATAAATTAAAACATTTGTTAACCATAGCTCCTATCTTAAAAATTGTTGATATTTTTAAAGATTTTTTGTATGCACTGACGCATGTAAAGAAGGTTTAGGAGGAGTACAAATCCAAAAAAACTATGTCGTAGCCTACGAATCTAGGAAGTTAAAAGAACACGAGAATAATTATGCTACTCATGACCTAGAACTAATTGTCATCATATATGCGCTAAAGATGTGGCGACACTACCTCATTGGAAGAAGATTTTTACTAATGTCGTATAATACAAGTTTAAAATACTTGTTTGATAAACAAAATCTTAATGCTAGACAAGCTAGGTAGTTGTCATTTTTAAGTGAATATGATTTTGAAATAAAATATATAAAAGGAAAAGAAAAATAAAGTTGCAAACACTTTAAGTCGTCATGCAAACCTGCGATATGCAAGCATTAATTATGAATCAGATTTAGAAAATAAACTTTTAAATGCAAGAAATTTTGATAAAGAGTATCAGAACCTAAAAGAAAACACCACGGAAAACGAAAGGAATCAAATAAAAGCATATCTTAGATTGAACAGAATAGGGTTATTACTACATAAAGGTAGATTATATATACCTAATTTAGTAGATATTAAATTAATTGTTATGGATGAATTACATAAACGACCTTATTCAGGACACCCTAAATATCAAAAAATTATTACTATGAAAATAAAATATGTCTTCTGGCCTAATATGAAAAACGAAATAGCTTAATATTTAGCACGATGCATTGAATGTCAATGAGTTAAGTATAAACACCAACATCCAGCATGATTATTGCAGCCATTATCTATTCCAGAATGGAAATGGGAAGTGATCAGCTTGTATTTCATAATAGGTTTACCTAAGAATGTTTAACAACACGACTCAATCATGGTCATAGTGGATAAATTAAGTAAAGCAACTCACTTTATTCGTGTAAATCTACTTATAAGGTTGTTAATATTGTTGATATATTTATGAAAGAAATTTTCAGATTGCACAGTGTACCTAAAGTAGTAATCTTAGATAGAGATGTAAAATTTACATGAAATTTTTGGAAAACTTTGTTTAAAGGACTAGGCACACAATTAAATTTCGGTGTTAAATATCATCCTCAAACTGACTGACAAACTGAAAGAGTAAATCAAATTCTATAAGACATGCTTAGAATGTATGTAATGGATAAACCTGGTAAGTTGAAATATTACTTGCACTTGGTAGAATTTGCATATATTAATCACTTCCAAGTTTCAGCTGGAATGAGTCCATTTGAAATTCTGTATGGGAAAAAGTGTAACACTCCAATTTCTTGGAGTAGTCTCGTTGACATATTAATGTTAGGAACTAAATTATTGAAATATATGGAACTAATGGTGAAATGGGTACGACAAAATTTGAAGATTTCCCAAGGAAGGAAAAAGAGTTATGAAAAGAACGAAAAGAACTCCTCGAGAGTTCCAGGTAGGAGAACATGTGTACATAAAGGTAAAATCCAAGAAAATGTCCCTAAGATTGGGAAGATACTCAAAGTTGGCACCCAGGTATTGCGGGACATTTGAAATTTTGGAAAAAGTTGGACCGGTAGCACATCAGTTAGCATTACCACCTACAATAAAAGTACATTATGTTTTTCATGTTTCCATTCTAAAGAAATACATTCATGATGCTACTCATGTGATTTACTGGAACGTTATACAGGTGGAACCCGAAGGAGAGTTTCAAGTGGAACCAAAGCGTATTCTCGACAGTAGAGAACTTTAACTCCAGAACCGTACCATCGGACAAGTCAAGGTGAAATGGAAGCACCTTAGTCCAGAGGAATCTACTTGGGAATTGAAGAGTAATATGTGGGAGGCATATCCAATTCTATTTCAAGATGAAATAATGGAAGAATGAAGACATAAAAATAATAAAACCGAGGATGGTGTTATCCTTTAAGGGGAGGTGTATGTAATACGCCAAATAATTGTAATATATTATTACTTGGAATAATTATTATTTTTAAATATTTTGACAAGAAAGTCAAAATGAATGTAATGGATTATTTTTATTTAATAATTAAAACATTGAGAGGAATCAGAACTAATGTAGCTGTTGAAAGATGTTTGTTGACCCACAAGGGGAAAAGAAAAGTGGTGAAAACTGCCGAGTGAAAAACCAAGTGATGCAGGAGGTATATTCCCTAAAATCATGTCAAGACTCCTTGTGGAGTGCTATAGAGCAGGAGGCTCATAAATTACTAAGTCCTAGGAAGAATACTATAAAATAGTATGTCCATCAAGAAAGTAGGAGGCTAGCAATGGACGGGGGATTGATCTATTGATGCAAAGAGATGGCACATTGATCGAATTTTTTCTTTGTGATTCAGGAAACAGGCTCAGGGGTTCTGGAGTAAGTAAGACTTGGATGCTTTAGAAGTTGTTTGGGAGGGAGGAAAACTTTAGTTATGTTTTCCCGACAGTGGTGTCAGTTTCCCTACTCAATTTTGTATATGTTTAGTATTGATAATTTATAGACTCAATATACATTTGAATCATGAATACATTTTAAAATGGAAATTATACTATACATTTGTCCCTAACCTTTTTCCTATTTTCCATGTTATGTTTTAGTATAAAATGTTATGCATTGACGAAATAGAAAAGAATCACAGATCTTATTATCTTAGTTTAAAAGTCATTTTATAAATATTATATACATATTTCAAATAGTTTATGTTTGGACTTCCATACCCGGATTAGAGAGAATCTAATGTTAGTACAACTAAAAGATTGTAATGTAAGTATCACAATCAAACAACCTAGTACTCAGTCAACAAGAGCAATGCCCAACCCATAGATCTTATTAATACTTTAAATTATGTCTACATATTTTTTTTATATTTTAAACGTATATAGATCTAATTCTTTCAAATTAATTGTATACCCCTAGGAGCCAAGGTTACCCACACAGAGTTTATCTATGTTCCATGTTTTTATTAATTTATAACTACTTCCAATTAAATCTTTATTTTGAGAGTACATACTAGTTACGACAAGATCTCATTATTGTAGCTAACAAAAGAATTTACAGAAGGAATCACAAGTAAACCCACAAATTTATTAACCCCAACAAGAAGTTTAAGAATATAATCACTAAACGAATAGATTACAGATAGTCAAATAAAATATTCATAGATATACATAGTAGAGATGAAAGGCTTCTTCATTTATTAATAAACTAGATTGTGAATCTCCAAATCTATGTTAAATCCACATTAATAAAATATACGACCTCTGTCAGTTGGGTATTCATACCAGTTGGGACCAATCTAAATATTCCTACAAAATATTTTACAAATTAATCAACACATATCCAGCTCACAAATCCGCATTATAAACCCAACATTAAACAGATCTAGATAAAATCGTAGGGTAAATCTATTTCAAATCAATAAACATAATACAAACAATTAGTCTCTAAACTCAAGCATCCATACCCAAGGTTAGATCAAACAACCAAACATTTAAACAACATCGGGATTGTGAAATCCAATTGTAACTAAATATCAACTTATTCATTTAACATGTTGAAATTAAATTGCAAATTGGTTTTTTTAACCGAGGTTACCAACTATCAACATTATCGTGGTCGTAATCTAATCGATTTTCATCCACTATTTAGAATAAAAAAATGCAATATAAATCTGAATAGGATGGAAAATCAATCACTTTGAAACGTGAGAGGCTGTGAAGCCACACTATAAGCTATCAAATCCAAGTACAAATCCATAAGGGTTTTGAAAAAAAAATTAAAACTTATCTTCGTAGTGGTTGTGAAAGCCCCATCCATTTTGTACTGTGAGCCAATGGGAAACCATTGCAAACCTAAATCTAAAATATTCTTACCATATTCACTGTTGGTGAATCCATTGTGCAGACCAACCCATTAACCACACTGGTAGATAGATGCATAAAGAAACTAAGTAGCGTTATTATTTTAGTTAGCAGGTTCATGAATGCATTTTTCTATTTCAAAAAAAGTTGGATAATACCCTCACCTTTGTATAGAGAAGAAGGAGGGTTGAGAGGAGGTGACCTTGTCACCGCTATCGCCAGTCTAGGATTAAAGACCTGCATTCCACATTTACATAATGTTAAAAAACTATGTATGGAAAACTGTAATAAGTATAATGAAAACATTGTGGTAAAAAACCTTACCTTTCCAAACAAAGTATGGGTCTTGAGAATGAAGCTAGGTTTTCCCGAAGCTTCATTAGCAACCTGCACATTAATATTTCAGAGTTATAAAAACCACTTTCATATAAACGAATTGAACAATTTTCAAGACTTAGAGATTGAGGATGAAACTCACCTCTGATGAACACAGAGTTGAGGGCCAGGGGTCGACTCCTCCTATTTTCCCCTTATTTCTCCTCTTCCTGCTCAACAACAGAAGACCATGAGTTAAACTCTGTAATTGTTTTTAATCCTTTACAAGTCGAACTTGCAGAATTGACATTGGATGATTTTTCTTCTCTTACCTAGTTAAGCTAGGCAGGTTGCAAATCCTTTTCTAAAGCTCGAAGAAGGATTGGATTCCCTTCATAACCCACAATAGACCAGAAAATTCGGGGCCATAATGGAGGCCACTTCGCCTTTAACCAGACTGATAAAGACCTTCAAGTAAAACTCAGATACAAGGAAACCTTCATTAACATACATTGCAAAGGAAACGAGTAATACGGGTGCAGTGCAACCATGGAGTGGCTGAGTTCCTTCCACATGAAAACATACATACCAAATGAATGAATCCAAACCATCATGACAGCTTAATGACACATTAAACCTTTGCAAAATCCTTGCAATAGATCTTAACAAGTGGAGGGTCAAGATTTCTTCTTGGGCCACAATGCATGTGAACAAGACATGCCATTGAATGCACCTGGTTGCGTTGTCATCTCACAGCCATGGCTAAGGCTCAAACCTTATTACAATCCATTAAACCTCTGTGATGACATAATCCTTGTGCCTCCCCACTATTTTAGTTACATGACAACTTCATATTGTTATATTTTTAATGGTTATACAAGATCTCAATAATTTAGCATCATAACCATAAGCAAAGGATCACAGAAAGAAAGACAAGCACAACCATACAAACGAACACAAAAAATTTCCTCGGGGAAACTGTTGTTCGGGATAATCCATCCTTATAACCTAGGGTCTCTGGGGTTACCAACTTACTAAGACACTTGAATAAAATCAAATTATCTAGAAAATTAAATAGGAAAAGGAAGGAAGCTTGACTTACCCGGTTTATGACGGTTGATCCAAGTTTGGTCTTCTCATCTTTAAATCTTCTTCAAAGCTTCTAGGGCTTCTCTAATTCTCCTGCAAAATATGAATTCTTCCAGCAATATCTCATATATATATTAATGGTTAGTGAAATGCATATTCATAATAACATAATTGAAATCATTCATAATCCATCATACATGAGAAAGAAAAAATACAAAAATTGGAAGAAGAACTTTCTTTATTCATAAACAGAGAATGGTGATATTACAACCCAAATTCTGAAACAAGGACTCCTCTGCAAACCAAGGACATTGAGTTCTGTTGCTACAAGAGGTATAAAGGAATACAACCAGCATAACTTTTCTCTTCTAAGAATGATTGATTAGACCCATCCCATGCCCTATATTTATACATGGGGAAATAGAGAGGTTTTGAAGGTTAGGATGGTTGAGGCAGTTGAGATAGTTATTGATTAAGGCTCAACTGATCTCAACTAATCGTGATTTATATTTTTTAACATTGAATTAAGGTACACACGAGTATGTATATAGGAAATGTGCATGTGACACGCTCCTTTCTCAAAGGAAACTCGTGTGTTCAATGTACACGCGGGTTGCAATACAAATAGTCGCGTATTCCACGCGGGTTGCAATGCAAATAGTCGCGTGTGCAACACTAATATCCAAATGAAAATATATGAAGCTGGTCAGGAGATTATGTATCATCAGTCATGTACATATATAGTGTTTGGGAAACTTCAATCCTAATGTCCTTTTGTGTCCTGACATATTGAATATCAGTACTCGGACGGAGAAGTGCCATTTTGGTTGATAACAAGTGCCCCCTAATGTGTGAGGTCAAAGGGAAGCGATGGTTGAAATACATTACAACATTTAATATTGGAGAACTCAAGTGTCCAAGGCAGTAGAGGAAGTACCTGAAACAAATACATATCAATGCCATATACAAAATCATATCTGAGGATGCCATGTTCAATATAATGGAACACTAGCTCCTTTACAATATTTGATTACATCATATAATACAGGTACAAGACCACGTATATTACAAAGGTGGATCGAAGCCACAATATACAATGATGAGTCTTCAAAATCTGGAAGCTATGTAACTAATCATAGTCTTGCGCAACTTAGGTTATAAATGTGAACCAAAGGTCTTCATTGGAATCCAAAGGAACCAGTACAATATCTACCATGTGAATAGGTGTGTTGAAGTCAAACATGGAAGAGAATCAACAGAATGTCAAATAATGAGTGAAACTAACAACTGAAGCAAAGGAGTTCACCAATAATGATAGTGAATCCTAAGGTACCATTGTCAAATATCTAGGTCTTCATTTTTAGGAAGTACCGATGAGAAACCATACTGTGATGAGGAAGGAAATGGATCCTCCAACATATCACAAGAGTGACTAGGAACTGGATACGGGAAGTTAAACACAAGTAATACTCAGATAGGATAATGATGGAATCAGGATAATAGTCATATGAAGGGATAAATCCTTGAACAGTGAGCATGACACAGAGATGACCCAAGGCATCTTTTAACTTACAGATAGAACAACTAGACTTATCTTTCATGTAGGAGACATGATCATATTCCCCAGGTATAAAGAACAAGTGGAGGAGTAAAGACTCGAAGTGATAGCTGAGCTGAAAGTGTAAACTAAAACATGAGTATTGGAAAGTTCATAGAGTGTTATGTTCAAGGAGGAAATGTTGCCACTGTTTATAACCCAAAGATATTACTTCTTCATTATCTTTCCTGTTAAATTTTAACGAGTCCAGGAAAGTCAAATCAGGTCTCTCTTCATTTTTTACAAGCTTGAAGAGGGGAGAGAATAATGCTTGATAAAGTCACTGATTCATGGATTTTACGATCCCGAACTAGTACATGCTCGTTGGTGTTTTCATGTTTTGAGAATCTGAAAACTCTGAAGAAGACTCTAGGGGGGTTCTTTTTCATCCAATTTAGTCTCCTGAGGATGAAAAATTACAAAAACAACCATAGAAGAACACTCTTAGCTTTCGAAGAAGTAAAGTGCACCTTTTTTGTACTTAGTCAGGAAGGTCTGAAAAAAGTTAAATTACCACCTACCCAACACCCCTTCAAAAGTAGCATATAGCCTGAGTTTTACGAGTGTGAAGGAAGGAAATATCACTCGGAAAGATCCATTTGAGTACGAGAAATGGGGTTTACAAAAGTAAACTCGATTATTTGTTCTTTAGGGTTTAACGAGCATGACAAAAACATAAAGTACGCTCGGAATCTTTTTCATGTTTAGGTCCAGAGCACGAAAAAGAGAAAACTAAGCTCATACTGAGCACTCCTTTTTCATAAATTTAGTCCCTCAAGTCTGGAAAAACAATAAACCTATGCCTGAGAATACTCTTCTCAATTCTGAAGAAAAGAGAGTGTTCCTTTTTTGTATTATTCCACATGGTCCGAAAAAAGTGATAACCTACCACCAATGTGGATGCCCATTCACATATTCTTAACAAGCCTGAACGGAAAAGTTCACTCGGTATTCAAGTCTATTTTGAGGAGTTAGACCTGGGCCTAAAGAAACTCCGTAAGGGTAGGGAGCCTTATAAAAAGGGATAGCTTGTAAAAAGAGATCAAAATGAGGCTCAATTTAGTGTGAAAAATAGCTAAGAAGGCTCCCCTAAACCTATGAAAAATGTGGCATGAGTACCAAAAGACGACAAAGTGTTTTAAACCAGGGTACTCATGGAAGGGAGGCTCTATCCACATTAGAAAAATGATGTAGACGAGGTAAAAATGGTTAAACACCATAGTCTGTGGTCAAAGAAGTAATCCTAGGGTAAAAAGCGGATAAGGTATAGATGCATAATGACATATGAAAGACCCAAATCCTACCCTATTTGAGCAGATAACAACTTTTAAAATACTTCGAACCTGTTGCATTATGAAAAAGGGAGATGGTATTAGTTCATTTAAAAAAATAATTTTCAAATTATAGGTTAAAAAACCCCAAAATTGAAAATTTTCCTATCTATAGTTCAAAAATAGAATTAGAACATACCATTTCATGTTTTTACCCAATTTAGCAATATTTTACCTCTTACTTGGATTGATCAACACGGACAAACTAGTGGACAATTTCGAATTCTGCAAGTGTTAGGTTAGCTAGCTTTCTCCTCTCTTGCATTGAAACCGTTTTAATTTTCATTTTCATGCAAATTTTCATGTATTGGGCCTTCCCTAAGGAGGTTGTGTAGTACACGTGGGTAGGCGACTTAAACAGCCGCGTACACGGGTTGTACACGCGACCTGCCCGAAGGCAACTCGTGTGTGACATGCGACCTGTCTAAAAGACAATTGCGTAGACTGCGTAACATAGGAATTTTTAAATTATGGCCAAAACTAAAAGAATTTAAAGGATTATAATGTTTAATAATGGTCAAATGGGCAGGTTCAACAATGGTTTTAGAATAGAGGGAGCGAGAACATGAGGATATGGACCACGATGCCCTCCATGATTCCCCCACTGTGCATGCATTATGACAAAGTAGGTTACTAAATTTCTTCTGCACATCTCCAATGCGGGCCAATGTCCATTTGCTTCAACACTTGATTAGCTATTGGGATCATGACCTCAGGACTTTTGATCTTCAAGGTGAGATCTTGGAGATAGCTATGGAAGACATGTATTTCATCATGGGGTTGTCTCGCAGGGGTATGCCAGTGAACCTCGAAGGCACTGGTAGGGGTGGTGACCCCATGAGTGTCCAATACTATGTGGACACTTACTGCATGTCTGGGAGTCGGAAAAAGAGATCATGCATCCCGATTTTTCATATTTCCAACTTCCAACTACATGTAGTGGTAAGTACAATAGTACGGATTGTAGGATCTTTGTCATTACATCTCGCCACCTGGACACAAATGAGAGGGGTAGTGGAGTGTTTACATGGGACTGTGTTCAATTGGTGTTTAGGTATGATCCCAATTATGAAGAAACAACTCTCTAACTGTAAGAGATGACGCTGCAAGAATTTTGGGTATTCGAGTATATTAGTGGCATTTTTCTTTGAGAGAGTGCCTACTATCATCCCTGCAGTACCACTTCCATCTTTCTCCCCTCGTCAACCTAGACCAACCAGGTGGGTAGAAGTCTTCCTTCACCAAGGTGGCGGAGGATCAATCCAGGGTGTATACGATGATGAATTCTATTTGTGGTGGGGACGAAAGTTACCAGCACTTTAGCAATTTCCTTATGTAGGTTTAGACTTTCGAGGAGACAAGGATCTCATCCTCCCACCAGGAGGAATATGGGGAGAGCTAGGTATTTTTCTTTTTAATATTTTTAAATTTTTATGAATTTTGTCATAAAATTATATACATATGTATAAGAGTTTTTAATCCATTTTAATGTTTAAAATGAAGATGATGGACCTATCCGCCCTGATGAGCATCCCAGGATGTATGTACGGCATGTAGTAGGTGAATACCGAGGTTTGATGAGGGTACTCGAGGGAAATCTTGCCAGGCTAACCCAAAGAGTCCCAACTATAAGGATTGAGCAGATTCTTGCTATCATGCAAGAATTTGTTGTAGGGATTCCACCTACTTGGATCGGCCTCATGAGGAGGGAAGTCAGGGTCGTTCTAGTGCATATAGAAGCTGACGGGGCTGATGCATCTGAATAAGCTGATGATGCTAGTGATGATGGTGATGTGGGTGATCAGGCCTAGATCTATAGGCATTTTATGGATTACGTTCCAAATTTTTGTATATTTTCACAGTTGTGACTGGATCTTAGAATAAAAAATCGACCTATCTATGGACATATTTTTACGTGTATATATATATATATATCTATATATATATATANTATAGAATATATTTTGCATATGCATCAATTAATGTATTTTCATTACGTGGAATATGATTACATGAAATATAAATGAAATTTCTTTCAAGTAATCTAACCTGCAAAAAATGACGTAACAAGGTAGGGTTTCGCACTTGATAAGCTCCATTGAGCTGGGAAAATACCAGTTGAGAGTCAAGTCTGGGTTCCAACTGGGTGATACCACGTGACAAGGCATCCCATAATAACTCAATAACAACCCTGTATTCCACCACATTATTGGTAGCAGGACCTAGACAAGCACCTCCAGAGGCAACTAGTTGTTCTAAGGGTGAATAGATGACCCATGCGGCTAAAGCTAGGTTACAAGTATGACGACTAGCGCCATCCGCAAAACCTACGAACCACTCAGATGACATCTGTAACAATCACCGGACGATATAAGAAACACCAACCAACTAACTATTGTACATAAAATTACATACAATAAAAATACAAGCACTAATCCCACGCATAGTACTTCTTCATGTAGAGCCCATTTCTAGGCTCAGGTAGCTTGTTTCCATCAAAATAAGTTAACTCATATACCCCATTTTTCAAGACCTTCAACACAATGTAGGGTCCTAACCACATGGACTTGAACTTTCTTGCCCCCCCAGGGGTTCTTTGTCTCGATCTCAGAGCAAGACAAGCTCCCCCTTAGAGAAAATTCTAGGCTTGACTGATTTATCATATTGGTTTTTAACTCTATTCTTATGAGCTTCATTTGTCGTTCATCTCTGTGTCGTTCATCTAGATGCTCCAAATGTAGCAAATTTTCTTCTAATTTAGTCATGTTTGAGAGTACATGAATAGAAATTTTAAGCAATGGAATTTCACACTCAACCGGAGTGATTGCTACCACCCCGTGAACAAGTTGGAAAGGTGAAAACCCCGTGGCAGTTTTAACATTGGTCCAGTATGCCCAAAGTGTAGGGTATAGCATAATGTGCCAATTTGACTGGGATGCATTGATAGTATGCTTAAGAATGGTATTCAAGGTATTATTTACTTCCTCGACTTAACCATTTTCTTGCGAGTAGAAGGAAGATGTGTGATCTTACTTAAACCCTAGCATAGTAGCCAATTCGGTCATCATGCTATTCTAGAAATGACTACCATGGTTAGTGACAATCTCCTTTGGAATTTCGAAGCGAGTGTAATCTGGTTGAATATGAAAAGGTCGCATTTTCGTCGTCAGCCCTGAAGGCAGGCATTGCCTCTTCCCACTTGGTGAAGTAATCAATAGCGACAATGATATATTTGTGCCCTCCAACCGAAACTGGGTTGCACGTCACGTAATCTACCCCCCACTTAGTGAAGGGGACCACCGTGGTGACAGGAAATAAAGGAGTAGGATGTGACCACATTTTCTTGGTGTAGAGCTGACATGGATGACAGCGCTTCACAACCTCCACACAATCTTTAAATATTGTGGGCCAAAAATAACCGGCACACAAAATATTTTGGGTCGTTGCTAACCCAGATAAATGACCCCCGCATGCTTTGCTATGGGAATCATTTAGGACATGCTTGACCTCCTCGTGGGTGAGGCACCAATGCAAAATGGAGTCTAACCCTCTACGGTACAAAGTATCCCCAGCGACAAGGTAGTTTTTCGCATGTACACGCAGTTTACGCCACTCTTCCCTTGAGAAGGATGCAGGACACTTCAAAGTCTGGAGATAGATAAGTATATCTCCGTTCAAGGATCAGAGGTTAAAAACAAAAAAATGTACTCATTGAGGAATGAGTCTTCTTCAACCACTACATTCTCTTCCGTTGGAAATTCTGCGATAAGTTCTGCAAAAACTAAGGACTTTTTAGATTTGGCAGACTAAAAGTACAAGTCAAACTCTTGGAGAATGACTATCCATTTATTGAATTTTCCACCGATTATGCGTCGGGACAAAACATACTGAAAGGGATTAACATATGCCACTACTATTTCAGTCCTCAGTAAGATGTAGTAACATAAACTCTGCACAGCATAAACAACTTCTAAATCCAACTTCTCAACGTGGGAGTATCTAATTTCAGGACCAACCAATGCATGACTAAGGTAATAGACAACATGCTCTTGGAGCTTGTCATCTTCCTGGAGTAATAATAACCCAATGGTCGATTCAAACGCAGCCAGATACAATATAAAATATCGAGAGTAATCCAGTGGGCGTAACAAAGGAGTCAAAAGCAAAGATTTATTTAATGCCTTAAAAGCAAGTTGTGCGGTTTAATTCCATACAAATGGAGTGTCTTGATTTAATAGGCGCATGAAACCTTTAGTGATCTTGGCATAGCTAACACTAAAACGTCGAAGGAAGTTAGACTTTCCTTAAAGGATTTGATGTTGTCTAATAGAACAAGGAGGAGGTAGATATACAATTGCCTCTACTTTCAAAGGATCCACTTGAATACCTTTGTTTGAAACTATGAACTCGAGTAACCATCCCGACTCGACGCAGAAAGCACACTTGTGGGGATTCAAGCGTATTTTGTAATTTCTACATTGTTTGAAAATCAAGCAAAGATGATCTGGATGATCAATCCTCTTACGAGAATGAGCTGGAAAATCAGCTAGGTACGGATCGACAATGTTCTTAATGTCATGGAAGGGAAAATTAATTGCCCGCTGAAAGGTAGCCCCTGCATTTTTCAATCCAAAAGGAATTTTTTTGTACGCGAAGGTACCCAATGGAAAAATAAAAGTTGTTTTATGTTGGTCTTTCGGCTTAGTTTGGATTTGATTGCACCCAGAAAAACCATCCATAAAAGAAAAAACTTCACTCCCTGCATAAGCATTAATGATTTGATATATAAAAGGTGTAGGTTAATTGTCCTTGGGACATGCCTTGTTCAAGTCACAAAAATCTGTATATACGTGTATCGTCCCTTATTTCTTATCAATAGGAACAGGATTGGATACCCATTTCGTCAAAGCAATCAGTTAGATGAAACCAGCTTTCAACAGGTTTTCCACTTTAGCCTTAACGGCATCCACCTTACTCGGGTTAAAAGGTCTAAGATTTTGTCGAACCGGTTTAGCATGAGGATAGGTTCGGATTTCATGTTCAACAATCGATGGATCTATGTCTGACATCTCCTCATATGACCAGGAAAACATGTCGCAAAACTCCTTAAATAAGGTAGTATAGATAGCAATCTCCTCCATAGAGAAGCTTGCACCAATATGTACATTTTCGACGACATTGGGGTTTGCAGAGATGTTGATAGGAATGATTACAAAAATATTTTCCATATTCCCCTTGGCAAAAATTCCCTCCCTTGGTAAGGGATTGATCGGTAGATCAACATCATCTGCGAGTTTCACATGGAACTCTTGATTTTGAATTCTACTCATCTCTAGAAGGAAGTAGGATCTATGGTGAAGATCTTCGCAAATCTTGTCTCTCTCACTCATGGCTTCCAAAATGGCTTCATCCGAAGGAAAACCATGTCTAAGCAATCATCTGAATACAAAGAGTTATCTGCCCAATAAGGAAGATAAGCTTCTTCTGACTCCTCTGAGACTGTAGAAGGAGTCGAGATCGGATCAAAAGTGGTGTTAATGATAGCTTGGTAAGCCACTTCCACTTCCGATAAGGGAATCTGAGGTTCATGACGGGTATATAGGACCCAAGGACCAGTTCTATTGACAACCATCGTGATAGACTTACCCACACTCGTAGAACCTAGATAATTTATTGGGGCTGGGATATCAAATGTGCCCATTAACGATGAATACATTCCATCCCCCAAGCTCTCCATAGCTGGTTTGACCTAATCAACCAATGGTATAGTGGACTCATTCATTTCCAAATGGACCCTTCGAGTGAAATTGAGTTATTCAACAGTAACCAACTTTCCTTCATGTGGAAAAACCACTCCTCAAAGGACAACCGAGGTAATCGCGCATGAAGTGTAAGTCCAACTTCTCCCCTGAATCAAGTTATAGACCAATGGAGAATCAATCACCTCCACTTCAATAGACACTTATTTCCCTTCCAACTTAATCTCAAAAGCTGGTAGGATACCATGCAGACGGAATGACCTCCTGTCGAAAGCAGTAAGAAAGGTGTTTGATGGAACTAGTTTCGGGGAACCTAAAGCCTTCCAACAAGAAAGAGACATAACACATGTGGAAGCACCCTTGTCCATAACTGTATGCCCAATGGTATTACCACCATGAACAACATCTACTGACAAGGCCACATGATACGGTAGGCGCATCTTGACATTTGATAGATTGAACTTTACCATCAAACTCGAAGAATCTATGTTTCCTAAAGCAGCTAAAAGGGCATCCCGTTGAGCGGGACAACTCATAAGCACTTCCAATGAGGAAATTGCACAAGGGGTTTGGGCCAAATATTTCACTACAGAGTAGTTAGAAGAAGCCCTAGAGTTTGGGTTGTGAAATTCCTTTTTAAATATACCTTTCAGTATTTTGGACATTGGATCAGCAGGTTTCTCAATTGTGAGAGGGTTAGAGGTTTCACCAATAGACTTACCCTTCTCAAGAGCCTCCATCTCATAATTTTTATTTCTTGTTTGGAGAAAGGTACTAGATTGTACCATGTTGATATAATTTTGGTCATGAGGGGCACCTGAAGTGCCCCCAGCTACATTAGAAATAGAAGCTGCATTATGTCCTTGGGGAAAAGGATCCTTCAGGACAGCCAGTTATTGGGTTTTGAGAAGCTTCCGAGCTTGATCAATGAGAGGGAATTGATGAGTTAAGTGATCTACCTGGCACAAATTACAAGGAAATTTCACCTTCTTCTTATCCTTCTTGCCCCCATCAGCATTGTTCGTGGGTTTATGCTTGTTTTTGTTTCCCTCACCTTTATTCCCCTTCTTCTTTTTCCCACTGGGCTGTTGATTTCCATTTTGGGAGGATTGTACAAAACAAATTGCATTCTGGGGTGAGCATCCTTCGATGCCTCTGTTGTAGAATGCTTGACAGAAAAATCATGGAGTTACTTGGCCAAAGACTCTACAGTGGGAGAATTCATTGAACCGACCACACCATCGCATGGGGTCTAGGCTTGGGTTGCTCGACACTATGGGTAGACCGCGGTGCCTTAGGTATGATTTCATATAATATCCCAGACTGAGCATTTATCAAATCCATCTGCTGGACCCTGAGGATGGCATCTTCTTCAGTGGTCACCCTCGAAGTGGACACATCCTTAGATATATAAGGCAATAAATATTTAAGGAACCACTCTAATAAAAACTTGGGGGGGATGGTTTCTTTTATGAGCCTCTTCTGTCTTCACCACTCTTGTATATGAAATGAAATGTGAGTGGATTTGTCTTTCCTAAAAGTAGACAAGAGATCCTTATCGGCATCATACCGAAGATGAAGCTGGAAGTGGTTCAAGAACACATTAGCTAAGTCAAAAAATGGTAAAACACAGGAGAGGGAAATTCAACATACCACTTTACTGCAACACCATACAAAGTTCTTTGGAACGACCTCAATCGAACAGTGTCATAATTCAGTGAGTTGGAAGAGCACAATAAATGGAAAGTGGTGATATGGGCATCTGGATCTTTACCATTTTTTCCCTCAAATTTGGGAATGTCCGATGGCAACTTGGTTGGAAGAAGTGGCCATGTGGCACTATGTTTCACCGGGTCATTCATCAACTTGGTCAAATATGGAAAGTTTAAAGTTGTCAGGAACAGAATTTTAGGCCTAACTGGAGCCTAAAAAACAGGATATTGGGAGGTAGAAGGACCTGCCCACTCGTTCCCAAAAGTAAAGGTGGGGTTTTCCCCAGCTGCTGGTTGTGAAGTAGTTGGACTACTTTGAAACGGATTACACCCATAAGGCAGTGGATTATTTGTGTGCAGTGCAATATAAGTAGTTTGAGCCCCTCTAAACAAAACTAGATTCTGAAAGACTGGAGCAGGTATCCCTCCGCTAAAAAGGTGAGAAAGGAGAGCTCGTAAACGGAGATGAAACCAGAGTTTGGAAACCTTGACCATAATTGTTTGTATTTCCAAACTACATCCCCACATATGTAGGTGCAGGTCCTACATAAGTATTGGATGGGCGAATGTGCCCCCCATTCCACGGGAATCCTTGAATAAATGAAGAGGATCTAATAGGACCACTCTGAGCAGTATGCATAGGGATTGACCACTCCAAGCAGTATCCAATAGGACCACTCCGAGCAGTATGTAATGTTCCATTTTTGTTAAATAGGGATTAACCGAGGACCTTTAATACCAAGAGCACATTAGGAAAATTATTCAGTCATCAGTATAGTAAAGAGGGCCATCAGAGTTATTATCATAAAGCATGCGGAGCATGCAGGACTTATTTCTTCGGTATTAAAGTCAACTTTAAATTAGAATTGCATGCATGCAAAAGTGAGCATAAACCCTAAAAGTGGCATGCAAACCCTAAAAGTGAGCATAAACCCTAAAAGTGACATGCAGACCCTAAAAGTGCATAAGGATCTATTTAAGAAGGGTTATGGGACTAAAGGAGATATCTATTGTTATTGTTGATTGATTTTGGAGTTTCAAGAAGCAGCACAGTGTGTAACCGCGATAGTTGGGGTTGGAGACGGTGTCTTCAGCTAGCGAGGGTTTGGCAGTGAGATATCTATCCTAGTCTCTTATTGGGATAGATCATCCAGGTTTATCCATTGCATCCATCATATACTACAGTATTCGAAGATCCAACACATTCTAAAGGGTTATTAGCAGATCCACGTTTTGCAGCCGGAAGTAGCAGGGAAAACACAGAAGGATTTGTCGGGACCACAAAACCCAGTATTTCCTCCGCATGTCAGCTTCCTTTTTCTTAGCAGGCCTATCCTACGGTATGCAGTGATTATCAACCATCAGTTTACTCACCTGGAGTAGCTATCAGCCAAACAGATCAGTTGGGGACTTGCGGCAGCAGAACTGCCAATCAATTCGCTAGGGAACTTAGAGGTAGCCAAACCTCCGCATGTGCCAGGACATCTCTCCAGCATCAAAAGACAGAAAAGCTCAAAAAGTTTCATCTTGAACGGATCTCTCCTCTTACAAAAATGTCACCTTCATTCTATAGGGTTTTTATGGTATTGCAGGGCAGTGACACTGGAGGAAAAGAGCATTATTAGACCACCCATTCAGATCCTTATGCATGAAGCTATCTCTGGAGTCATCATCAGCCATATTAGTGGTAAGTGTTAATTTCTCTCTGCAAAACCCTAACCCTAATTCAGCTATATTTTAGGGCATTTTTGCATGGCAAGTTTGCATGCACAGTTATTTTGAAAATTTGTATGAGATTGAATGTACGAGTCAACACCATCATAGAACATTAGAGAATATCAGTATTTGGGATATTACAGTGGTATCAGAGCATGTTCCTTATCAGTTGTGGGCATGCAAAATTGTAAATGAATTCAGAAGATCCATACAACAATACTTATCGGAGACAGAGGTTTAGAAAAAGTGATAGAGGAGAAGAGGAATTAGAGGACATAGAGTTGGGGGATAGAGAGTATCAGTTTGGAAATGGCAAAGCAACAATGATTGATGATGATAAAACAACTTTCAATAGTCTCATGTCAGCCATAAAAGAACTCACTACTGGGCAAAAAAAAAAGATGAGTACCTTCAGGAAAATGACAGAGAAAAATGGGCCCACCCCACACAGTCCCTTGTTTCCCAATAGTGATAGGGTATCCACCAGTAGTAGTGGGGATCACTTACATACCAACATGCAAATCCATCCCCATATATACAACAAGCCTTCCCGACCTACCATGCCTTAATTCTTAGATAGTCCAGCTGCAGTGCCTCTAGCACAAGTAGAACCAGAAGAATCCATGAGTGCCTATCTGAGAGAGTATAGATCTTTAGGAGATGATTTCCATTCAGCCATGACCTTCACTGACTTCTGCCACTTTAAAAGTAAGAACAAACCCAAAGCTTACAATAGGCCCACCACCATAGTAGATGCCATCAACCGAACTAGATATTTGCAGAGGTCGGGAGTATTTCAACACTTGCCTCGATATCAGGAGTATCTAGCCTTAGGTGATGAGGTATGTGCAACATTGTCCTTTCAAGATTATTACACCACCAAGTTCAGGAACCAGCCCAAGGATTTGGATGAGGATATCCTTAAAGGCATAGTTGGGGGAGTGAAGAAAGATGATAATGAAGTATAGGTTGTTGGTGATCTTGATTTGGAGTTAACAGTACATGATGAGGATGCGCATGAGGAGATAGAATTAGAGCCATCCTCTGAGTCTAGCGACACCAACACATTCGCTAGTCAGATTTTGGTCAAGCCATATGATGAGTTGGAGTTGGTATACTCTTCATCACCTACATCAGGAGTCCAGACAGTTATGACAGAGGAAATACATGTGGTGCAAGGAACTGAGCACAACAGTCGAGACAGTGGCCATTCACACATGGAGGTTAGGGAGATTTTATACATGCATGAGATAGAGCTTCCAGATGATGGCTACCGAAAGAAGATTGAATGTGTTAAAGAAAGAATTCTAGCAATGAAAGAGAGCACCAAGATACTCTAAGGCACCATAGTACAATGAGATGTTGAACTTACAGTTCTTCGAGTTGTATGTAGCAAGTCAGTGGTCAGGCTTTCTAGTAATGAAGAGTAGTTGGATTCCTAGATGGGGCAGCACAAGAGACATACTATTGCATTTCAAAGTAGTCCTCTTCAAGAGTACATAGACAAGGCTTGAAGTAGCTTGAGTCCACATTTGCATAATGGGGGATGGTTTTTATAGGTTGGCCAGGATCGAGAAATTGGGCAACAGTATATGAGCATTCCAGTTGAAATCAGAAGGGAAGAATGTTAGCTTGGTAGGATTATTCCTTGTGATGGTGCTTATGGACAAGGTCCTTTTTGGGGATTGGATTGGAGAGAGATTAAAAGTTGGTGTTCTATTGAGTGGGCGATTCTTAGGAAGAAATTCCTAGCCAAGGGTATAGTCCCATAAGAGCCTTGGGATATTTGGGATGAAAGATACACAAGTTTGCATTGGGATCCAGGTGGGAGACCTTATGAGGGATGGATACAATGTTTACTAATGGGGTTACTTGGAAGTCTTCAGGATGCTTCTTGTGTCGATACTACACAGGGTAGCAGTGGATGCATTTTGACCTTTGCAATTCTCAGATTGATTTGGGACCCTGGGATTACAGTGACTGGTAGTTTGATGATTGCTAGAGGATGCTTTCAAGAGGTCTATTGTGATGGTACCTTGTTTACAGCCTGGTTAGTTACTCTACTTATAGGAGGCTTCCATGGGATATCTTGTGATGGTACCGTGCAGTGCAGTGCTTTGAGCAGAGGGTGCTACAAACATCCTAGGATCATTTGGGACACTGGGATCATCCCCGGATTCAGTTGGTTCAGTTTGATTGATTGTGGAGTTGCGTTGGCATTGCTTGAGGACAAGCAATATTTGGTGAGGGAGCACTATAATGTTTTGTTTTTTATAAATAGGGATTGACAGAGGACCTTTAATACCGGGATCACATTAGGACAATTATTCAGTCATTAGTATAGTAAAGAGGGCTATTAGAGTTATTATCATAAAGCATGCGGAGCATGCAGGCCTTATTTATTCTGTATTAAAGTCAACTTGAAATTATAATTGCATGTATGCAAAAGTGAGCATAAACCCTAAAAGTGGCATGCAAACCCTAAAAGTGAGCATAAACCCTAAAGGTGACATGAAAACCCTAAAAGTGCATAAGGATCCATTTAAGAAGGGTTATGGGACTAAAGGAGATATCTATTGTTATTGTTAATTGATTTTGGAGTTTCGAGCAACAGCACAATGTGCAGCCGTGACAGTTGAGGTTGGAGACGGTGTCTTCATCTAGCGAGGGTTCAACAGTGAGATATTTTCCCTAGTCTCTTATTGGGATAGATCTTCCATTTTTATCCATTGCATCCATCATATACTATAGTATTCGGAGATCCAACACATTCCGAAGGGTTATTAGCAGATCCACGTTTTGCAGCCAGAAGTAGTAGGGAAAACACAGAAGGATTCACTGGGACCACAAAACCCAGTCTTTCCTCCTCGTGTTAGCTTCTTTTTTCTCAGCAAGCCTATCCTACAATATGCAGTGATTATCAGCCATCAGTTTTCTCACCTGGAGAAGCTATCAGCCAAACAGATCAGTTGGGGGCATGAGCAGCAGAACTGCTAATCAATTCGCTACGGAACTTAGAGGTAGCCAAACCTTCGCATGTGCAAGGCCATCTCTCTGGCATCAGTAGATAGAAAAGCTCAGAAAGTTTCATCCCGAACAGACCTCTCCTCTTACAAAATCATCACCTTCAATCTAGAGGGTTTTTACGGTACTGCGGGGTGGTGACACCGGAGGAAAAGAGCATTATTAGACCACCCATCCAGATCCTTATGCATGCGGATATCTCTGGAGTCATTATCAGCCAAAATATCAGTGGTAAGTGTTAATTTCTCTCTACAAAACCCTAACCCTAATTCAGCTATATTTTACGGCAAGTTTGCATGCACAGTTATTTTGCAAATTTGTATGAGATTGAGTGTGCTAGTCAGCACCATCATAGAACATTAGAGAATATCAGTATTTGGGATATTACATGTTGGTTGTGAAGTAGTTGGACTACTTTGAAATAGATTCCACCCATAAGGCAATGGATTATTTGTGTGCAGTGCAATATAAGTAGTTTGAGCCCCTCCAAATGAAATTGGAGTCTGAAATACTGGAGCAGGTATCCCTCCGCTAAAAAGAGGGAAAGGAGAGCTCGTAAGCAGAGCTGAAACCGGAGTTTGGAAACCTTGACCATAATTTTTTGTATTTCCAAATTGCATCCCCACGTATGTAGGTGTAGGTCCTACATAAGGATTGGATGGGGGAATGTGCCCCCTATTCCTCGGGAATCCCTGAATAAATGAAGAGTATCCAATAGGACCACTCTGAGCAGTATGCATAAAATAGGGTGAAGAAAAAGGCGCACTGGGAATCCCAGTGACAACTCCACTAGAAGGACCTACTACATTCGAGGAATTTGATGGTTAAACCACCCGACTACTTGGTGATAAAGGTGTAGTAGGTACACTTGGTCTAGGAGTACCAACAGGGGGACGCAGCACTCCTCTAGCCAACACAGCTAAGGTGGGGGTGGATATGCCCTCCACAGAGCTTTCCATAATGCTTCTCACGAGAACACCAATCATAGGTGAAATGAAAAGAAGAACTTGGATGATCACAAGATAGTTTAAGTCAGTAAGAGGAGGGTTAAAGTTTCTTGCAAACTCGTCATCCTGCAAGTCCTCAATCTCTACTACAGTTGTATCAACTTGATTTGTCCTAAGTTTTGGTTCACCTGGAACTTCGCTTACTCCTACCAGTTCGAAAGAACTATCAGTAGGGTGAATCCACGGACCTGGGTAACACTTTTTGGCAAGAGCATTTCGGCAAAAACAAAAAAACGCACCTCGGTCGAGGGCTTGTTAAGCCCTCAACCGAGGTTTTATTAAGCCCTCGACCGAGGTATTTAAATACCTCGGTCGAGGTTTTTAAATACCTCGACCGAGGTATTGCGGGCTTTAAAAACCCTCGGTCGAGGTATTTAAATACCTCGACCGAGGTATTTAGATACCTCGGTCGAGGTTCATACCTCGGTCGAGGGCTTAAAAAAACAGACTTAGCCCTCATTCAAACAAATGGAAAATTTCCTGTGCCTTGCAGAGGTGTAAACCCTACCATTCCTAGCACATAACTGAGCGGAGTTGATACCGATAGATTCACCAACGAATCTTCTATCCATTGACGTGTCATACACGCATTTTGGCATTCATATGATATTTATTTTTTAATTACTTCTAAAACTTATACTTAGAAAACCACACTGCAAATTCGAAGCAGCTCAAAGAAAAATCCGCAGAGTTAAAAATACATATCCAAAAAATTCTTAAAAATGCCCACATCACATATCGACGTGTCCTCTTCAAAAGGGTATCTTTGGTTTTTCAATTTTTAAAAAAAATACAAAAAATTCCTTTACGTGGACAAATATGTGTTTAAAACGATGCTGAAATCGAATGTGGTCACTTTCGAAAAATAATAAATAATTGTATAATGCGAAAAAAAATTAACAAAAAAATATGCACATCACACTGCATTTTATGTAGATCATGCTCATATATTTATTTTTTTTAAATTATTAATGCAAGATTGAATTACTCTACGTGGACACGAGCCACTTATTATCTTCTTCAAATTTTTAAGGTCACACAGTTCATTAAATGCAAAAATTCACACATTAAATGACATCGAAATATTTTTAAAAAAATATCACTATGAAGCCAACATAATATTCTACAATTTGTTTTTTTACTGCAAGTCAAAATTCACATGGCATATATGTGTTTTGAGGGCTTCTATCTAGCACATGAGTAAAAAATCAGATTTTCATCGCCAAATTTGGCCAAAAAGTGTTACCCATCTTCATGGAATCACCCAGTATCTAATCTCCACCTTTGAGGGGGCGGTGGAGGATCCACTATAAAAGCTGGAGGAAGTTTTTGCAACCTTCTTGACCTTCTCAGAGGTTGGTCCTCCATGGCTAAAAATTGACTCTTCACACACCTAAAGGCTGACTAAATACAAACAAAGCACACAACACTCAGTAAAAAAATCATAAATCCAAACAGACAAACGTGTATAAGATATGCCTTCCAAAAGAAAGCTGATAGATGGTTACTTGGCGTCCCTGTGGATGTTCTTAGGCACAAGCAGAGGAATCACCCAACCTCCATCCCATACCTTCTACCGAGGTTACCTTCCAATCCCATCCAAGGTAGACCAAAAATAGCCTTTTGGTATACCTGTGTATGAACCCTAAAGTTCAAAGAGACTAAAGGCTACCACAACTATACTGAAAGTTTGGGGGGACAATAACAATATTGATTCGCATGCATGGGCAGGGTAGCAAATCTTGAAACCTTTTCAACATCGTCACCACACGGGGCCCAAGAGGTGGTATTGACAGAATTCCCTAGATGCATAAAAATATTGGTCTACGCTCGAACAAGGAATCACAGGGCTATCTCCTCAGTCCAGGTCCCCACGTGGCATCATGCTTAACTCTCGTTTGAGAGGAGCTTCCTAGATACAATCAACATAGAGGAGGATTTACCTATTGATTGTCCAACTATGTCTGAAATCAAATACTTGTGGAGAGTTAAAACTCCATAATCCACAAGTCTAGCCTAAGCTAGTTGGTGTAGGATCCTAAAAAGGAAAATTTACTAATAATTTTTTAATTATATCGTTCTTTTTAATAGGTTTATTTTAGATAGAGGAAAATGGTGTGAAACTTATGTGATGTTATAGACTCGATAAAAGAAAGAAAAAAATGATGCATAAAAGTAAATTTTCAAAGAAAATTGCAACTATTAAGACAACTTTTTCTTTTATTTTTGTAAATGCAAGTTAATGAACTTAAAACTAAGTATGAGAAACTACAAGACTTTTTAATAATTTTTTATTTTTTATTTGAAAATTAATGAAAAGCAATACTAAATGCAACCTAATGCAAAATTATAAAATATTTTTTGTCTTTTCTTTTCAAACAACTTCAAAAATTACAATGCAAATAAATGCAAACTTGAGCAAATTTGACTAATCTATGCATAAAATAGTGAAATGAGACAAAAGGATCCCAAAGTGAACTACTTCAACCAAGAGGAAGAAGAATGGAACAAACCCTGGCTTGGAGAAACTAACAAACTTAAAATTTTACTAGATCTACAAAGAGAAGAGTGACAAACTGAGACTACAGGAAACAGTACAGAGTATAAATCATTCAAGGACTTGATCACTAACCTAGAACACAAGAAATAAACCTCATAGACCAAGAAGGAGGACCAACAACACTCACCAATGCAAAAAAATCAAACACAAAAATCTTAAGGACTTGACAAAATCAAGTAAACGGTGTGACATACAGACCTCAGACTCACAGAGTCATGTCATAAACAAAACCCTTTCAGGAAATCAAAAGCTAACAAAAAGGGACAAGAAAACCCTACTAAACCAAAATACTGCTACAGGAAACATGTGACAGTCTATGCAGACAACCAGTGTATGACACACAACTGTCCAGAAGGAAAATGCGTGTACATAGTGAAACACGCGACTGTCTAGGAAGACAACCCGCGTGTGCTGCTAAATTTTGTTCAAAGAAAAAGACTAGAAAAAATCTATGAACAATCAAAACTATAAATCAAAGGCCAAAAAGACTTAACACACCTAGAATAAAAAAGAAAGAAAGGCTGGTAAGGGAACCTAAAGAACGGACCCATAGCAGGCTGGACTCCCTAGTGGAGTCTCCAATTCTAATGTTCAGGACAATGAACCCTTGTAACCTAGGGTCTCTAGGGTTTCCAACTTACTAATACACTTACATACAATCAGCTTATCTAGAAATGAAATAGGAATAGGAAGGAAGCTTGACTTACCCTATTTATGACGGTTGATCCATGCTTGGTCTTCTCCTCTTTCAATCTTCTTCAAAGCTTCTAGGGCTTCTCCAATTCTCCTGCAAAAGATGAATTCTTCGAGCAATATCTCTTATATATATTAATGGTTAGTGAAATTCATATTCATAATAACATAATTGAAATCATTCATAAATCTGTCATACATGAGAAATCAACAATACAAATATTGGAAGAAGAACTTTCTTTATTCATAAATAGAGAATGGTGAGATTACAACCCAGCTTATGAAACAAGGACTCCTCTACAAAACGAGGACACTAAGTTTTGATGCTCTAAGAGGTCTGAAGACATACAACCAACATAACTTTGCTCTTCTAAGAATGAATGATTAGCCCCATCCCATGCCCTCTATTTATACATGGGGAAATATAGAGGTTTCGAAGGTTAGGATGGTTGAGACAATTGAGATATTTATTGATTAAGGCTCAACTGACCTCAACTAATTGTGATTTATATTTTTTAACATTGAATTAAGGTACATGTGAGTATTTATATAGGAAAGGCACATGTGACATGCTCCTTTCTCAAAGGAAACTCGCGTGTTCAATGTAAATGTGGGTTGCAATGCAAATAGTCATGTATGACACGCAGGTTGCAATGAAAATAGTCACATGTGCAACCCTAATCTCCAAATGAAAATATATGAAGCTAGTTAGGAGATTATGTATCATCAGTCATGTGCATATATAGTGTTTGGGAAACTTCAATCCCGATGTCCTTTTTTGTCCTGACATATTGAATGTCAGTACTCGGATGAAGAAGTGCCATTTTGGTTGATAATAGAAACCACAAGGGAGAAAACCTCACAAAATTCCTCAGTACAGAATTTGACCAAGTACAGTGTAAAAACCCAAGAACAAGAATAATTTCTCCTCTTCCAAAATATACTCTCTCTCTCTCTCTCTCTCTCTCTCTCTCTCTCTCTCTCTCTCTCTTTCACAATGCTTGAGTGTAAAGTGTGTGTGAATGAGAGAGGCTCCTCACCTATTTATATTCATTAGGTGAGTGAGTCAAATAACTAACTAGATCTTCTAGGTTCTTTAATTAGGGCCGACCTACCTAGGAATACACAAAATACGTTTTATATATTAATTTTGTGGGTACTATTGCCCTGAATTACAATGGAGTTTTTACCTCATGAATTTCACATAACCAATTACATCAAGGACATCTTCGAATGGAGAAATAATATCTCCAAAGGAGAATACAACAAAAGTAAAATAGAATATCTTTTGAAGTTACAATACTTTAACACTCCCCCTTAACTAGGAAGGTATTCTACATCAACAACAACCTTCATCACAAATATACAACTGAATGGTGAATCTCTATATGTCAAGTTTTGGAACAACATCATGTGTCTTTATCATCAATCTTAGTATGAGAATACTGGATCATCTTCTGCAACCTCAGTATGTAAATAATAAATTATCTATGAGTACTGGATCATCTTTTGCAACATCAGTATGTGGATACTGAATCATCTTCTGGATCATCTTCTACAATGTTGGTATGAGGATACTGAATCATATTCTACAACATCAGTATGTGGATATTGAATCATATTTTGTGTACTGGATCATCTTCTACCCTATCAGTATGTGAATACCAAATACTAAACATTCTTCTGTAACATTAGTATGTGAATACTTAATTTTCTTCTGCCACATCAGTATGTGAATACTCAATCTTCTTCTTCAACACCAGTATGTGAATATCGAAAAATCATTTGCAACATCAATATGTAACTACTGAAACATCATCATCTGCATCATCAGTATGTAAATACTAAAATGAAAACAACGTCATTATCATGTTAGTTCTAAAGAAACATCATTAATAAATGTTATATCATCATCAACATAGATATGCTAGAACATCATCATCATTATCACAAAGTGTTGTGACTTCAACCATGTCAACTTTATCATCACAGGGTGTTGGAACCAAAACCACATCATCATCATCAATGCAAGGTTTTGGGACCACAAGTACAACATCATCATCACCAACACAAGGTGTTGGGACCACAACTACATCATCAGCATCATCAACACAAGGTATTGGGACCACAACTACATCATCAACATCAACATACAAATGTTGAAGCAACATCATCATCATTATCAACATAGAAAAACTACGTCGTCATCAATATAGAAATACCGAAACTATATTATCAACATCAGTATAAAATTACTGAAAATGTCATATCATCAGTATGAAAATACTGAACTTTGCCACATCAACTTCGGTATGAAAATACTGAACTTGCCACAGTATGAAAATACTGAACTTGCCACATCAACATCGGTATGAAAATACTGAACTTGTCATATCAGTATAAGAATACTGAAACTATGTCAACAACATAACCTGCAACACACATGATCCAATTACGGGATGATCATTCCCTTTTATTTTAGAACATAAGTCCAAGGATGATCATTCCCTTTTATTTTAGAACATAAGTCCAAGGATGATGCAATCCTATCCACATCACTGAGACAAAAGTCTAAGGATCACTTTATGACTAATGTCCAGGGATGATACAATCCCATCCACATCATGGAGACAAAAGTATGTGAATCAATTTAAGACTAATGTACAAGGATGATACAATCCCACCACATCATGGGGACAAAAGTATGCATATCACTTTAGGACTAATTTCAAGGGATGATATAATCCCACCACATCATGGGGACAAAGTCTGTGGATCACTTTAGGACTAATGACCAAGGATGATACAATCCCACCATATCACGAAGACAAAATCCAGTGGATCACTTTAGGACTAATGTCCAGGAAAGATACAATCCCACCACATCACGGAGACAAAATTATGTGTATCACTTTAGGACTAATGTCTAGGGATGATACAATCCCACTGCATCATGAAGAAAAAATTCTGCGTATCACTTTAGGACTAATGTCCAGGGATGATACAATCCCACCACATCATGGAGACAAAAGTGTGAGGATCACTTTAGGACTAATGTCTAGGGATGATACAATACCACTGCAACATCCTCATCACTGCTCCCCCTTTCGAGGAAGGTCCTCTACTACAACATCATCATCATTGCTCCCCCTTTCGAGGAATCTCCTTTCGAACCACACCAAGACATGAGATCACACGTGATCCCAAACTGAAACATCATCCTAAGTTTCTTTTTCTAGCACTTCCTCTTTGCATCTATAATGAGTTTGTCCTCTCCTGTCATGTCATTGACATATACCAATATTCTGCATTCAACCTTAAGTAAAGGTTGGAACCCTCTTTACTCTTGGTAAATCCTTAGTCCATCAGGAAGTTGTCCATCCTACTGTACCATGTCGAAGTCCTAGATCTTCTGCAGTCACTCCCTCTTTCCAGGGAGGTGTTTTTTTACTACACCAAGCCTGTCTCGAAAGTGTTCAAGCTTTACACCAGATAGAGGCTTAGTTAACACATCTGCCACATGTTTCTATGTAGGAACATACTTGATCTTTACAACTCCCTTCTGCAACTTGTTCTTTATCATTCTCCTTTTGTACATTTTCCAATGCATCGTGCATCTACAAATTCATCGTACATCCGCAACTTCATCATTTCTTCTCTTGTAGGTGATTGCATACAATCCTTGCTACAAGTCAAATACAATTGTATGATTAAAAATATTTTATAACATATAATGACAAATTCTTATGCATAAAGATACATGTTATATAATTATGCAACTATTTCAGCTAATACAGCATTCATCCATATCCTGTATACATACAACAACTTTCTATATTGCTTCCATTTCTACCAAGACATTATGTCAGCAAAGAGGTTTCATTCTAGATAAGTAGAAATGGAATGTTATACAACACCATAAGCCACTAACCCATTATATGCATATTAGTAGTAAACTATTCATAAATGAAAACCACTCGAACATGCATAATACACTTCATAAATCTAAGAACATATCTATGTACATAACAACTAGATATATAGGAAATGACAATTCAAATACGTATCTTTGTTTTTTTGGTAGACTCCATATTGATATTTGTCTTCTTGAATTACTGGAGTCTCTGCCAATGTGTTCAACTTCATCTTCTGATTCTAAGAACCTCTAATCCCAAGAATCATGTCAAGATTCTCAAACTTTGATATCTCCCATAGTCACTCCCTCTGAGGTGGAGCACCATCTTTTATCTGCATCTTGTACTCTGCATTAGGATATTGGAGTGACAGATATCCTTCTCTGCTACTATTTTTCTTTGTATCCATCTATGTCACCTGTCCAGGTCACTAGATATCAAGATCCTTCATCTCAAACTTTGTTGCATGTTTTCTCTTGTACCCATCTATGAGCTTATCTTCCTTTGTAGGATTCTTATATCTTCATCCTTGTAGTAAGGGTTGGGATGTCCATCACTCTAGTTGATCCTCAAGCTCCTCATGTAATTGTAAGTTCTATCCCATGGGTGCCTACTGAGCTTGTACAAATATTTTGTGCATAGGTGGTTCTCTGTAAAGAGTCTCAAACCCTATAGGTGCATGATATGTTCTTCTACTTTGATTACACCAACTATCTAGTGTAATATCCACCACTAAAGAGGTGTGTCTAGACCTTAGAGAAGTGTCTTTCCATAATCGATTCTCTCTTTCTTTTATAAACCACAAACCTTTCTTTGTATCTTTTGATACCTCGATCTGTTGTATACTTGATCTTGTATATCTACTTGGAATCTTTTCAAAACTTATCCTCATGTCTCTAACTCATTTCCAAACATCATTCTGTATGATCGACTGGTACTTCTTGATCATATCATCCCTCCATTCTTCCTTCTTGGGACATTCTTTTGCAAAGTGTCCTTTTATAATCACAACTAAACATCTGAGTTGTGAGATGTCCTTCTTCTGAAGTCCTTTTATCCCTTTCATGAATGCTATTTCTTCTTCTTGGCATGAGTTCTTAGATTTCGTCCATCTCTTCTTCTTTTTCCATCAATCAATATTCTTCTTACATGCATTCCTCCATAGGTAATATTCCTTATCGAACAACTCCCTTGACTGAACTTGGAAGACCATTCAAGGTTGTAATCTATGCTTCTGCTTCTTTGACATTGTCTCCAATGGATTTTAATTGTTCCTTGAGCTGAGATCTCCTTGTGAAGTAACATTGAATGTTTTCTAACATTTGCACCTTCACATCCTTGAGTTGAGTTATCAAGGACATATTCGTACAAGTTGTTCATTGCATCGAACATATCCTTGGGAGTCTTCAAGGATGATATATGTGATAATCGAGATGAAAATACTCATCTTTGTTTTGACTAGGTCCTTCTTTTGCTTTGCTTTGACTTCATCTCCCTCTGGATCTGCAACTTCTTCTTTGACATAGTTCTCCATGTCATGCTTCTTTTATAAGTATGAGAAGCACTCTATACTTCCATGCTTAGAATTTATCGACTCTTTCAATATTGTCCTCAATCTTGCTATTGTTTGTCATCATGTTAAAAATGAGAACCTCAAATGGAAATAGAGAGGATAAAACTCACCAGTGATATTGCTTCAACTTGATGCTTGCTTGAAGGCTCTTCTGGAAGACTGCTTTTGGTGGACCCAGGGTTTGACAAAGAAACCCTGACTTTTCAACTTGGGTATCTTTCAGATCTAATTGGATAGAAAGATGTTCCTCCTCAAGGTGAGCTAAGTAGCATACTTTTTTTTCTCAAAAATGTGGAAAGAACTGCAAAATATCTGATTCCCTAGTTTTCTCGGTAGTAGTGATAGGTAAAAAATTGAAAGTCCACAAAATGGGAAACTTCTTACATAGAAAGATGTGCCCTCCTAGGGCAAGTTTGATGTTCCTCCTTTTTCAACTAATTGGTGGAGGGAAGTGCCCGGAATAAGAAGCACTATTTTTTCTCCAATTTCTTGTACAGAATTGAATGATCTTGTTTCTGTTATAGATCCGAAGTTTTTGCTCCTCAAGGTTTGAAACTTCGTCTTGCAGTATTTAGTTCTGTATTATTTCCAACCCCATAGGTTAGAGAAAAATTGGATTCACCAAGTGGGACTTATGAAAAGTTTCCCAAGGTGACATATTTCAGGATGTTCAACATAGAGAACTTGTACGAACTACCATGTGTCATTGTTTCACCTTCGGGGTATGAAAAATTTGACCATAGAAACTAATGTCTATGCCCTATCTGCAACATCTTGTGAAATTTAATTTGGATCTTCCTAGCCCAAGATATAGCAATTCTCCCTAGGTTACCTGTTTAAGGATGAATTTTGGGAGAGGATGGAACCCTGAGCTGGAGGAATCATATATCCTATATTATAGTGAATTTGATGTTGAAACTTTCAGACAATGTACAACAAGATTTCAAATCCTAAGCCTTCGCCAAACTTGAGTTATAGCGAAAATTCCAAGATGACTATATTTTTCCTTCTAGGGTTTTTAAGCATGAAACCCTAATCTCCAATGGTTGTAGCTATAGCAGTGTTTTGGTTGCACAAAGACTTCTTTTAGGGTGGCTCGGATACCATGTTATATTTTTAATGGTTATACAAGATCTAAAACATTTAGCATCATAACATCGTAACCATAATCAAAGGATCACTGAAATAAATACAAGCACAACCACACAAAACAACACAAAGATTTTCCTCGGGGAAACCACAATGGAGGAAACCCTGCAAAACATCTTCAGTATAGAATTCGACCAAGTACAATGTAAAACCCCATGAACAAGAATAACTGCTCCTCTTCCATAGTACACTCTCTTTCTCTCTCTCTCTCTTGCACAATGCTTAAGTGTAAGGTGTGTGTAGATGAGAGAGGCGCCTCAGCTATTTATATTCATTAGGTGAGTGACTCAAATAACTAACTAGGTCGACCAGGTTCTTTAATTCGGGCTGACCTACCTAGGAAGACAAAAAATTCATTTTATATATTACTTATGTGGATACTATTGCCCTGACTTACAATGAAGGTTTTACCTCATTACTTTCATATGACCAATTACATCAAGGACATCTTTGAATGGAGGAATAACATCTCCAAAGGAGAATACAACAAAAGTACAATAGAATATCTTATGAAGTTACAATACTTTAACACATATTGTATTATCCACGATGTGTCAAGCTTGTAGTTAGGGCCACCAAACTATGGTATCGACTTAAAACCTTATAAGGTTCTCACCATAGTTAAACATGTAATCTAATCCTAGCCCAAGGCTTTTTCTACTACAAGCCTTTCAACATAATTAACACATAATTAAAACCTTTAAATTATTCATCTAAAACTACCTTTGCCAAACTTGAATTGTGATGGGTGGAATTTTAACAACAATGATAAACCTTGAGGGTAGATATAACTAAGCTGTAGGTTTAGGCTTAGGTCCTAACACCCTAAACTTTAATAATAAACTTAAAGGACAGAAAACATCCCCTTGGCGAGACTGTGACACGACAAGCACTTCTTGCAAGCAACGCCACGAGCGGGGCTTAACCTATCAAATGAACATTAAAACAAATCAAGTTAAAGTTAAATGCATAAATACATGTGACGATGATTTTAAGATGTTGCGACCAACATTACATGTTACGACAAATAATAAATAATAAAGTAATTTTTTTGTATGGATTTTGTGGGTTTATGACATAGAGACATGCAAAGTGAGTGTGGGTTCTAAGTTATTAATAGGTTCAAGAGAGGAGTGGGTTCCTTAGAGGAGAAAGCATATCCTTTCTTATCCGTTTGAATAAGGGGATATACATATATGTACCAACATAGACAGGGTGTGAATGAGACCTATATAGTTGTAGTGTGTGGTTTAAATGACTCTTTATGCGAGCATGCCAGGTAGGAAATTGGTCCTTAATCAATAAATATCCTCCCTTTAAGGCGATACTTTTAAGGAAGAGACTTTGAAGATAACTTCATCGCGAAAATAGATCAACAAATAATGTGAGTTGTAGATGAAATGATAGTTGAATGTCAAATGGGTAATAAATGTTTGTTGACAACTACCAACAAACGTCAGCCAGAATGATAACCAACAAATATTTGTGGATTTGGTAAGTCATACCTTGCAAATGGGATATTTATTTTATTTTTTCATTTTTTAACATATGTTTAATGATAAAAAATGTATAGTCACTAGCTCTAATCTAATAAACATTAAGATGAAACCTAATAAATAAAATTGAAAAAGAATATGGTTATAAACCTAAAAATAAATTTGAAAAAGAATATGGTTATAAACTTAATAAATAAAATTGAAAAAGAATATCGTTATGGTTCATTGATGTTTTTAATAGTTATGATGTTTTGTAATGTATTGGTTTCAAACTAATTGTAAAAGGCAAAATATATAGTATTTGTCTTGAAAAAGAATATGGTTATGGTTGAAATTAATAAATATGATGTTTTCCAACGTATTGATATCAAATTGAGTGTAAAAGGAAAAACGTATATTTTTTTGTCGTGGGATTAAAAATGATCTTACGACCAACATTTAATATTTAAATAGTTGTCTATTCTAGTCATGTTATATACTTTACTTTACGAATGTTGATGTAAAATAGTACTAGACATAGTATAATCTTGAAACATGTCCGGAGGGACATGGAAGGGAATGTGAATGGAAACTTACGATGAAACAAAAAGGATCTAGAGAATCTTTCCCTTCAAAAAGTGTTCACTTTAGGATACAAGGAAACAAAACCAAGGGATGGCATTTCCACTGGAGAATTATTCAGAACAGGTTGATAATTAGTGTCCAAAAAATAAACAAGTAGCATCACCATAGTAGGATACCATTCCTGGTTGATTGAAGCAATTGAGGTGCATATCTCCTTAATGGAGGTAGGGAAATTCAACAAGTTTTTAGTGGTATCCCATCAACGCAAATAGATACAATTGGAATTTTGTTTGGGTATTGAAGTGTCCTATAAATTTAATTTAAAAGAATTTGACAAGGATCCACTCTCTAATAAATCCCAATGGACCCCACTAATGAGGAGAAATATCATTGGTTCGATAGATGTAACATAAGAATGGTAAAAGTGACAAGAAAGAGGGCTACTAATACTTATAAAGGATAATCAACTAGTTCCTTCTTATTAACTTTGTTCTATTAGTTTGAAACCTTTAGAGTTAAGAAATTTTTGTTGGTCTCTAATTCTTGTCTGTGTATGGTTGACATCATTGCTCTATATGTTCTTCCCAAGCATGTATGTTAGCTGTCAATTAATCACAATGCTTGATATTTCTATTTTACAAATATGAAACTATTGATGATTTGAAAGGTTTTCCCTTGAAAAAGCTAGTTACGCTACTATTCATTGGACCCTTTTCAAGTTTTATATATTTTTTATTCTTATAATCTATTTCCCACTTTTTCTTTTAAAAAAAATAAAATAATATTTTACAATTATATTCATAAAAAATTAAATAGAGCAAGACATAAAATTAATTAGCAATTGTCCCAAAAAAATGCGAAGACATGTACTAAGAAAATCTATTGTAAAAAAACGAAACAAAAATAAGTATATAAAAAATAATATTTATTCAATATTCAATGCACACATTAGCATGCCATGACCAATGAGGCCAAGGGGCATTTGAATAAGGGCTCTCTACGAATTTTTTCATGAGAACTATGATCCAAGGGAGAGGTGACTACACATTCACCTATGTGTACAAAAAGCTGGTGCATGACATGCCGATTGAATAAGAAATGCGTAAAAGTTAACACTTAAAGTGAAATTAAGCATTTGTTCGTTTTTCATATTAAGACAATATAAAAACAACAATATGGTTTTCAAGGCAAGACATAGACCAATCATATTCGATGTAAATGGAAATAAACAAACCTACCATTACATGAAAAGTGTCATACAAGCCATTAAATACTAAAACTCTCCTACATTATGAGCATGGAATTCTAAAGAGAAATGGTCAAAACTTCACATCAAGCTTAGATTCATTAAAGGAACTCTTATAGAAGTAGGGAAATCATAATTTACATCACATTGCCTAAAAAATAAATGTTTAGTAAACCTTTTGTCACGTCCCCTTTTGCCTGAGCGGAGAAACGCGACCACAACTGCTCTTTGATACCATAATGTAGCATACTTGCTACTCTGATATGTCACGATGTCATGAAATTAGTGCCCATAAACCTGACTGATATGAAGAATAATCTAAAAATTATTACTTATTTCTCTTTAACACGGTAATGGGTCATGTAACATCCTTTAACATTCATTCTTAGGCTTAGAAACCACTATAACAGTCGTTCTGCCCTTGACAGATCCACTCTGTAACCGGAAAGGTCATTTCTTCACCGAACCTGTCCATTCCGCACTATCCTTTCCTCCTTCCGGTGTGGAATCTAGGAACCAAAAACATAATGTGCAACAGAGTCAGATGATCCACTTTTCGCCTTCCGCTACGGAACTCAAGAATCAAAGAACTTGCAAACGATGGAATCCTTTATCCACCTTTCCACCAACTGCATTCCGCCTTTCCACCTTCTAGTGCGAAACTCAGGAATCAGAAAACTAACAAACGACAAAATACTTTATCCACATTTTCGCCTTCTGCATTTCACCTTTCCGCCTTCCAGTGCGGAACTCGAGAATCAGAAAACTAACAAACAATGGAATCCTTTAACGAATTTCCACCTTCTGCTGTGGACCTCAGAAATCGGAAAACCAAATTTTTACCTTTACTTTTTTCCTATTTTTCTCCTCTCGCCTTCCTCTTCCGCAAGTGGATCTCGAGGTGCGGAAAACACACTTATGCCTTAGAATCTCCAACTCTTTTTCTTCTTCCGACTTTCTCCTTCCACAAGAAGATTTTGGGGTGCAAAAAACCAACATTCTGCCTTGTCTTATTCCTGTTTTCCATCCTCTAACCTCTGCCTTCTACAAGCGGATCCCGGAGTACGGAAAACCAACATTCTGCCTTGCTTTTTTTCCTATTTTTCCACCTTTCTCCTTCTGCCCTCCGCAGGTGGATCCTAGAGTGCGGAAATGCTTAAGTCAGATACCTGTTGACTATGTAACTAGGATTCTAGCCTCCATGATCATAAGCATAATAGATTAAAACATACAAGGCATATCCAGATGCAAATGCAGGAACATTTAACAACAATAAATTCTTCTGAAATCATTAGCAATCATTCATCATATTCAATTCATTCATGAGCATTTAAATTACATAAATAAGAATAACAAAGAATACTTATCTTGAAGATGATGTTGTCATGCAACTAGCTATGTTGCTGCAACGTTCCACCCAACCATACGCCAGTTGTGTTCATTAATCTCTCAATACAGCTGCCACCCTCGAGATGGGCATGACTTCCACAAGGAACTAGGGAACAACAGACTCACAAACAGTCAGACCATATCACACACAGTCAAGCCAACCTTCAGTTGGGTTTATCAGATTGTCCATCCAATCCAACACATAGTTGGGCTTATCAGGCTGCATGCAAACAAGCTAAACAGATGGGTTTCACAGGCTACTCATCCAATCCATCTCACTGTTGGGTTTCACAGGCTATTCAGCCAAGCCAACTAACAATTGGGTTTCATAGACTGTACACAATCAAGCCAACATTCACATTAAGGACGAGCTAAGCCAAAAAATGGGTTCCATAGGCTACTCATCCAAGCCATCTCACTGCTGGGTTTAACAGGCTACTCATCCAAGCCAGCTAATAATTGGGTTTCACAAGTTTCCTAGCTAAGGATCACACATGGCCAAATGCACAACAAGACAAAGCCAATCTAACTACCAGTAGGGTTTATCATGTTGGTCATCCAAGCCAATTTCGATTGGGTTTCACAGGCTGCCTAGCCAAGCCAATATACTATTGGGTTTCACAAGCTGTCAGTCAATCCAATCTATGTTTAGGTTTCACAAGCTGCTAAGGTATTGTAAATGAATAATTAATAAGATAGTGGATCATTCAAGAGCTAGGGACACCTCCACAAGATCTATCTGGCCTGTCATCCACATTACCTACACCCCAACACAAGGAAGTATCTCCTTCTCTGCTACACAGTCCTTCGGGTTATACCTTCCAAGGCATGCAATGAAGATTCACCAGCTACTCTTATCTTTTCGTGAGGTTCCTTTATGCACTAGGTTTATTAAGCCCATCCAGCGTTTATTCCACTCCTAAGTATTGCATACAGTTCAGACCCAAACCGGGGTGCGCATCACGAAAAACTACAGGGAGACACAACAACATAAGGCTCCACTCTGTAACACAGAGATACAGGGTCTCATACCACTCTATAGTTCAAAATAACACTGCAACCCATCAACCATGGTCTTGGAAAAGGAAAATACCCTGCAGAAATGCGTAGCAACACTCTGCTAGCTCTCGTTGTGTCTAAGGGATAGGGAAGAATGAAAAACATGTGAATGAATGAACCATCCACCAAGAAAACAAAAAAATATTCTCACGACTGGGAAAATATGGACTAGCACGCATCCATGTGCTTACTTGCATCACAAGCCATAACACGGATTCTCAGGCTGCAGGCTACAGGAAAGCTCAATCATGAAACCGACTTCCATGCCTTGCTCTGCCTAAGGCATTAACTGCCTCAACCGTTCTTCTAAAATAATTGAATGATTGAGTGCAGAGGAAAAAAAGGTAGCTGAGGGTTATGGTTTTCCCCATTGACATTTGGTCTCACCCTATTGGCTCGGGAGTTTGACTAACTCCCCTCCCTATTCCTTGTGATATCATGCCCCATCTCTTCACATTGCAGTGCATAGCTAGCTGTGGTATTTTTATTAAATTGTATATGTACATGATAATTCAAAATATAACGTGCATTACCAACAAAATAACCATAGGTATCAAGCTTGATCACCTATACACAAAACACCAAATCAATGGCAGGGCCTTAGCCTTGAGCTCCTTGCCATGATTTACATACAATATATACATCATGTACAATTTCAATATCATTGAGTCAAAACTGGGGTGTTACATTCTCTCCCCCTTCATTAGCACTATCCTCAGTTCTTTACAAAATTGAACAAAATTGGATGTGCCAAACTCATGACATCCTCTAGCTCTCATAAAGCCTCATCCAGATCGTAATGCTTCCACTGCACCTTTACTTGTTCAATGACTCGATTCCGGAGCACTGTGACCTTCCTTTCGAGGATGCGTAATGGCTTGGTTTGGAACTCCCCCTCGGATTCCACCTGGATCACATCCCAATTTATCACATGGTTAGGATCTTGTACATATTTCTTAAGCAAAGAAACATGAAAAAAATTATGATCTCTAGTGCTAGCAAGAAATGAAAGTCTATATGCAACTAACCCTATTATTTCAAGCACTTCAAAAGGCCCATAATATCTAGGTGATAGCTTGGCACAACTTCCAAGCTTCAAGGAACTCTTCCTTGGCCTCACTCTAAGGTAAAAATGATCCCCAACACAGAAATATCTATGCACTTTATGCTTATCTGCATAGTTTTTATCTCTATCTTGGGTTGCCTTCAGTTTCTTCCTGATCTTTGCAACCTCTTGCTCCATTTCCATGAGCAATTCTAAACCAAGCACAATCATGTTCACTGGATTATCCCATGTCACTAGTGTCCTACACCTTCTTCCATACAGAGCTTCATATGGCCTCATTCACAATGATGGTTGTTGTACATTATTATATTGAAATTATACCAAGTGTAAGCAATCCTCCCACTTGGATGGTTTGTCCATCACATACATGCGAAGCATTTCTTCAAGCATCTGATTCACTCTCTCTATCTTCCCATCAGTCTGAGGATGGTAGGCAGTGTTGAAGTTCAACTTGGTACCCAAATATGCAAACAAACCCTTCCAAAACTTGGAAGTAAACTTGGGATCACTGTCAGAGATTATTACCTTAGGAAATCCATGCAATCTGAAAATCTCCTTCATGAATATTTTTGTAATGGCATCGACCTTATATGTGGACTTAACTACTATAAAATGTGATGCCTTTGTCAATTTGTCCACCACAACTATGATGGAATCATGTTGTCTCCAAGTCATTGGAAATCCTGTAATAAAATCCATGGAAATAACTTCCCATTTATATTCTAGGACTAGAAAAGGCTATAATAAACATGCTAGGTGTTGATGCTCAACCTTCACCTGCTGACATTTTATGCACTTAGAAATGTACTTGGCAATGTCATTTTTCATTCCTGACCAAAAATACTTCTTTCTAGTTGTAGCAACTATCTTCTGATATCATGGGTAACCATAATATGGAGCTTGATGGATTTCATCCATAACAATTCTCCTCAAGTATGCTACATTTGGAATATAAATTCTGTTCTTATAGGTAAGAAGTTCATCTTCTTCTAATTTATATCCCTCATACTTCTTTTCAAGGCTTTGCTGTTGCAACTTGTCCCTTATCTGCACATATATTTCATCCTCGGCAGTATGATTAACAATCTGTTGTCTCAAATCTAACTGGAAAATACTAAGAGATTCCACATGCATTTCATGCACCTTCCTGCTGAGTGCATCAACCACTTTATTTTCTTTTTCTTTTATGTTTTTTATTTCAAAATCAAACTCACGCAAAAACTCCAACCATCTAGCTTTCCTAGCATTTAAAGTTGGCTGATCAAACAAATATTTCAGAACACAATGGTCTGTCATTAGCTCAAATTTTCTTCCCATTAAGTAATGCCTCCACATCTTGAGAGCATGTACTATGGATGTAAGTTCTAAATCATGAGTAGCATATATTTTCTCATGATCCTTCAACTTTCTAGACTCATAACATACCACGTGATTGTCTTGCATAAGAATTCCTCCAAGTTTTTTATTACATGCATTAGTACACACCACAAAGTATTTATCTCGGTCTGAAATTAATGGAATTAGTGCACTTGTAAGAAGATTATTCAACTGCTGGAAGCTTTCTTCACATCTTGGTGTCCATTCAAACTTTATCCCCTTCTTTTGCAAATAAGTGATGGAATGTGCAATCTTGGAGAATCCTTCAATGAACCTCTTGTAGTATCTTGCAAGTCCCATAAAATACCTCACATCTGTCACATTTATTGGGGTTGGCCAATTCATAATGGCTTCAATATTCTCAAGGTCCATAGATATTCCTTCCTCTGAGATAATGTGACCCAAATAGTGAATTTTATATTTATAAAAGTCACATTTTGTCAACTTTGCATACAAGTTATGCTCCCTTAGCAATTGCAATGTCATTCTCAAATGTTCTTCATGCTCTTCCTCATTCTTGGAATAAATAAGAATGTTATCAAGGAAAACAAGAACAAACTTGTCTAGATACTCATCGAAAATGACTTACATCTGGTTTAATTTTACTCCATGCTTCTTCCGATGTTATACCTTGTAAAAATTTAGTGGGTGTGCGATTAACTATGTAATTTGCACAATTTATGGCCTCAGCCAAATATTGAAGACTTAGTCCCTTAGATTGGATCATACAATTAGCCATTTCTTTTAAAGTGCGGTTCTTCCGTTCAGCTACACCATTTTATTGAGGTGTATATGGAATAGTGTGCTGTTGTTGGATTCCTTGTTCAGTTCAGAAAGTAGTGAACTTGTTGTTAACATATTCTCCTCCATTGTCATATCTTAACTTAATAATTTGATGACCAGATTGTTTTTCAACAAGAGCCTTGTAGGCCAAGAACATGTTAAATACTTTGCTCTTAAGTTTTAGGAAGTAAACCCAAGTGCATCTAGAGTAGTCATAAACGAAAATTAAGAAATATTTGAAACCAGAAAAGGAAGCAGATGGAAGAGGACCACACAAGTCACTATGCACAAACTCCAAAGGAACTAAGGCATGCCAAGAGGCACGTTTGTCAAAACTGTCCTGATGATGTTTTCCAAGTACACAACCGAAACAAACACCATCCTTGCGAGATACCATTGGAAGACCAGTCACCATATTGTCTTTACATAGTTGTTGCAATGAGCGATAATTTAAGTGACCAAATCAATTATGCCAAAGTTTGCTCAAGTTATCACTATGAGCAACAAAAACTAAAGGAAAAGATGATGACCCAAAGTTGTTAAATTTGTACAACATGGTAATATCATCAACAGTTCCATTAGCAAGGAAATTTTGAGGATTTTTAAAATCCTTGATTACAACTTGGTGAGGTGTAAAAGTCACTGTTTTACGTTCACCTGAATGAGTAATTTGATAGACTGATAACAAATTGCAGGAAATTTTTGGAACACATAGTACATCACTGAAATGACCATTTTCTACTGGAACTGTTCTAGATCCTACAACACTTAAAGATCTATCATCACCAACAAATATTTGTTTGGTGTTACATTCATGCATAGTAGAAAATATGGCTTGATCCTTAGCCATATGATAAGATGCTCCAGAATCAATAAGCCATTCATTTGAAGTAGAAGAAGAAGATGTAGTATAAGAGTAACCAGAATCACAAAGTGCATGTCCATGAGAGTTAGATTCTGAAGACGAATCTATGCTGATGTGGTGCTTCTTCATTTCTGCTTCCAAGGCTGCCATCTTCTTAAAACACTTAAATTCATCATGGTTATCTTTCCCACAAAAATTGCAATGACGCTCAGTCTTCTTTCCTTTTTGCTTGGATCCTTTGCCATTTTTTAAACAAGGAGCTGACTAAGAGGTTTTGAGACCCCTATTGTTGGGCTTATTATTGCGAAAATTATGTTTCTTGGGAGGCTTGGACTTTTCTTTCTGTTGGGACAATAAGGCTTTCCTAGATGTATCTGCATTGTTAATTATTCCAAGATGAATGAATGTATCTTGCTCTTTGATTAAGGATAAACAAAAGGATTCAAGACTAGGCTCTTGATAGCTAGTTGTAGTCAAGGATTCTTTCATGGAGTAGAATGCAGATACAAAAACAGAATATGCAGGTCCAATTTTGGAAAGAATATGATAAATACATTATTTGTCTTCTTTCTTAATCTTGCATTTTGTACATAAGAGTCTAAGAGTTTTATACTTAGATAAATAGTCTTGAATGCATGAAAAATCATTTGAATTCAAGGAAAGAAACTCATTCTCAAGTTGATGACCCTGAATTTCATTGTGTTTACCAAACACAGATTCCAACTTTCCCCAAGATTTATCAGGTTCATCAATTCCAGATATATGGAATCGCAAATCAGTAGAGATTGACATCTCAATCAATCCACGAGCTTCATCACATCTATTTGCCCATTTAATTTTCTTATCATCATCAGTGGATTTTGTTTCTTTCCCTGAGGTTATCCTGAAAAGTCTCCTACTTTGTAGAACATCCTATATACGAGATTTCTATGAGAAATAGTTAGAACTTGTAAGTATAATATCACAAGGGGTGGCCATACTGTAAAATAATGGCTGAAAAAATAGAAACTAACTATCTGGTTGCAAAGAGCTCGAAAAAATACACGGTTTAAAAAAAAATAGCACTGAAAACTGATTCTGGATTATGAAGTTATGCTTGATCAAAGAAAATGTTGAAGATGTCCCCAATAGTGACGTGGTAGATATTAACTTGACCAACTAAAAAAAAACCCTCTTCCCAAGATCAACCTTTGACAATCACTTTACAATAAAGTTGCTTTGAAGTGAATCACTTTTGTAAAATAAGTGAGGTTCACTTTTACAATAATGTTACTTTTAAATAGTGCGGCAATAAATTAAAAGACTTAAGTGACTCACTTTTTATTTTATTTTATTTATGTGAGATACACTTTTACAATAAAGTAACTTGAAAATAAAAATTGCATGCACTAAAAAGTAGCTTAATAAGACTTGAATTCAAGACCTATTAATGAATAAAGCAACTTTGGACCAAATGAGTTAAGTTTAAAAGGTATGTAAAAGAATGGAAAGAGGAAGGGGGCTTTTTTTTACACTATTCTCTCTCGTTCTCTGTGCTTACCTTTTTTTTTCTGCAAATCACAAAAAAAACGAAAAACAAAAACAAAAAAAACTTTTTCCACACAATGGGATTAGATCTTGGTGAGCTTACCGGGAAAGTCTACGTTTTCAAGTTTTCTCATTGTTTCTGATTTTCCATGATCGCACAAGGTGCATGACAAAGAGCATACGTAGCCGAGAATACAAGAAAAAAAACTTTCTCTTACTGTTTCTGATTCGCCACGATCGCGCAAGGTGCACAGCAAAGAGCATACACAGTCAGGGAAGGAAACACTCCAAGAAGAAAACAAAAAAAAAATCTAATAATAAAACTGATAAGATATGAGATATTTAAAAAAAAAACGTCACTGTAACGTTATACCTTCAGATTTACCGAAATGGGTGTTTCTGGAACAAACGGAAATGGTTTTCGGTTTTCGGTGAAACGAAAACTATTTTCCAATGGAAACGGTGCTCTGGACGCAATGGAACAACTCCCATAGGCCAAAAATGCACAAAAAATCTAGAACTAGAAACCCTTTCAAAGTTTTAGCAACACAGGTTCCAGATCTTGATCAAAACCGAAAGTTGCTCTTCATAAAAGCTTTGATACCATGTTCGAGTACACAGGGTACTCCCAAAAGACCAAACACCTTGAGCAACCGCTTCACACAAATAAATCACAGATCAACACACGGATGTTTGTCACGTGGTTAAAACCCTCGAGAGGGAAACAGTCCACGGCCCCAGCCAAATAGCTACTTAGAGCAATTTATTATGCAAAAGAAAGAAAGTTACATGAGCTTTTCATAATCAATCAACTAGTCAAGGACCCTCTATGCTCTTTAAATAGATATCATAGACCAATCAGGTGTCAAGCCATGGATCAATGGTAGGTATGATCTAAGAGAAGTTGAACCGTTGGATCACTTTATGTCTAGAACATATCGTGACCGTCGATTTAGAATATTTACAAATGCATACTAAAAAAACACACTTTTACCTAACGGATATATTACACAAGTTGATCTTAACTAACTCCTAAGTGTCTAAATATCCTAACAATCTTCAACTCTATCAATTTTGGTGTGTGCATCCTGTAGGGTGTCTTGGACACTGAGGCTGCTCCAGGTGCAAGGTCAATTGTAAAATCAATGTCCCTCTTTGGAGGAAGTTCTGGAATCTCATCAGGAAAAACATCCCTAAATTCATGCAATACATGAAAGTCCTCCAACCTAGGAGTTCCATTCTCTGTTGCCTCCAAAACATGGGTTGCATACAATCTACAACCTTTCCTACATAACTTCTTCAGCTGCATTGCTGAAATATTCCTAATAGAAATCACCTTTGAAATGCCTCTTACAACCCTTGGATTTTCTTCTTCATCCATGCATTCAAAATTTTTATTGTAACAGTCAAGCTTAACTCTGTGAACTTCTAACCAATCCATTTCAATGAGAATATCATAGGAGCCAAGTGGTAGAACATTCAAGTCTACATAGTTGGCTAACCCATCCATAACAAATGGACATTTCTCTACCACTTCATTTACTTTTCTCTTGGTTCCAGTGGCTAGTTGAATTAACCATGATTTTCTATGCTTTAACTTCATAAAAGCACAAATCTCAACAACTCTAGGAGTAATATAACTGTGAGTAGATCCAGGATCAATCAAAACAGAAACATATTGCTCAACAATATTACCTTCAACTTCAACCAAAGTTGGTTGATGATCTTCTTGGTGATCCTCTAGCGCTGCGTAAATTCTAGGGACTGTCCTTTCTACTTGAACCACTGTTTCAGCTCCTTGGAGGTTGTGAGCTTGCCTTACGTACCCATTCTCAAGTGGACAGTTCCTGCATATATGGTTTTCTCTGCATCTACAACACTGGAGTGGTTCTCTGATCTATTTTGGATTTCTTAGCGTGTCTTTCATCACTCTGGTTGTCTTAGTCACAGCTTGTGATGGTTGCCTTTGCTGATTTGGGAAGTGAGAAGGTTTGAAACCTTTCTTCTTTTGGTCAAACTTTTCATTCTTATTGTCCTTCCATGCCTTATGGTAATCAAGTTTGCCTTTGTTATGATCATAGCAATACTTAGCCTTCCTTATAGCCTCTTCTAGAGTTCTAGGTTCATCAAACTCAATCCTGTCTTTGTAAGACTAAGGTATCCCACTTAGAAAACGCTAAATTTTCACTTTATCGTCCTTGATGTATCTGACATACCTCAGTAGCTCCAAGAACTTGTTTGCATATTCTTCCATGGTTAGCTGCCCCAATTTCAACTCATGGAACTCTTTGATCTTATCATAATAATGTCTATTAGAGAGGTACTTCTTCTTGAAATACTTCTTGAAATGCTTCCACATGATCTTTCTGTCATTGATCTTCCTCACCTACCTGAGGTGCTCCCACCATATAAATTATCTTTCATTCAGATTGAAGACGGCTACCCTTTCCTTCATATTTCTATAGTAGTCTTGGACTTGGAAATACTTCTTCATTCCAAGAAGCCAAGCTTCAGCTTCTTGACTGGTCTTTTCCTCACCATTAAAGGTAAGAGGCCTTGGCTTCTTAAATTCATTATGTGAGCTATCCTGGTAACACCTCTCCCTCTTATCTCTATGAGATGAAGAGCTTGAACCCCCAGTGGATCCTTCAAAGTCAGATGATCTAATAGAAGACCTCTTTCTTATTTTGGAACAGCTCTTACTTCTTTCTGAATTTACTTCTCGATGCCCAGAGTTCATCCGCTTTTGGATGTCTGTCAAACTCTGCAGCATGACTGCATTCAACTAATTATGCTCTTCCTAAGCTTTAATTATTCTTTCATTGTCTTCTTTGTAACTTTGCATCTCCACCCTTAGGATTCTCATGGTGGTTGCAATATCTAGGGGAGTATCTTGATATCTCATTCCATTGGATTTTGTCTCAGCATTTCCAACATGAACGTTCTCCCCCATGTCATCTTCCTCGTGCCCATAGGAATCCTGTGCATCATCCATGTTGTAGGTTCTCATGGTCGATCCACAAACCAACTTTTCCAAACCGCACGATGAATCTACAAAATGTATTAATAAACACCATTGTTAGCTTTACGATAATCTTCTGAATTCAAAAATCACTTAACGATTGTTCACTACAGGTGTGGACGATCGAGATTGTGGTAGAACCACATCTATAGCCAAGTTGAATTTTGTAAATAAAAGAATCAGGAGGATAAAAGGGTGTTGAGTTGCGAAAATGGGAACTAATCGCCATGAAGGAGATTTAAGATCAACGGACGAGGTTGATCCTTAAGAATATCAATGGCTCACAATGATTTCACTGGGATAACTAGCGCATACAAAGAAGATTTTGATGTGTGGAATATTTCATGAAATCCACTTTAATTTATTTGAGGTCCACCATTGATCCAGATCCAACGGTTGTTAGATCATTTCGTTGATGGAGTAGAAAGTGAGTTAATAGTAGGGGTTGGGTGCAAAATATTTATGTAATCAGGTTCACCGTTAATTTGAAGTCTTCCCTTTATCGAGCACTTCCTGGGACATTTGGTCGGGTTAGTTAGATTCATCGGTTCTGCTAAATAACATTCTGTCTTGCTACAGTTTTCTCTATGCAACTATTTAACTTGTCCCATTTAGGCCCAATGTTGTAACCATTAGCTTTAATACCACAATGCCACGTCCTCTCCCATGCTGAAGGAGAAACGCGACCACAACTTCTCTCTAATACCACAATGTAGCGTACCCGCTACTCTAATATCCCATGATGTCATGAACCCGATGCCCATACACCTGACTGATATGAATAATAATTAAAAACTTATTATTTGTTTCTCTTTAACACAGTCATGGGTCATGTAACATACTTTAACATTCATTCTTAGGCTTAGAAACCACTGTAACAAACGTTCTTCCCTTGACATATCCACTATGTAACCGGAAATGTCATTTCCACACTGAACCTGTCATTTCCGTACTCATCTTTCCTCATTATCCTTTACTCCTTCCGCCATGGAATACGGGAACTGGAAACATAATGTGCGACGGAGTTAGATGATCCATTTTTCGCCTTCCTCCCTTCCACCTTCTGCCGCGGAACTCGAGAATCAAAGAACTAGAAAACGATGAAATCCTTTATCCACCTTTCCATCTTCTGCATTCTGCCTTCCAGTGCAAAACTTTGGAATAAAAAAACTAACAAACGAAAGAATCATCTATCCACATTTCCGCATTCCACCTTTCCGCCTTCCAGTACGGAACTCGGGAGTCAGAAAACTAAAAAATGATGGAATCCTTTAACGACTTTTGGCCTTCCGACTTCCTCCTTTTCGCATTCTGCTGTGGACATCGGAAATCGAAAAACCAACTTTTTACCTTAACCTTTTTCCCATTTTCCACCTCCTGACTTCTGCCTTCCGCAGGTGGATCCTGGGTTGCGGAAAACACACTTATTCTTCAAAATATCTGGCTCTTTATCTGCTTCTGAATTCTACTTTCCACAGGAGGATTCCGAGGTGCGGAAAACCACCATTCTGCCTTGTCTTTTTCCTGTTTTCCACCCTCCGACTTCCGTAGGCGGATCCCGGAGTGCGGAAAACCAACATTTTGCCTTTCTTTTTCTCCTGTTTTTCCACCTTTTGCCTTTCGCCCTCCGTAGGCATATCCCAGAGTGCGGAAACGCTTAAGTCAGATACCTTATGACTCTGTAACCAGGTTTCTAGCATCTATGACCATAAGCAAAATATATCGAAACAAACAAGGCATATACATATGCAAATGCAAGAACATTTGACAACAGTAAACTCTACTGAAATCATTAGCAAGCATTCATCATATTAAATTCATTCATAAGAAAATACATTGCATAAATAAGAATAACAGAGAATACTTATCTTGAAGATGAAGTTGTCCTGGAACTAGCTATGTCGCTGCAGTGTTCCACCCAACCATAAACCAGTTGTGTTCATTAATCTCTCAACACAACTGCCACCCCTGAGATGGGCATGACTTCAACAAGGAACTAGGGAACAATAGAATCACACACAGTCGGATCATATAACACACATTTAATTCAACCTTCAGTTGGGTTTATCATATTGTCCAGCCAAGCCAACACACAGTTGGGTTTATCAGGTTGCAGGAAAACAAGCCAAATAGATGGGTTTCACAGGCTACTCATCCAAGCTATATCACTGCAAAGTTTTACAGGATATTATCCAACTAACAGTTTTGTTTCACAGAATTTACACAGTCAAGCCAACATTCACATTAAGGACCAACTAAGCCAACAGATGGGTTTCACAGGCTACTCAACCAAGCCATCTCACTGCTGGGTTTCACAGGCTACTCAACCAAGCTAGCTAATAGTTGGGTTTCACAGGTTTTCTAGCCAAGGATCACACATGGCCAAATGAACAACACGACATAGCCAAGACAACTACCAGTTGGGTTTATCAAGTTGCTTAGCCAAGCCAATTTTCGATTGGGTTTCATCGGCTTTGCAACTAAGCCAATATACAATTGGGTTTCACAGGCTGTCACCCAAGCCAATCTATGTTTGGGTTTCATAGGATGCTAAGGAAATCGAAAGGAAGAATGCCTAAGCTAGTGGCTCATTCAAGAGCCAGGGACACCTCCACAAGATCTATCCGGCCTGGCATCCACATTACTTGCACCCCAACATAAGGAAGTATCCCCTTCTCTGCTACATAGTCGCTCAAGATATACCTTCCCTTCTAATGCTCTTCAGGGCATGCAATGAAGATTCACCAGGCAATATTATCTTTTCATGAGGTTCCTCTCTACACTAGGTTTATCAAACCCATTCGGTGTCTCTTCCACTCCTAACTCTTGCATACAGTTCAGACCCAAACCAAGGTGCACATCACAACAAACCACAAGGAGACACAATAACGCAGGGCTCCACTCTGTAACACAAAGAAAAATGGTCTCATACCACTCTGTAGTTCATAATAACACTGTAACCCATCAACCAGGGTCTCGACAAAGGAAAATACTTGCAGAAATGTGTAGCAACTCTCTGATAGCTCTCGTTGTGTCTGTAAGATAGGGAAGAATGAACAACGCGTGAATGAATGAACCATCCACCAATAACAACAACAAAACCTTCTCGCGATCGGGAAAAGATGGACTAGAATGAATCCACATGCTTACTTGTGTTAGAAGCCAGAACCCAGCTTCCTAGGCTGCAGGAAAGCTTAGTCATGAAACCGACTGCCATGCCTTGCTTTGTCCAAGGCATTAACTGCCTCAACCTTTCTTATTGGAGAATTGAATGATCAAGTGCAGAGGACAAAAAGGTAGTTGACGTTTATGGGTTTCCCCATTGAAATATGGTCTCACTCTATTGGCTCAGAAATTTAACTAACTCCCCTCCCTATTCCTTGTGAAATCGTGCCCCCATCTCTTCACGTTGCAGTGCATAGCTAGTTGTGGTATTTTAATTAAATTGTATATGTACATGATCATTCAAAATATATTGTGCATGACCAATACTATAACTATAGTATCAACCTTGATCACCTATACACAAAACACCAAATCAATGGCAGGGCCTTGGCCTTGAGCTCCTTGCCATGATTTACATACAATATATACATCATGTACAATTTCAATACCATGGAGTCGAAACCGGATTGTTATACCTTCCTTCAGATTAACACTTAATCTATTACATTACTTAAACTTATATTAGCATTAACTTATATTTATGCTAGTAAACCTTCCTTTGAATTAAAAATTAATCTATTACACTACTTCAACTCATATTTATGCTTCCATGGCTCCTTTGGTAGATTTTACAAAAAATTTGACTTCAAACAATTTAAAGGCTACAACATGTACTTTAATTAAATCATATTTTTATTTTTATTTTCATAAAATTAGTAACACAAAACAATAGAACAACACAATTTTATCAACAAAAACTTGATTATCTTCTTAGAAATCTTATTTACATCTTGTTTAGTAAGGGTTTCTTTCTATAGCGATGAAGCTTCTTTAGATAAATTATGAGCCATATAATGAAATTTTCTATAGATGTGTGTGAAGGAAAGAGCTTTATAACTTTTTTTTGACTGTAGGAACTACATATTCCTACATCATAAGAAGCGTGAGCAATAAATTGTTGAGTATGCATTTTATACTATCTCAATCTACCATAAGTTTTGAGTCACCAACGCTTGCAAATTTTTGTTACGCTCTTGTTATTAACATGTACATTTTATCTTTAAACATCGCTATCGTAATATAGAAAAACAATAGTGTAAGAGAAAGACACCATATCATCACTATAATGTTGTACAAATACAAAATTTATAGTGTTAATGAAAACAATGGAGAAATATGGTTAAAATTATCTCTTATATGCTTTGGAAAACATATGAACACTAAGAAATAGCATAACGACTTGATTTATGGTCGGTGAATACCAATATGCCACAAGTTAAGTGCCATGAACAAGTTATAATATATGTTACTTGTTCTCCCTATGTAGGTGTAATCACCGCTATGCCTATGCCTCAACTACCTATTATCACTCGCCTTCTTCTAGTTAAATAATTTATTTGCAACTATCGGTTATCCATGCATCAACTACCAGCTATTTTTTATAATTTGTTTATTTCAAATTTAGAATGACACCCATAAAATCAATCTAGATAATACACTTGTCTCATCCTCCAACAATCTAGGAAAAACATACTTGCTATTCAACCCTAAATTCTAAAATATAAACACCTACCGATATAATAAAAAACACAACATTGAAAAAAAATACACATTTGAAAAAAGAAAATAAATGTATAAGAGTGATATAAAAAATGCATTAATTTGAAAATAGAAAAATTTAAATCTCATGTTTGATCTAATATGTAATTTTTATACACTATGTTATGGGAATTTTTATATAAGAGGGATACACATTGCTATTTAGAGATCCTTGGTCTATTGGTTTGGTTTTAGGGTTGGTGCTCCCTAATGAATTGGTTTGGTTATTTTTATCCCAATCGAGGCGTTATGCTTTTAGTAGCTCTTTTAGTCCAGATTATGGGAAACTCAATGCCAATTCATTAGATAACCATTTCTCCATGTTTGGGAAATTCCTTTATAGTTTTGTATCTTTAAATATGATGTTTATTTCTCAACTACTTTGGAGAGGAAATACATCTAATGGGAAATACATGGCTAACTATCTCTTGCCAACTTTAGAGGCGTTTACTAGAAGTTATTAGTAATTCATGACAAAAAGGTCTTATGTCTCCTTCCACACTTGTCATCAACTCATAACTTCGCAAGGAGAGGAAGGCCATGTAACGAAGAAGAGCTGCAGTGAGAGCAATTTCCTTCCATGGAATCCAAAAAATCACATATATAGTAGGACACACATGAAGTGTGTCCCTCCAAGCAAGTTTTTGTGGCTCTCTGAAAATCATCCCATGCAATAGATGTTTAACCATAATGAAGTAAACTATATTTAATGTTTCATAGCACCAAAACCATGTTAACTTTAGGTAAAAACCTATCACCAATAAGGAATTGAGATCAAGATCTTCTTATATATACAAAATTATGTAATTATGGAAATGCCACTTGTTTGGAGCTTGTATTAATATTTCTATTTTTTCTATTCCATAAATTTGAATATTTGTGTGATTTTCTGTCTTTCTAATGGACATAATCTACTGCAGATTGCTACTTATGTAGGCGTACAAGGTTAGTAAAGGAAGACTTAGAGAAAGCTTCATTTGGGGGTTTGCATTGCCTCCTCTCATTTCAATGGGGGTTTTCAAATGCCAACTACCCTATTCCATGTTTATTTCAGCCAATGTCTAAGCTATTCAAATTTGGCATATCCATTATTCAGAATAACTCTAGTTTGGTAAAAAAATGCATTCGAGTTCTCATAAACAAAGTTAAAGACAACATTAATCATGTATAACTACGACTCGACTCTAAGAGGAAGTTACTCTAGGTGGGTTATTGAAGACTATGGTTGTAAAGATGAATTCTCATTGCCAAGATTATTTCTTTGCACTTGCCAAGCAATTATGTTAGATCACATTGCCATGAAAATGTTCCTAAACAAACCTTGTCCAAGACAATGCATTTATAGTCTCAATTTGAATATTAGCATTGTGGTTGCATCTTATTCTATATAAAGTAAGAAAGCTTGTCATTATAGAATATGGCATTGAATGAAAGGTATAACTAAACAAAGGAAGGTGATAAAGTAAACGATGAAGACATGTCATTGCTTAATTGATTGGGTAAATGAATCTCAACAATTGCTTGTTCACAATATAGTCGCCTTAAATTTATATCAATAAATAAAAACAAAATAAAAGAGTGTCATTTGTGTCAATTACCATTATAGTTTGTGTTATATCTTTTACAATTATTGATTATTGCATTTTTGATGTCATAATTTAAATGCACATATTTACTAACACTTGCTATTTTGGAGAATCAAGGTGTGACTATAATTACATAATCCACTCAATCATTACATAGTCAATATTCGGGGCTCAATAAAGTATCATGTCACTTACAAGAATTGAATATAGGTAGAAAGAATAACAACTATTCTTAAGCTACATCCAATGGAATACATTTATTCGTATTTACTAAATGATTTTGATTTGATTTTATAATAATATTTGAGAAATAATTTAAACTTAATTTAATATATTTTAAATCTTAATGGATTAATTAAAGTAGTTAAATGTTTTAAGTTTTTGAGAGGACATTTTGAAAACAATACCCCTTACTTTTATATATATATATATAATATAATCAACATGCCAATTTACAAGGATTAGTAGATATAAAACATAAATTAAAATATTCTATTTATTAAAAAACAAATTAATATATTTTTAATCATAAAATTATTATTAAAGTAAAAATATTTTATATATTTTAGTTGAAGTCAATTTTGTTTTTTAAAATTATGGGAAGTCTATTAGCTAAGTTAGGTTGAAGTTCAAAGCTCACAATGTTACTATAACCCAAGAGTATATCAAACAACTTACAAGCCAAATATACCAATAACTTATAGAGTGAGCTAAATTTTAGTGGATTTGCAAAATTGTTAAAATGACAGTTTTCAATAGTTGAAATTGCATAATTGTTTTCAATAGTTGGAATTGCAGAACTGAGGTGCCCTAGGAGTAATTGAGGGCACTGAATCTATTTCTACAATCAAAATTACAATTTCAACAATAAAAATAACAATTTTAAATAGAAATCATCTCACTCATAACAATATCTCACTCCATAGCTAATGACTAGGAAAAACCTAATAAAACACAGCCAAATATAGGACTCTCATTATGGGCTCCATTCTAACCTTGTTAAAAACCTAATTAAAAATAGTTTAAAAGCGTCATCTAACTAAATTCAATCCCTTTCCTCACGTATCTCTAACGTTGTTGCTGTTGACTGAACCAAAAACCCAAGTGTTGGTTGTTGATTTACGGAATTATAATAATTATGGGTAAACAATATTTAGCATGTTACAGAACATTTAATGCAACTGCATCAGGCTTGATGACCTTTGGATCTCGAGCTACTCAAGATCCAATGGTCATCAAGCTTGTCACAGCATCATTAAATTCTTTGCAACATGCTAAATATTTCTTGCCATAAACATCATTCTTAATAATAATAATATAAAACCAAAAAAATAATAATAAAAAACCAAAAAAGAACATAAAGAAGATTTTTAACATATTTGTTAAAGGCGGATCTGCTTTCTGATTCTTTTAATTTCATTTATGTGTAGTAGGACCTTGTAATACTTCTGCTAATTGTCAATCCTCTTCACTTTCCAACGACCCCACAACTTTCTCTACACATAGAGTAAGACGGAAGATATCCCAATGGTGAAATTCTTTTTTTCCAGGGGGAAATATCAGTTCCTTGCTATTTCATTGAAATCAAAGGGAACATTTACATCATCAGCAAGTATTGTGTTCAAGGACATCAGCAAAGAGTGGCTGCAGTATCTGCTACAATCAGGCTCATACAAGGGAATTACATGCAAAATTCTCTCTATAGCTTCATGATCAAGTGCCTAAAAGACTTCAAAGAGAGGGCTACATCCACATCATATCCTCCAATATAGGGAGAGATGGTACAATAGCTGAGCAACTAATCCATAGAAGCAATAACATGTAAAGTGCCAGATATATAAGTGACACAACACTATCATCATCCAAAGGATGTCATAAGAAACCAACACAGTAAGAGCATGTGCAAAGGGCTAGAAAATATAAAATGTTCCATGTTCAATATGTTCATTATAGGTGAATTCAGCACACTGAAGTTGGCCTTGAGCCAAGGTTAATGCTTCTTTGAATAAGCAGTCAGCCATAGTATTGTGCTCTCTATATATGTGAGAGGCAGAGATTTGGATGAAGTCAGATTCCAGTTCTCTAATACATTGGCACCACCCATTAAGAGATAGTAAATAAAGAGCTGATCTATGGTTAAACCAATTGATAATGACAGCAGAATCCCCAAAAATATGTAAAGAAGGAAGGCCCATGCTTTTAGCGCAGTGTAGGAGAGTCCACAAGGCCAATAGCTCTAATCTGGTGTTAGTGCTCAAGCCAATACCCATCTTAAAGTAAAAATAGTGTTCATTACTGAGCATAAGGTGAACACCAATGCCACCCATAAGATTTGCTGAGGCCCCGTCAAAGAAGCCTGCTGGAAAAGTAAGACAAGGAGCTGATCCAATAAATCTCCTAGAGTTTTTCAAGTGCAGCTTAACCGGGAAGAGCTAAAGTTGATTCTTGATAGCATGGACAGTAAGGTGGATATCAGGCTTTGAATCCTAAAAAATGCATCGATTTCTAGTTATCCAGATTTGCCATGTAAGAAAAAGAGGGAGATACTTCAGAGAATTTCTTAGGAAAAACCAAGAATATACATTATGTTGATAATTAGTTCCCTTCCAGAAATCTGGAATGTCAAGTGTAGATCGAATGAGACCAGAAACCTTCCTGGTGAAGCTACATCGGAGAAAAAGGTGATCTACAGATTCTGATGATGATTTGCAAAGACCGCACCAAAATGGACCAATCCAGCCTTTTTTTGTCAAATTGTCACATGTGTTGATCTTATTCAACAAACTAAGCCAAAAGAAGCAAATGATCTTGAGTGGCACGTTAAATTTCCAGATCTTAACCAGGAGATCAATCGGTCTGTGAGTGACCTGGGTATTTGCAATAAGATCGTACAAGATATTTGCATATACCATACCCGATGACTTGTTATATAACCAGACCAATTTATCAGGTGAATGGATGATACGAATCCCCCCATGCAACAAACCTTTAATATAGTTGTTCCAGGCTTCTTTCCAAAGACCACCCAGCTCTAATTCATCAGCCGTGATCCAATATTCAGTCGAAGATGTAGCAATTCCTCTATTAAGTACATCAAAAAGGGAAGATATGCCATAATCCTCCAAATATGTTCTGAGATCTGCTAGAAGAAAGTAATCAGAGGATACACCAACAATGGGATCAATGCAAACTTTGATTTTTTTGCCATCACCAGTCTTCCACCCAAGATATCTAGTGATCCAAGTCATAGCACGAATGAAGCCATTCCACATATGAGAGGTACCTCGAACTTTGAAGTTCTTCTGTCTGAGCCAAATATCAACAGGTAGGTTCTTAAGGTATTTGTGCTTAATGATAAGAGACCATAAGCCAACACCATTAAGAACAAGCCAGAGGCTTTTGCATCACAGGGCTATACTGAACCATTCTAGATTCTTTATGTTCCAGCCCCCGAGAGAATAGGGCATGGAGATGGATAACCAGTCTACCAAGTGATACTTCAGTTTACCTTGAGAACGACACCATAAGAAATTAAAGATGTATCTCCTGATATATGACTGAATGGTGCTGGGCATACGAGCAAGTGTGAGCCAATACACTGCAAGACTCATTAAGACCAATTTTACAAGAATCAATCTCCCACCCAGAGATAGTAACTTGTAGGTCCAGTTGCTCAATTTATTTTCAAACTTCATAAAAAACCATTTCCAATCCTTAATGCCATACCCAAGAGGCTTAAGGTAATAACCCAGGTATTTAAAACCAACTGTAATAGGTTGCATCTTGTATGGCATGATATTAAAAATTTGTTGTTGAATCGGAACCTCAGTGTTATGATAAAGAAAGGAAGACTTATTAGCATTGATCTTCATACCAGTAGCACAACAAAAAATGTCAAGAATACTCTTATAATGCTGCCACTCAGCCACGGTTCCTGTGCCAAAAAGGATAGCATCATCTACAAAGAGGAGATGAGCAAGATAAAGATTGCAAGCAATTTTAATGCCAATAATATCTCTTGAACGCTGAGCCTAGATGATCATTAGACTTAAACCTTCAATGATCAGTATGAAGAGGAGAGGAGATAGAGGGCAACCCTGCTTGATGCCACTAGACACAAAAAGAAATTGGAAGGGGTACCATTGATCAGTATAGCAAAATTTGCTGACTCGACATAGCCCATGACCCAATTGACAAAGCTGCCAAGAATGCCAATCTAAAGAAGGACCAACCTCAAAAAAGACTAATTAACTCTGTCAAATGCCTTAACCAGATCAAGTTTCAGAACCATAACATTCTGATTTTCAGTTTTGATAGAATGAAGAGCTTCTTGGACAATACCCACCGGTTCAATGATCTGCTTGTCCTGTAAGAAGCCAAACTGATGTTTGGATATAGCCTTATCAAGAACAACCTTGAGTCTGATGGCTGCCGCTTTGGAAATGGTTTTATAGATCAAATTACATAGTGATATGGGCCTAAACTCATCAAAGGTAGATGGTTTATCACACTTGGGTATGAGTGTGATAAAGGTGGCATTGAGAGCACCAATGACCCTACCTTCAAGCCTAGAATGTTCAATGACCTTCAAAATATCCAGCCCCAACACGTCAAAAACATGAAGGTAGAGCTCCACCGGCCACCCATCAGATTCAGGGCTTTTATCTCTTTTAAAACCCTTAAGTACATCTTCAACTTATTTGAGAGAGACTGCTGACATAAGAAGGTCTTGGTCCTCTTCCTGAACAAAGGTAGGAAAGAGGCTGATTGATGACTTTGAGCTGGGCCTCAATAGTGGATTTACCATCGTCAGAGAAGAGGTCAGAGAAGTATTGAACACCCAAAGATTTTAAATTTGCATCGTCATCAATAGTATCCCCAACCTGATTTTGAAGAGACCAGATAGCATTGTGGTTCCTCCTAGCAGAAGCAAAGGAGTGAAAAAATTTGGTGTTGGCATCTCCTTCCTGGATCCAATCAACTCTACTCTTGAGCTTCCAAGTGAGAATCTGATGTGAAAGTAAGGATTCTTTTCTACTTTTCAAGAGAGCAAGGGTAGAGGAATCTTCTTCAGAGAGAATACCAAAGTGGTGGGTAGCAAGGAGAGTGAGTATAGCTCGATCAACCTCAGAGAGTTCCTTCGATCTCTGAGTATTTTTTATTTTTTCCCAAGTCTTAACTTCGTTCTTGAGTCTCTAAAGTTTCTAGCAGAAATCAAACATGGGAGAAGCAGATGGGGCAGGGGTTAGCCATGAGGATGATACAAGAGCAGAAAAATCCTCATCAAGGAGCCAAGCATGATTGAACTTAAATGGATACAGATGACATTTCAATCTGAAGTTCCATTCAAGGACAACAGGGTAATGGTCAGAAAATTCTGAGGGTTGGATCCTGGAGTGATAGCATCCCAAGAAGGGGATCAGATGATCAGTGGCAAGGAATCTATCCAGTCTTTTGCTGACACCCTCAGGTCCAATTCTACCATTTCTCCAGGTAGGTCCAATCTTGGAAGGAGCAAGATCAACCATATTCAAAGAATCTAGAAGCTGAGCAAAATAGAGAGAGTGGTGATCCATCCGGGCATGATCACCCCAGATCTCAAGATCAGAGATAGTGAAGTTAAGATCACCTACCAAAATGAGGTTAGGGTAATTGAAGATACCCCTAGCAACAGCAGAGTCCCAGTAAGCAGTTTTGTTGGAATAGGGTCCGTAGCAATTGACTATGGAAAAGACTGAGTCAATGCCTCTAAAACTAGCAGTAAGGAGAATACCAACAAAAGAATGAAAGGCTTTACAACGAATCAAGCTAGGGTTCCAAGTTGAAAGGATACCCCCAGAAAGACCATGTGCATTAATAGCATAGAATTCCCATCCAGGCTTCATGAGAGCAAACAGACGGAGGGCAGTAGTATGGTCACACATAGTTTCCTGTAAGAGGATAATGTCAGGGTTAAGAGAAGTAAACAAATCTTTGAGGGATTTCTGCTTAGTAGGTCCCCTAAACCCATGGATTTTCATGGAGACAATCTTCATGGGTCAGACTGTGAGACAGGAGACATAGCTCTAAGTGCCTGTGAAGTGGAGTTGGAGTGAGCAACAGCCTTGATGCGAGCCGATAGTGGAGTATAGTGGCCTAAAGGTGCCTGCGAGGAGGCCGTGCTGCCTCTTTTTTATTTTCTGATGGTCACATTCTCGAATCTAATCGAGTCTAAAGGCAAGATGGAGGGGGAGCTCAGTGTTTTGTTAGTAAAGATATTCAGAGCTTTGAGGAGGGTGGGATCCTTAAAGGAGGGGGTGGTAAGGGGGCTGCAAGGCTGAGCCAAAACAGGAGGGGATGAAGAATGGGGAAGAGGGGGGAAGTTCTCTAGGTTAAAGGGGGGAGGAGACACGTTAACAAGAATTGGGAGAGAAGAAGGTGACAGATGATTAGTAGCCTGATCAATACAAGTGCTTGGGGGAATTAGTGCCAGAGATTCAACGTCCTGAATGAATAGCAGCTCCCCTTTTGTCAGATCATCAACAGAGGTGGGGGAAGAGGAGTCATAGGGGCCAAGAGTGTTGGGTGGCACAGGTAAAACAGTAGAAGTATCATTCTGCAGCTGCGAGTCCAAAGGGGAATGGCTAAGTGAAGATGGAGAAGGTGTGCAATCAGATGAGGGTTCGAAACCATCAAAGCCAACCGAGGGGGAAATGCCTCGCAATAACAGGGAGCAAGACTTGCGTAGGTGACCAGTGTCATGGCAATAGTTGCAGCGGAAAGGCATTCTTAAATAATCCAGTTTTTGAATGATCACAACACTATTACAATCGATCTCAATCTCAGGTAGAAGACCACGAGAGACATCCAACTCTACAAGCACTTTGGCAGTACGCTTATCAAAGGTAGTGTGGAAATCCTTATCGAGGGCCACGAATCTACCTATGGTGTTGGCTATACCAGTAAGTATGTCTTTGGACCAGAGGGGAAAAGGTAGGGTAGGTAATAAAACCCATAGATGACGCTCAGTAACCCGCTCTTTGACAGGATCAAAGTTAGTATGCCATCTGCTGAGGACAAGGGACCCATTATCAATGGTCCAAAGAGAGTCAAGAATGCGAGAGGCATTAGAGTCATCGAGGAAAACGAAGACCAACCATTGATTGGCCAAAAGACTGATGGTGGGTACATAGGTCAGAATAGGCTTCCAATGGAGAGTGGCCCATGCCACCCATTCCTCTTTATTCATCGTACAGTATTCCAAACGCCCAATGAAAGCACGATGACAAAGTTCCGAGACTCTGTCAAGCATGACGTCTCGGCCTACCACATACCGACGTTTGTGATCCAAAGCAGCAAGGATCTTAGTCTTATGTTGGACCTGATAGCGGGAGGGGAAAGAAGATACAGTCTTGACATTGGAAGGATTATAAAGGGCCAGGGTCGCCATCAATAAAAAGTAGGGCTGAGAGACCAACAGGTCAGGAGGAGGCTCAAACCCTAGAAAGATAAACCAAAGAGCAAAAATCCTGCGTCATGACCTAGGGATACATCAGAAAAGACCAAGGGTAAACCCTAACAGAGTCCCAAGCCAAGAGAAACAGATCCAGTGAGTCCAAAACGGAGCCCCAACCCGAGGTAGGGTTAATGTACCCGCCGGGGAAAGAGAGGAAACCAGGCTGGACCGAGATCAAAACCGCGTACAACCCAAAGAAGCGGAAACCAATAAGTCAGAGGGTGTCACGGACCATGAAGAGAAAGAAACCGAAGATAAAACCCTAGCCGAAACCCCGGGTAATGTTACACAGCACCCGTGACACGGACCAGTGCCCAAACTAGAGCAGGAAAAAGAATCCAAATTGGCAAGTACCGACAAGGAAAAACCCGAGAACCTAGTACAGAAAACCCCCTAGTTCCCACTTTTTTAATATGGTTGGTACTAGCCCTTAGCATCAAGGGGGAACTCCATAGACCTAGGACAACCCAGAAACCCAAGCGGCCCACAAATACTGCAGGATAAACCCAATACCTGAAATCATAAAAAAGAAAAGTGTCGCCACAAGAAGAGTACTTGCATCATGAAGAGAGCAGCGAGATGTCGGAGCATGTGGGTGTTGACTGAAAGTAGGCAAACCGCTGCAGGACGAGGCGATGAAAGAGGAAATCCAAGTCGCCGACACAATACCGGAGAGCGCTGATGGAAAACCACCCGCAGAAAGCCTTGAGATCCAGCACTCGAAATTGAGAGCCCAAAAACCCAGTGGGAAAACCAAGGTGGTTCCGGGTGGAAAAACTATGCCACCATGAGCAAGTCAACTAAGCCACATAAAAGTCGTGACAGCGATAAGTTAACCGCAAACAGAGAAAATGCGTGAGACCACAGAGAAGAGGAACAGTGTCTGCAAAACGTCAATGACGATAAATCGACGCGGCGCTAACCGACACAAGAAACTACGGCCTAACCGGAGCCATGACATCTGTGAGCGAAAACCCTCAAAGTAGAAACTCCTCAAACTTTTGCTGAATCCCCTCAAGAATTGTCCGAACTCCGATTCAGCGTCGTGAAATTCTTTATAAATGTGTTACAATTAAATTAAAAAGATTTACTTTACATATAAAACTATTACTTATAAAATTATGATTTTTGTTATTATTAAAGATTGACTTTCCATATAAAACTTTATTACTTATAAAATTATTATTAAATGCTAACGTACAAGTTACTCTTAAGATTTGTAATAGAAGTCAACCAGATTTAAGCCCCCACCTTTATCAAACAAATAATGATCATCCATTATGAAGTCCTTCGATCTTTTAAAAAACATTAATCTCCGATGTGAACATTGTGGACTGCTAGTTGCGTGTTGGGAAGCGAAAAGGCCAATCAATCTAATCACTTCCCGTTACAAAACAATAAAGACTTTAGAAAGTGAATTATTATTTTCTCTAAGTCGTGATATAGACCTCAAACGCCACCTGTCAATCAAATTGTGCATAGTACCTAAAGTGGTGACATGAAGATAAAGGAAAAGGCTTTTCTTGATGTATACATGTTTATGTGACTCACTATAGCACTAAATTGACATAAAATGAATCTGCAATGACAAAGGTTTTCATTATCCTATAGATTGGTCTCGTAACATATAATGAACATAGATAATCTTTTTCTTAATAGTGTAGTTTATATATATATATATATAATCTAACATGATTAAGATTGGTATTAGTGGTCCGTAACATACTGTGAACAAAAATGATCTTTTTATTTTATTTTATATATGTATATGGGTGACTGATTTAACAAAGACAATTAATATAAAATAATTAATTTTAAAATATTTTTTTTTAAATTTTAAAATATTAAACTATTTAAGTTATTTTTTAGTTTGTTATAAATATTATTTTTCGGGGTTATTGTATTTTAACTATTAGCTTAAAAAAATAATTAAAAGGTATCTAAGCTGTCAAAATCAACCAAATATCATATTCAATATGGGTCATATTAACTCTTACTATAGTTACATTTTTTTTATGTCTTTCTCAACTAAGTTACCCTTAAATATATTGAACTCATACTTTAATTGAGTAAACTAATGAAAATTGACAAATCACTTAAGCTATCTTATTATTATATTGATATCTATTACACTTTTTTTAATCAAAATAATAATTTTTTATTTTATATATAATTTAAAAGTGAGTAAACTAATAAAAATTGACAAATCACTTAAGCTATCTTATTATTATACTTAATCTATTACACTTTTTTAATCATAATAATAATTTTTTATTTTATATATAATTTAAAATTAATTAAAACAATATATATTATGTTGATTATAAAAACAAAACAAAACATTAACCTTCATTTACTTTATAAATGAAGTTGATATTTGGAATTTTTTTTAAAAGTTGTATGGAACATATGTCAAACATCTTTGAGTTAAATTGTGAAATTTATTTTGGATTTAATAAAATAGTTTATTTGGGATAATGGAGGAAATAGTACAATGTGATATACAATTATTATTGTAAAATTTATAACGATTTATTTTTTTATCTTTCCAGTCAAGAATGAGAGTTTTTATCTTTTTGAAGTCCAACCTTTACTTATGTACCCATGGATGTTATGGATGTTAGAGTCCAACTTTTAATTGATGTAATCATGGATGTTTCTAAGTTCAATCATATTGTAAAGTATTTATATTTATTTGTATTCACAAATAGTACAAATATATAAGTATGGAGTAATATTTGATATAATAAAAATAATAATTGATTTGATCACAAAACTTAATGTATGAAACTCAAAATAATTAATAACCCAAACCCAAATAATGTATGAAACTCAAAACAGTCAATAAATTATTTAACCCACTAAACTACAATGGATTTATATATTATCAATAATATAATTTAAAATTCTCAAATAATCAATAATTTTCACAAATTTGTTTGTGCCTTCTACACCAAGCTCCTAACTTAAGAGTGTCCAGATTCATTAAAACGCGTGTTATTATGTTTAAAATATGTCGCTTATCATGTTAGTCATTTGTATAATTCATGTGCCTTGGCCACATGTGCAAAATCAATTTCTTCATCTTGTCAATTAAAGTCTATAACTTATCATTTACAAGAACTTATTGGCAAGCTTTTGATATGCAAATGCTTTTGAAAACTATTTTCAATATTGTGTTATGTATTACTAACTTGTTTTTAATATTGGATTTAGCATTATTGATTTATAATGTGTTTCCAATATTTTTAGTGGATACTCTACTCATCCTCAGAAGATCAAGTAAATGTTTATTGATAAGAAAAAAGAACGGTGTTAAAAAATATTCAAAGATGTATAAATAGATATTAGAATAAGGTAAAAGAAAATAATTACAATAATTTGAGGAAAAAGATTTAATAAGACAAAGTAAAAAAAGGGAGACAAAATAGCGTGGAAATAATAATACAAATAATATTAGTATGATTATGTTAAATAAGTATATTAATGGAAAAAGAATGTGAGGATGAAAAAAAAATGAAGATTAAGATGGAAACCAAGTTATAATAAAATTATAAAATTGGTAAACTTTGAGCATTAGTTATAAAAATATATAAAATACTAATAAGTGAAGAGAATAAAAAGAGAAAATAATAAATGAGGTAAATAAAGAAGGGTTGAGTAAAAGGTGTAACCAATAAAGATAAATTATGATTAGGAAGTTACAAACCGTAATAATTAATATTTTTAAAATTAATAAAAGGGGATGGTGGGGGATTGGTTGTTGAGCCTTGAAAGAGAAAACACGAGACAGAATACATCTAAGGGAGAACCAAGGGACATGAAGAAGAGAGTGAAGGGACCAGGAGAAAGGGAAAAGAGGAGAGACAAAGGAGGAAAATGCAAAGGGGATCGAAGAGAAGGAAAATAATGAGAATAATAGGAATGAAATTAACAAACTAAGGTTAATGTCCAAGCCTATAAATTAATGGTTTACAAGATTGGCTTAACTTACAACCATCATTATAGTTAAAATTGTTTGGTTGTTTTCTATTTTAATAGCTTCTCAAAAAAGGCGTGATGAATAATGGGAGATAGAAGGAAGAATCTTGTGGTCAAAACAAATGAGATATTTAGAGTGGTGGGAGTGTTCTACTATGGAAGATTCGTTGATGTAGCTGTGATTAGTGTCAAGATGTTCTCCTTGAGCCAAGATTGAATAGATTTACTAATTTGTTCAATGTAATATTTTCCATATTAATAGGGAATTGGTAGACCCCTTGTGACAAGTTGATAATCATCGCATCAACTAGAGGTTGGATGAGGAAGCCTACAACATCATTGGTTCTTCCCTTCTTATACTTGATGTTTAGGTGGAAGTGTTACAAGTATGTGGACCATTTATAGTGGAGGTCATTTTGTAACTTTCCTTGCATTTGCATGAACTGCAGGGCTTGTCATTAGTGTGGACGATGGTGTCCTTGCCTAGATGTAATATTTCCATTGACAATAGGCGTGCACAATGGAGCACATCTCTTTGTCATAGGTGGGATACCTACAAACTGAATCAATGAGTGATTGGCTATGATAAGCCATTGGATGTTCGTGTTGAGTGAGGATTGCACCAATAGCATAGTCAGAGGCATCTATTTCAATCTTAAAGGGTTGTTGCAGGTATGGCATAGTAAGGAGTGGCGCCAAGAAGAGACGACATTTCATATCCTTGAAGGATTTATGTTGTAGTGTACCCTAATAAAACTTGGCTTTGGCTCTAGCCTTGGTCTCTTGGCTCAAGGGCCAAGTGATATGAGAGAACCTAAACACACACATGTGGTAAAACTTGGTGAGTCCCAAGAAGTTGCAGACCTTTGTTAGAGTTGTCAGGGCTATCCAATTGCAAATGACTTAGATCTTAGCTGGGTCCACATGCACCCCAAGTTCATTTGTGATGTATCCAAAGTACTAAATTCTCTCCACGTCGAACACTCATTTATCCAAATTGGCATATAACTTGTGTTGTCATAGGGTCCTTAGGACTTGTTGAATGTGTTGCAAATGTTCCACCCAAGTTTTGTGAGGATGTGATCCAGATACACGACAATGAAGGATTTTGTGAACAGATGCAAGTTATCATCCATCATCCTCATAATTGTTGTTGGAGGATTAGTCAAGCCAAAGGGCATGACCAACCACTCAAAAAGGTATTCTTTAGAATTGAAGGTTGTCTTCCATACATCACTTTAATCGTTTGGGATTTGGTGATATCCTGATTTTGGAGCAATTTTGCTGAAGAAATTAGAACCCCTAAGTTGATTAAGAATGTCATTAATACGAGGGTTTGGTTATTGATTTTTAACAGTTAATCAAAGAAAAGCGACCATGTTGCATCCTTTTTCCACACTAGCACAATTGGGCTCCCACAAGATGAGGAGCTTGATCAAATGTGAAATTTTTGGATGAGCTCTTAATCTGATGCTTTATTTCCCCATTCTCCAAAAGTAAGCATCTATATATTAGGCCACGAGGTAAAGGATAAACATGTATCAAATCAATTGAATGTTTAACCTAGCAATGTAGGGGCATCCCTTTAGGTGAGGAAAATAAACATATTCTTCTACAATCTTATTGACTTGCGTCTACTGTTTAGAGAGAACTTGAGCTGAGGTTGTGGCAGTTGCACTGACCTTTCGTCTACCTTCCTACTGAACCATGAAGAGGAAACATCTCCGAACATGAGAGATTACCTTTCAATATTGCCTTGTCAAAATCAAGGAAACTGCATTAGTTAGAACTACCTCAGGCACCTTGCAGAGTTTTTTGGAGTTGGACTCCCAAAGTAACAATGACAGTACGAGGCCTGGAATCATAAACAACAAGATGTTTCCACATATAGGGTTGTCCTTAAAGAACATCATAAACTTCAATTGGGGCGACATAACATAGTACCTCATCTTGGAAGGAATTGATTCCATAGGATAGGCAACATTGTTGACTGATGGAGATGTCTCTCCCTTGCCTCAACCAACCAATGGTGTATGGTTTGGGGTGAGGCGTTGTCGAAAACTTCAATATTTTGATGACCTTGGTGGAGATTAGGTTCTTTTGGTTGTCGCTATCAACAATGAAGTGTAGTTGAATCCATTTCACCCACATATGTGAGTGGAAGAGCCACTCCTCTTCATATGGATCCTCTAGCTCATTTAGTTAGATCCTTGCAATCGTGATGGTGGCCCTGGGTTCCACACCAATGATTCGATTTCCTTTGTCTTGCTTCACATTAGAGTATGATCCAAATCCTAGGTATGAGGATTTCATCTCAACCAATGATGATTTCTTCGAGTTATATTTGTTGGTGTTGTGCCAAGTTATTTTTGGAACTCACACCACTTTCCAATTGCCTCTTCAAATTCATGTTACCCTTCTTCACCTACAGTTTGGAATGGTCTTCACGATTTTAGATATCCTTGATCTTTCCTTTGTTCTATGAGTTAGGGCCACCTTACCAAGATTTTTCAGTGATTGATTTGCAAACCCAAACTCTCGCTTATTCTTCAACTTGATTTTTTGCTCAATTTTGACAACATATCAATAAGCGGCTCCTAGTGAGGAGATGTCCAAGAAATACATCTCTATTTGGATATACCTGTGTATACCACTATGGTATTTTAGGACCAAATGTCGTTCATAGTCTCTAATACCCATATTTGAGTGAAATGTATGGAATGTATTGGTAAACTCTGACATCTTCTGATATCTCTTCTTGAGCAAAGTTGTCCATCTTGTATACTTGTTATCATAGTTTTCTATGGGTTAGAACTCCTCCTTGATGGCATTGACAAAGGATTCCCAGGTGGGTTCTATACCATATGTTGCAAACTCATCTTCGACATGCCTCTCACAATAACCGTCTCACAAACCTTTGACATTGGGGATGGACTTAAGGAGCGTGAAGGCGGTATTTTTGTTGTCATAATTTTTTTGAACATTGTAATAACCATCTAATAGATTTAACATTTATTCAAAGAATCCACATCTATATGGCCTTCAAATAAGGGAATTTCAAAGTCAACCTGTACCTTTAATGGAGTCACACCTCTAAAATGGCTTCTTATTGAAGGTTCCTACGTTGTCGTCGTTGGCATTCATCGAAGGATCTAGGAGAAATTATCCATAATATTGTTCCTTTGTCGCATGAGGTAGTCTTAAAGAAACAATTTAATAGGATCTCTTCCTCTGTCATCTCTCTTTTCTTATCTCGTCATGCAGTGAGGCCACTTAGGTTGACGAGAGTATCTCTCCCCAAGCTCAACTAGTTCGAGACCCAACTCTTGATATATAGATCTCGTTAGAGACATGCAATGAGAAACCTAGGTTGTTGACAATTATTCCTGGTTGTCATTAGACCAAAACCTAACAAATGTATGTATATACCAGCGTAGATCCAAATCCTAGGCTCTATCAAGCGCCGAGAGGGATCAAATCTCTTTGTAGGTATCCATTGATTTGATTCAAACCAAAAGACACATATTTTTAGTTAAGGTTCACATATAATATTTTATTATTAATATTTAATATTATTTATGGCCCACATATAATATTTTTTATTATTTTTTATTTTGTTATGAACTAACATT
>LPNX010123451.1:1034535-1045958 GCA_001517045.1 Pseudotsuga menziesii
CACTAGATCTAGATTTGCTTTGGAGTACTAGTTAGTACTTCATATAGGAAAAATTTGCATTCATTTGAAGAATAATTGTGCATTTCACGTAGTAGCATACCCTGTTTTCATGGACACAATGCATTTGCATTGATTGTTAAGGTGTTCATTTTACTTCATGTTGCGTCATAACACCACTAGTTTCACGACCATATCCTATTTTTGAGTAATAAAGCCAACTAAAATCAACGCTAAAGTAAAATGAATTACACTCTTTTCTTTTCTAGGGTGCACCAAAAAGCTTAGGTTTTAGGATCTTGGAATAGTTCATTGTAAGTTAATTCTCCAAGATCACTAAACAACAACATCTAGGTGTCTGTCCAGGTGAGTGTGTGAAATCCTTGGTATAACCATTGTTCTCAGGATTCTCCTCTCAAACGGGAGTTAAGCATGAGGCAGTGTGAGCGGTTATTGATTGGGATGACCCCTAGTCATAAATGAGTAGCACCGAAGATATTTCCAGGATTGTATTCGTATCTGGGGGCTCTTTCGAGAGTTTCGGGATTTGTTACCCTGCCCATACGGTCAATCCCGCCTGCGACTGTCCGCTTGAGCTTTGATTATATTGAGGTGACCTTAGTGACCTTACCTAGGATATCGAGGGGGTACTTGTAGAGGTTATTCTGCAGGTGTCCTGGCCAGGTTGGGGTCGGACAGCACAATCGCTTTACGCGTTGAAGCTGAGGGCCACAATAATTGGTTACATACCTCCGCTTGTTGTGTATGGGAGTCTCAGGGCTCTCCTAGGTGAGACATACCTGCTTCATTCGGGAGCTCACTTATCCAGCCCTTGTTTGCTTGCATTTGGCTTTAGATTTTATTAGTGATTGCTCTGTGCACGCTAGTTGGCATAGGGTTTACGTAAATAAAGAGTCTTTGCTATTTTTTGAGTCATTGTGGATTCGAGTACAGTTCTGCGCCGTTCTCGTCGGTTAGCAGGTCTTCCGCCTTCTAATTCTCCTCCTCCTTTGGGAGAGAGACCTAGACAGTCCAAGCGGACTATGTCACACACTGATTCACACACCATGGGGGACCATTCAGAGGATATTCCTGAACCACCCCCTCCCATTCGTATTGACAATAGGGAACTTACTCCTACGTACGATCCTTCACCCAACCTAGCTGAGTTTGGTCTCGTTATTTCCCAGATAGGAGCCTTGCACGATAGACCTACTCACTCTAGGGAAGATTACCCATTGAAACGTTACCGGTATGGAATTTCGGAAGATGCCGAGACTCACTTTGAACCTTCCAGCACTAGCTACGGTAGTTATGCTATGTCTAGTTTCCCTGCACACGATTTGACATTTCATGTCGAATCCAACTTTGAGCCTAACACTATGCCTGGGGTCAATCCCATTCCTTACCTTGCGGAGAGGTTTGGGAGTACTAGTCACATTGCACCTTCCGTCACAGTGGTGGAAGCTACATCATATCTCCCTCTTAGGTCTAGGGTTAGCGATCCAATTAGGATACCAGATTCGAGACGAGTGACAGTAGGCGGTAGTACATATCTTATTACTCAGATTCCTTCGTCCTCAGTTCTGAATTCTTCAAATGTACATCCTCCACCTTATTCATGTGGTCCTTCGAGCCGGTATATGGCTACGAGTCAGGTCCGTACTGCGGTTACTAGGCCGATTGTGTCTTAAGTTCACATACCGCCCGCTGCTTTGGGAGGCTATGTTCACACTTCTAGAGGTTATCTTGCTATGTCCGGAGCCTATATCCCTACGTCCAATATGTATATCCCCACTTCTGGAGCTTATCTTGCTACCTACGGAGTGTCTCATGGGACATCGCATGAGATGACCTATGGACCTTATTATGGGACGCAATATGGACAGGTTTCTTCACCTTACGGTGGCGGGTATAAACAACCTGCTTATTCTCCTAATTACGGCTTCGTAGCTCCTACTAGTGAAGGTCCACCATATTATGGTACTTCCACGCCACCCTATACGGGTCAAACAGGAGGAGGACACTATGGCCAGGCCCATGGTGGTGCTCAACCCTATGTGAACCAGGGAGCGGTCCATCGACCTCATCATCCTAGGCTCCCTTTCCTCGCGACGCTTAACCTTCCTGACTTATTGAGACTTATGAACGATCCTGTGGCTCACGACCCGGCTTGGCCGACTGTCCCTACCAAGCTTCCTTTAGACATACCTAAGTTTGAAGGAAAACCGGGAGAGGATCCGAGCGAACACGTTACTATGTTTCACCTTTGGTGCTCTTTGAATTCGTTACATCAGGACTCAGTCCGTTTGAGACTATTTCAATGCACCCTCACAGGGCCTGCTGCAAAATGGTATATAGAGTTACCTAAGGGAGCTTTCGCTTTGTTCGACGACCTTGCGATGACTTTTCTTAATCACTTCCAGCTACCAGTGCGCTATGACGTTGGTACTGAACTCTTGTCAACATTTCGCCAAGATAAAGCCACCCATATTTTTGATCATATTCAAGAGTGGCATAGACAGAAGAGATTAATTAAAGCCTTTATACCACTGGAGTTCCTTCTAGAGTGGTTCCTCAAATCGTTATTGCCATATATAGCGAAGGATGTTTCCACATCCGGAGTGCAGAATGAGGAACAAGCGATCTTTAGGGTGCAGAAACTGGACTTGATCTATGCTCAGTCTGGTTTGTTGTATGAGATTATTCCCAACACTCCTCATTCCATTTTCGATCCCAAAGTCAAACCTGGACCACATGCCGATGGCATTGTGGGTTGTGCAAGTGAGAAACCTGCAGATTCGGTTGTAAAACAAGTTAGTCATTTGTCGCTCAACCAATCTGCTTCGGGACAAGCTACGGCTTCGTCTCAACCCACCCAAACGGTGAATGTACTTTCAGTGCAATCGTCGGACCAGAAGGGTAACCAGCAGCCCGAACGGAATAGAAGAAAGGGTAAGAATAATAATCGAAAGGGTGGGAATAAGAATGAGAATGCTACCAATAATGACAAGAACGGGAAAATTGCTGGGGGGGACAAGCAAGCGAAACGTAAGGTTAAATTCCCTTGCAAGCTATGTAAGGATGATCACCTCACTTACTTGTGCCCTCGGATTGATGACACTTCGAGATACTTAGCACAAGGCCCAACTGTGCTAACGAACCCTTTATCGCATAACTAGAATATGAACTCTAAGTCCCAAGACTAATCTAGTGAGAATGATCCACCAGAGACTAGTGCTCATGGGTGCATTAACATGGTCCGTGCTGCAAAAGTTGTGACTTGTGCGAAAGATTATAGTTCGTCACAACCTAGCCCAGGAAAAGAACCTGATCCACCAGGAACCCCTTTGTGCATTGAGAAACCTGTGGATAAACTTGAGGCTGCACCTCGCATTCCTAAGGGAGTCCTTAAGCGTTCAGGGCATAATCCAAATTCCCGAGCCACCTAGAATTATTCAGTTGTCGAGGATTTGGGCCACACTCCTTGTGCAATGTCTGCATTGGAAGTGCTTCAGAGTTGTCCTTTGCAAAGGAGGGCATTGCTTTCTGCTCTCGGTGTGAACGGAGATGATTCTTCCTCGGTGATCAAATTTGAAACCGCAGGACTGTAGCCTCGCTTTCCCTACTATGTGTCCCTTTTGGTCCACGTAGAATGTCTTAATATGATCGTCAAGCGTACTGTGATTGACGAGGGTACTGCAGCTTCTGTGATGTCTTTATCCTGTTGGAAGGGTCTGGGTCCCCCTGAGCTGTCTAAATCAGCGACTATGTTAACGGATTTTGATGGGAGATCTTTTAGGCTACATGACATCCTTCCTTCCCTTAAATTCCGTTTGGGAGGGAAGACCGTTACGATAGAGGTTGAGGTGGTTGATGCGCCCCTTAACTACAATCTCTTGCTGGGTAGGAACTGGATGTATAGTATGCAAGCCGTTGCTTCTTCCTTGTTCTGCGTTATATGCTTTCCACATAACGGGAAGATTGTAACGATTGATCAAATGGCATTCAAGAATCCTCCGGTTACTGCATCGTCGGGAGCTTCGGTCCCGATCGTTGAGCACTCTCAGTCGGCAACTGGGAGTGTGGGTGTAGGCATGTATCCATCCCTTATGGGAAGCTGTAGTTGTCCTGCACCGATCCTCATGATAGGATCTTGTTCCAATGAGGCTTCGACTTCTATGACCTCAGTGTCTTTTCACACGACTCATATGGAAGATCCTTGGATCCTTCCTACACCGAGCACTTCGAGTGAACCTGTCGAGAGCAGCGTGCCGTTGCCTGCAACCATGATTTCTTATCAAGCCAATATCAAGAGTGTTGCAGAGCCTTGTTCTTCCTCTTCGCGGACGGAGGAGGAAGACCCCTATGTGCTGTTGGCATGTGCAGTACAGTATTCTCATGCCCACGACTACCTTGATACGGTTTTCCCTTCAGATGAAGCGATTATCGAGGCTATGTCGAGAGTTGAACCACCTTGGGAGGAACTTCATCATAAATTGTACTTCCTTCCACCGCTTGACCATTTGGAGCATGAGGATTATAGGGAGATTCTTAGTCTGAGAGTTGGTAGTCCTATGGTTCCATTAAGCTCTCCTGGTCCGATGGTTGATGGAAACATGGTGAACATATCTTCCACGATTCCTATAAACATCTCTCGCAATCCTAGCACCATTGAGAATGTCTATATTGGGGCGGAATGTTCCCATGCTGAGATTCTCGAATATACCGAGCTATTCAAGGAATTCCGTGATTTTTTTGCTTGGTCTTACGATGAGATGCCAGGTATTGACCCTCGGATTGTCGAGCATGAGATTAAGACTTACCCCAACGCTAAGCCTGTTCGACAATGTTTACGCTTCATGAATCCTAGGAAAGCACCCGCCATTAAGGCAAAGATAGAGAAGTTGTTGAAAGCCTGTTTCATCTATCCCGTACCCTTGACGGAGTGGGTTTCAAACCCTGTTTCGGTGGATAAGAAGCAGGGAGCGATCCATATATGCACTGATTTCCGCAATTTGAATCGTGCCTGTCCTAAGGATAACTTCCCCACACCATTTATAGATCATATTTTGGATGAGTGTACGGGTAGGGAGGTGTTCTCCTTTATGGACGGCTTTTCCGGGTATAATTAGATCCAGATTAAACCTGAGGACCAACACAAGACTGCATTTATTTTTCCTTGGGGAACGTTTGCATATCGAAAAATGCCTTTCGGCCTTAAAAATGCCAGAGCTACATTTCAGCGGGCGATGACCTTGATCTTCCACGATCTCAAGTCTATTATCGAAGTATTTTTGGATGACCTCGCTGCCCATTCTTGTATGAGAATGCGTCATCCCTATCACTTGAGATTGGTATTCGAAAGATGGCGGCACTATTCAGTTAAATTGAATCCTCATAAGTGCATCTTTTGCGTGAAGTCAGGTCATTTGTTAGGATTCATCGTTTCAAAGGAGGGTATAAGAGTCTACCCTTTGAAGGTTGAGGCAATACTTCAGTTGTCTCCCCCAAAGAACATTCGTCATCTACAGTGTTTACAAGGCATGGGAAACTTCTTATGAAGATTTGTTGTCAACTTTGCCAATTTGACTAGAGGATTCATGCGTCTCTTGAAGAAGGATACTCCCTTTGAATGGGATGAGCGAGCCCAGGAGTCCTTCGATGCACTCAAGCGAGCCCTAGCATCGGCCCCGGTGATTAGTCCTCTGGATTATAGCCGTGATTTTCTATTATATGTGGCCGCTTCCTTAGAGATGATTGGTATGCTTTTGGTTCAAGAGGATGAGGAGCTCCAAGAGCATGTCATATATTATCTGAGCCGAAACCTTATTGATGCAAAGATTCGTTATTCTCATGTCGAGAAGCTTGCTTTAGCTACCGTACATGTAGTTCAGCATTTGAGACATTATATTCTCCTTTGCCAGACCTTGGTTGTGGCCCATGTAAATCCATTTTAGTTCGTCCTCACACGAAGGATGATTGGGGGAAAGTATAATAAATGGATTGTCATTCTGCAGGAATTCGATCTCGAATTTGTTTCGGCAAAGTCGAAGAATTCGTTAATTTTTGCAGAGCTTATATCGGATTTCCAGAGAGAGGCTGAGGAGTTGGTTTGTGAAGATACGTTTGTTGATGAACACATATTCTTAATCTCAACGTCTGACCCATGGTATGGAGATATCATAGTATATCTGCAAACATAGAGGACCCCTACTCACCTCTCGTGAGATGAATGACGACGATTACGTCATGTCTCTAAGAACTACCTTATAGTGGACAGTACTTTGTACCGCCATGGGGTAGATTCCATTTTACGACGTTATTTAAATCATGAGGAGGTTGAGGTTGTGCTGAATGATTACCATGGAGGGGCGTGTGGTGGTCATTTATTTGGGCTTTCTATAGCTCAAAAGATTTTGAGAGTGGGTTATTTCTGGCCGTCGATCTTTAAGGATTGTGTTGATGCAGTCAAGAGGTGCCACCCTTGCCAGGTGTTTGCCCGTAATATGCGCTCGAAACCTGCCCTGTTACATCCTATTATCACCGCCGGTCCCTTCACTAAGGGGGGGCTCGATTTTATGGATTGCAACCCAGCTTCGGCTGGGGGGCACCATCATATTATAGTGGCTGTTGATTACTTCAAAAAATGGGCTGAGGCAATGCCTATAGTAAAATCCGACAGTGAGACAGCCGCTCAATTTGTATTCAACCAAATCATTACTCAGTTCGGGATTCTGAAAGAGCTTGTCACTGACCATGGCTCGCACTTTCAGAACTGTATGATGGAAGAGTTGGCATCCAAGTTAGGGTATAAGCAAGAGCACTCGTCTTCTTACTACCCCCAAGCGAATGGACAGGTTGAGGCAGTGAATAAATCACTCAAATCCATTCTCCAACGAACCATCGCACAAAGCAAGATGAATTGGCATATTATGTTATACCCTGCTTTGTGGGCATATCGAACCGTGGTTAAGACTGCCACTGGTTTTTCTCCATATCAGCTCGTACATGGAGTGGAGTCGATATTGCCGGTTGAATGCGAGATTCCTTCATTAAAGCTAGCTGTGGAACTCTTAACAGACACTTCACCTTTGGAGGAGCATTTGGTTCACCTTGAGCAACTTGATGAGCATCGCCGAGATGCCTTGGTGGCTCTAAAGGTTAATAAACGTCGCGCTAAGGTCCAGTACGATAAGTCTGTCTGTTCGAGAGTGTTTAGTGAAGGAGACTTGGTCCTTTTGTGGGATCAATCGAAAGAACCCTTGGGGGTAGGGAAGTTTAATCCTATGTGGCGTGGTCCTTACGTGGTCAAGCATGTGTTAGAGAAGGGTTCCTATGAGTTAGTCGATTACGAAGGCACAGCTTTGGCAGAGCCTAGAAATGGGCTCTATCTCAAAAAATACTATGCATGATCTTTATCCAAGGCTACTTGTTGTATATTATTGTACAACTTTTGCATAGTTAGGTATTTTTTATCGTGATGGGGTTTGTGATTAGTTTCCATTTCTTGTGGCAGATGTCAATGGAATCTTCCACCTATGTAGGATTCGCAGATGGTGCAAGCCATCACACTCAACACTCAGCCTCTACTACTTGGGTGATTTATACTCCTATGGGTCAGGTACTGTCTTCAGGAGGTGTATGTCTACGGCCATCTTCCAACAATGTTGCTGAATATAGCACCGTTATTGAGCTTATACGGGATTCCATTTCGCATGGCGTTCTATCTCTTGAGGTACGTCTTGATTCGGAGTTAGTAGTGTCACAGCTCAATGGTTTGTACCATGTTAGAGATCCGATGTTATTGAGAAGGTTCTTACGTGTGAGATTGTTAGAACGACAATTTGACAGTATAACATATATACACATTCCAAGAATTAATAATCAAGTTGCTGACTCATATACTAACTACATGTTAGATTGGCATTTGTTTCATTCATAATAAATTAATCACAAACATTTTTACACATGTAAATAAATAAATCGATCACCATAAAAAAAAATTATATATAAAAAATGTGGTAATACATAGTGTCATATACAAAAGTGGAGCTTTCAAAGCTTCCATCATATAATACTCGATCGTACAAAACATTTACACTCCCAGGTGTCTAATCCTGCGGAGGAGGAGGAGGGTTGTGATCATGGAACGTCACCACGGCTCTAGCTAGCCATCGAAATAAATGCACCCATGCGCGTGGAACACCCACCACCTGTCGCTGCATGGCCTCAGGCAAGTCCTCGACTTGCGCCATGGGACCTCTATGAGTCAGTCTCACAAAGTTGGTATGAATGCTCTGGAGCGTTCACTCCGCATCCACACCTGTGATGTCATCTCCTCTTCCCCTTCGTCTATGATGTGGGAAGCCCTCTGGTCGTCGTGGTCCCACATCTGCACATGAATGGTAGATGTCACTATGTGTTGTCACCCAAAAACATGTCTTTTTGATTCCACATAATCAAGAAAATACAAAAAAAATTAAATAACTCAAAATTTTTAAAAAAGAGTGAGAGTCGAGATTCGGTATCTATATCTCCATATGCCAATCCTGGTGGCAATGACATGTCTGGATCCCCCAGAAATCTATCCCTCCATAGGGGTAGTCATCTATGGCAACAATCTATCATCGCCACCATGGAAAGAAGTCATTTGGATATGGGTTGGCCACCCTACCACCCCCCAGTATGCGCATAGCATCTGCCCAATGCCGTTGGGATCAAACCCCGTGGAGAGGAACGTCCACTCTAGGGCTCAATCCTGGAACACGCTCGAAGAAAAACGTGCTCAGAATGCTGCTGAACCCAAAGTTTCATATCCTACTTGCCTTACACTCACTGAGCTGGTGTTTCATGTTGCTCAGTAGTGTAGTACTCCAGTCATAGACGGTCATTCTAATACACTCCACCGCATAGAACATCAGTGGCTGCGAGGCATGATGGAGTGATGCTAAGCCTCCTGTCCTGCCCAGCATCAGTAGTATGGCCTTTAGGCCCAGCACCTGTATAGCATTGGTGGGGACTTGACTCCCCACCTTCTCCGTATCTGGGTAGCAGTACACAGCTATGTACTCGTCGATAGTAAGGCCGCCTCCTGGCCCACCTTGGGAATGAAGGTTCACCACCTCACCTCATCTAGATAGACCTGTGATAAAGTATATGTCTTCCACCTCTATGGTGAGAGACATCCCATTAATCCGAAAGGACTCCGAGTCTGGATCCCAATAGTCTACCAGCATCTGTAGTAGTCTTGGTTTGGCCCTCAAACCACCAAGACACCAAAACTTGTAGAGTCCGCAACCACGAAGAGCTTGTTGAGCCATTACGTCGGCCCTTACTGCTTCCTCTACTTCACCATGCTCGCACTCTCTCCACTCTAGCACCATCCTGCAAGAAATTTGAGAATTTCCCATTAGATTCTTGTAAAATCTTATGTGCGGCCTCATACGCGACTGTTTTCCAAACAGTCACGTATGTACACGGTTTCTAGCCCCTTTTCCGCGTATATCCAGCCCTATACGTGAAAAAAGCTTCGATATCCACGTGGGCCGTAGTGCGCATGTAGAGATGGCCTTAATAACCTCATTTAACCATGAAAATCAACAAAAAATATATCAAAATGTAAGAGGAGAGCATGGGTAAATACCTGGAAGAAACGGTTGTGAATTCCGCCGACTGGATCTCCTGGAATTTGCAGTTGAAAATCAGAGCTCAAATGGGTAAAAGTTTCAAATGATTTCTATTTTTTACTATTTATAGAATTTTTTTCAAATATTTGAAATTTTTTACCCCCTTTCCTATAGTTTTGACAGTTTCTAACCATTTTGGACCATTTTTGACATAATTTGTGATGTAGAAGACCTTTTTCAGTGCCGTTTCAGCCATTGGATTGACCCGTTCGTGCCGATCTCAGGTATCATGTCTAAACTGGCATCTAGGTTAGGTTCACCACCGTTTGCATTTTGCATGACCTTATGGCCATATTACCATGTCCTTAGGTATGAACCCACTCTATTATGTCACGAAACCTTCTTACTGCTTTAGAAGTGGCATGATATGAGTGGTAGAGCTTCACCTTACATGGGTACCCTAGTTAGCACCTTATTTTCATTTGGTTCCCATGCCGATGTTTTCTCCTTTAGGGTGTGGGAGTCCGTTTTATAGTACTGCCATGACATTTCGCAAGAGCCTCATACTCCTCTTGATCTTATGCTGTCTTGTTTCCCTCAGGACTCCCCTATGTCAAGTTGTGAATGAATTATCATGAGCTTTTCCTGCCTTATTGAGCTTTATGTCGGCTCCCTTGACATTGCGTTTCAGCCATATAGCCTGAGCTTGTCTCATGTCTAGCCATGCAGAGCCATTTTTTATATCCTTTGTAGCTTGATTTCCCTTTTTACTGGGAGGGGATTTTCCCTCGAGTGTTGATATCCTACACATGTATCCTTCCATTTAGCATAGGTATGTTCCACTACTTGGAACTAGTTTGTTTGTCCTTATGACACTCATCTCCTCCTAGTTTGTAACTATAAAGCTAGTTTATTCTTTTTTCAAGCTTTTCAAATAACTGAAAAAGTCCAAAAAAAAAAAACAAAAAAAAACCAAAAAGCCAGACAAGGAAAGATGTTATCTTTGGCAGCTGTCGAGTCATGTCGCCTTCGAACAGAGCACTATATATCACATCCATTGGTTGGGTTATAGTTTGAATTTAGGAGCTGTACTCGTTTATCTGAGTTTATCTCCACCGACTGGTTAAGCTTCCAGTCCCTATGGAGCCTCTGTTGATGCCTCCTGTGTCACAGAGATGTCCCAGTTTGTATATCGAGTCTATGCTACCTTCATTCAGTCACCATATGCCGTTATTCTCTTGTTCGAAGGAAGTTGAAACCTGTGTCGGCCATTCCTCAGTTATCTTGACTTTGCATGTCGACCATTACCGGTACAGTTACTGGTTCATGCACCTTATGATCGAGTCCTTCCACATTATACAACTTTGCTGAGTACCTCGTGTTGGATGATGGGGGATGCCTTAATTCCCTCCTTCCAGTGGATTTCATCCCATCGACTTCAGATCATTTATTTTGGGATTGGATTTTAGAGTCCTTTTGAGTGCCTTGAGACTTGTAGTCATCAGTGGCAGGTTCTCTCGCCATCGACAGTTTCTTGGGAATACATCAATGTCCCCTGATCGATGGATCCTCTCAAGTGTTCGACCTCAATACATTTATTCACACTTGTTAGTTTGCACTCTAGTACCTTGATTCCCATTTTCATTATCGGTGGGTGATCTTGCGTCTGTTAACAGTATACATTAATGACCGATAACCAGACAATGGACTACTATGTTCGACCTCGACACCTCTATTCGCATAGTAGGACATGTACTCGTAGCGGTTTGTGTAGAAGACTTTCCATATTGGTGGCAT
>LPNX010123451.1:1055135-1068713 GCA_001517045.1 Pseudotsuga menziesii
ATGATGCGCGGGTTGCCTTACTACAGACCCGCGCATATCTCCCTCAAAATTAATTTTTAAAAGCACGCGTTAATGGAAGATTAGTTGTTTCATTTACCTTAATCCTATTAACTGCTGCAACCTCCCTAACCTTCGAGAACTGCCTCATTTCACCCATATAAATAGAGGCCTTGGGGAGGGGTTTGGGAGAGATACTTGGAGAGCAAAGTTATGCTGGTGGATTTTATACAGAACCTTTGGAGCAGAGAAACTCAGAGTCCTTTGGTGACAGAGGAGTCCCTTGTTCAGACATTGGGGTGTAACCTAAACTCCCTCTATTACTGTTAATAAAGCAGATTACTTCTTCCATATTGTGTCTCATGTGTTGTGACTTGGTAAATATCTATATTTCATTATGATATGTGATTTGCCTAACATGCATCTTTATATATGAATCATACTGTATATTGGAAGAATCTTTGTTAACAGGTTGAAGGAGGAATTATCCTGGAGATTGTAGAAGTGAAGCAAAGAGGAAGGAGTTAGCTTGGATCAACCTTCATTTATTACAAGTAAGTTCCTGCTACTTCCCTATTTCCTATTTGTGCTTTTATAATCAAATTGTCTGCAAGGTCATAGTACGTTGGTAACCCCCAGACCTAGGTTATTAGGTGAATTCTTCATTACAACAGAGACATATTTAGCAATTCCCAACTCACTTTTGTTTTTTAAAGTTATTAATTTTTTTGTGTGTTTTTGATATATATAGAATCAAAAAACATGTTTTTTGTGTAACGACACATAATGAAAATTTGTCATGTACATGTAGATGTGGGACCACGACGGCTAGAGGGATTTCCTTGTCATCGCCGGAGGGGAAGAGGTGATGATATTGTGGTTGTGGACGTGAAGTAGATGCTCCAAATCATCCACACAAACTTTGTTCACTCAACACATAGGGTTCCCATGGCGTAAGTCGAGGACTTTCCTGAGGCTATGCAGCGCCAGGTGGTTGGTTTACCATGGGCATGGGTTCGATTATTTCATCGGCTAGCTAGATCCGTGGTGTGCTACCATGATCAACACTCTCCTCCACCTCAGGCTTAGAGACCTAGGTGTATATTTTGTATGACCGTGTAGTATATTTTGGTGGTTTGGAAGCCCTGATTTTGTATATGACACTTATGTATTATGACATCACCTTTTTGGAATTAATGAAAAATATTTATGATGACTGATTATTATTCTATTTACATGTGTAAAATTTGTTTGTGAAATGCTTATGGTTTGTGAAACAAATTCCAATCTAGTACATAGTTAGCCTATGAATCAACAACTTGATTAAAATTCCTTGAAATGTAAATGTATGTTATGTTCTCAAATTTCCATTCAAGAAATATTACACGCAAGAATATTCGTAACAATGTCGTATCCCTTACACAATAAAAGCCATTAATTTGTGAGACCACTAACCGCGAATCAAGACATACCTCAAGAGAAAGAACACCATGTGAAATGGCATCCCGCAATAACTCAATTACGACACTATATTCAAAAACTTCCTATGGCTTGAGGTGTAACAAAACAGACATCTAGACATCAGAATAAATCTTTCCCAATATGCAAGAGAAACAAAACATATAACACTAAGGTATATTGAATCGTACCTTGTTCCAGATGGTTGAAGTAGATCCCCGATGAGCTTTTCCATATCACGCGTGTTTTAGCAATTCAATCTCAATAACAACAAATACGACAAGCATGCTATATAATGATGTGTTAGACCTACTCTAGCATATATATTCAACAATGCATAAGCAATTAAACATATCCATGGATTCAATATTCATTCAATTGCACATTAATTAGACATGAAAAGATATTTCTATTAATAAAATCAAAATTACAAAAGTGACAACCTCTACCGATACATCTATGAACCAAAGAAACTGAGTCCTCCACCTGGGCCTCCACCACCTCAATCCTCCATCTCTCGATAGCAAGCTCATAAGCAAAGGCAATATTTAGAAGAACACAAAGTGCTCCAAAGGGACAAAGGGATACAGACTCAAGTATATGCAAACTGTGGAAACAATGGACTATAGTTTACTTGCTCTTCAATTCCCCCCCCTTCAATGTATCCAAGGGGTTCCTTATATATCACTCCAAAAGGGTAATGGGGGGTCGAATCAGAGCATTCTCAATACATTTGGAAGGCCAAGAGTCAAGTGGTTCAAGCTCATATGAGGAAAAATACAAAACTATTTGGCTTTATGCACACATCCCGATGTATGCGAGTTTGAGGTCAAAAGTCACGTGTACAAGCGAGTATTGGTTTAAAAGTCATGTACAACAATAAATAGGGTTTTTTAAGGGATGAAATTGGAACATCAAAGGATAATATACATCCATGGGGTTCATAGAGTCCGCAGAGGGACAGGGAAGGCCATAAATATGTGATCAACCATATGTGGTAAAATCAGCTATAACAAATTCCCCCTAATGTGTGAGGTTAGAGGGGTAACATGATGACTGAAATACATTATAAAATCCATCCCAGAAGTGGAGTAATGAATACCCAGGTGGAAGAACCAGCCATCCATCAATACAATACAATGATAAATCTCTGCATGTGACTGCAAATACATGGAGCAATCACGGATACATAAGAGTACAATGACCATGAATATGAATGATATACAAAATGTGACATGTGTGGTTATCGCCGCGTACAATACATAAGAGATAAGAATCTCCAAAGTGGATGAAGATGTACAATAGATCAAGATCTCCATAATGGCTGAAGATATACAATGGATCAAGATCTCCATAGTAGCTGAGCATATCTGATATACATTGGAATCAAATCAGGAGAGCTGAAATATTATGAACACTAGCACGATCAAGGAGGTAGCATATATGGAATTCCACCAAGCTGGAAGGTCTTCTACATGGAATGCTACGAGTACATGTCCTACTATGTGAATAGATGTGTCGAGGTCGAACATAGTAGTCCATTGTCTGATTACCGGTCGTTGATGTATACCGTTAACCGACGCCAGATCACCCACCAATAATGAAAATGGGAATCAAGGTACAGAGTGCAATCTAACAAGTGTGAATAGATTTGTTGAGGTCGAACACTTGGAAGAACCCATCGATTAGGGGACATTGATGTATTCCAAAAATTTTCGATGGCAAGAGAACCTACCACTGATGAATGTAAGTCTCAAGGCACTCAAAAGACTCTAGAATCCTATTCCAGAATAAATGATTTGATGACGATGGAATGGAATACGCTAGAAGGAGGGAATTAAGGCATCCCACATCAACCAACACTAGGTGCTTAGCAACGCTGTATAACATGGAAGAACACAAACAATATGTGCATGAACTGGTAACCGTATCGAGAATAGCCAATATGCAAAGTCAAGATAATTGAGGAATGGCCGACTCAGGATTTAACTTCCTTCGAACAAGAGCATAAAGGAAAATGGTGGCTGAAGGTAGGCAACATGGACTTGATATGAAAACTGGGACATCTTTGTGACATAGGAGGCACCATCAAAGGCTTCATAGGGACTGGAAGCTTAACGAGTCAGTGGAGATAAACTCAAAGTAGTGATTATATCTCCTAAATTCAAACTAATAACCCAACCAATGAATGTGATATATAGTACTTTCTTCGAAGGCGACATGACTCAATTGCTGCCAAAGATAACATATTTTCCTATCCGGATTTTTGGTTTTTATTTTATTTTTTTGGAATTTTTTAGATATTTTGAAAAGCTTGAAAAATAATAAAAGTACTTTATGGTACAAAACTAGGAGGAGATGAGTGTCAAGGGACAAGAAAACTAGTTGAAAGCAGTGGAACATGCCTATGCTCAATGCAAGGATATATGTGCAGGATAATGACACTTGGGGGAAGGTCTCCTCCTGGTAAAAGGGATGATCAAGATGCAAAATATAAGTAAAAGGCCTATGCTTGGGTAGGCATGAGACAATATCGGGATATATGGATGATAACTCAAAGTCAGGGAGCAGTCATAAAGATTAAGAAGGCAAGCAAAACTCATGAAAATGCAATTACAACTTGATATATACAAGGGTGTCCCAAAGGAAATGGCGAGCATAAAGTTCAATAGGAGTATGAAGCTATTGCTCAAGGAGATGGTGGGACTAAAAAGGGACTCCCACACCCTAAAGGAGAAATGTCGGCATTGGCACCAAATGCAATAAAGGATCTAACTAGGGAACCCAAGCATGGGAAATCTCTACCATTCACATAACGCCACTTCTAAAAGTAGCATGAAGGTTATGTGACATCATGGAATGGGTTTGTACCTAAGGTTAAGATGAAATGGTCATAAGGTCATGTAAAATGCAAGCGGATGTGAAATCCTAACCTATATGCTATTTTAGACATGATACCAGTAATAGACACAAACGGGTCAAAGTCTCAGTCAAACTGCACTCAAAATGGACTCCTACAACATCATATTAGTCCAAACGGTCCAGAATGGTTAGAAAATTCCTATGGATTGGGGAGTACCACAACAAACAATTAGACACCAGAAATCAATATTTCCCAATATGCAAGAGAAACCAAACATCTAACACTAAGGGATATCAAATCATACCTTGTTCCGGATGGTTGAAGTAGATCCCCGTCGAGCTTTTCCAATTCACACTTGCTTAAGCAATTCACTCTCAACAACAGCAAACAAGACAAGCATGCTATATAATGATGTGTTAGACCTACTCTAGCATATATATTCAACAATGCATAAGAAATTAAACATATCCATAGATTCAATATTCATTCAATTGCACATTAATTGGACAGGAAAAGATATTTCTATTAATAAAATTAGATATTACAAGAATGATAGCCTCTGTCGACACGCCTACGAACCGGAGAAACTGATCCCTTCACCTTGGCCTCCATCACCTCAATCCTCCATCTCTTGATATATAGCTCACAAGCCAATTCAAGATTGGGAAGAACACAAAGTGCTCCAAAGGGACAAAGAGATGCATACTCAAGTATATGGAAACTGTGGCAACAATGGACTATAGATTACTTTCTCTTCAGTTCCTCCCCCTTCAATGTATCCAAGGGGTTCCTTATATATCACTCCAAAAGGGTAATGGAGGGTCGAATCCAAGCATTCTCAAGGAATTTGGAAGGACAAGAGTCAAGTGGTTCAGACTCATATGAGGAAAAATCCAAAACTATTTGGACTTATTTACACATCCTGATGTACGCGGTTTTGAGGTTAAAAGTCACGTGTACACGCGAGTATTGGTTTAAAAGTTGTGTACAACAATAAATAGGGATTTTTAAGGGATGAAATTGGAACATCAAAGGATAATATAAGCCCATGGGGTTCATAGAGTCCACAGAGGGACAAGGAAGCCCATAAATATGTGATCAACCATGTGTGGTAAAATTAGCTATAACATAGGCCCCCTATTATGTGAGGTTAGAGGGGTAACATGATGGAAAAAATACATTATAAAATCCATCCCAAAAGTGGATTAATGAAGACCTAGGTGGAAGAACAAGCCATCCATCAATACAATACAATGATAAATCTCTTCACGTGACTGCAAATACACAGAGAAATCCTGGATACATAAGAGTACAATGGCCATGAATAGGCATGATATACAAAATGTGACATGTGTGGTCATCGCCACGTACAATATATAAGATATCGGAATATCCAAAGTGGATGAAGATGTACAATAGATCAATATCTCCATAATGGCTGAATTACAATGGATCAAGATATCCATAGTAGTTGAAGATATCTAATATACACTGGAATCAAATCATGAGAGCTGAAATCTCATGAACACTGGCACGATCAAGGAGGTAGCATATTTGGAATTCCACTAAGCTAGAAGGTTTTCTACATGGAACACTACAAGTACATGTCCTACTATATGAATAGATGTGTCGAGGTCGAACATAGTAGTCCATTGTCTGATTACCAGTCATTGATGTATACCGTTAACAGACATGAGATCACCCATTGATAATGAAAACGAGAATCAAGGTACAGAGTGTAATATAAGAAGTGCGAATAGATGTGTTGAGGTCAAACACTTGGAAGAACCCATTGATCAGGGGACATTGATGTATTACTAAAACTATCAATGGAAAGAGAACCTACCACTGATGACTGTAAGTCTCAAGGCACTCAAAAGACTCTAGACTCCTCTTCCATAATAAATGATTTGATATCGATGGAATGTAATCCATTGGAAGGAGGGCATTAAGGCATCCCCCATCAACCAACATGAGGTACTCAGCAACGCTGTATAATGTGGAAGAACACGAACAAGATGTGCATGAAACAATAACGGTATCGGGAATGGCCGACATGCAAAGTCAAGATAACTGAGGAATGGCCGACTCAGGATTCAACTTCCTTCGAACAAGAGCATAAAGGAAAATGGTGACTAAAGGTAGGAAGCATGGACTCGATATGAAAATTGAGACATCTCTGTGACACAGGAGGCATCATAAAAGGCTCCATAGGGACTGGAATATTAACCAGTTGGTGGAGATAAAATTAGAGTAACGAGTACAACTCCTAAATTAAAACTAATAACCCAACCAATGGATGTGATATACAGTGCTCTGTTCAAAGGCAACACGACTCAACTGCTGCCAAATATAACATCTTTTCCTGTCTGGATTTTTGGTTTTTTAATTTTTTTGTAGTTTTTCAGATATTTTGAAAATATTGAAAAAGAATAAAACTTGCTTTATAGTACAAAACTAGGAGGATACGACTGTCAGGGGACAAGAAAACTAGTTCCAAGCAGTGGAACATGCCTATTCTTAATGCAAGGATATATGGGAAGGATAACGACACTTAGGGGAAGGTCTCCTCCCGATAAAAGGGATGATCAAGATGCAAAAGATAAGTAAAAAGGCTATACTTGGATAGGCATGAGACAAGATTGAGCTATATGGATGATAACTCAAAGTCAGGGAGCTGACATAAAGCTCAAGAAGGTAAGCAAAACTCATGAAAATGAAATTACAACTTTATATATACAAGGGAGTCCTAAGGGAAATGGCCAACAAAAAGTTCAAGAGAAGTATGAAGCTCTTGCTCAAGGACATGGTGGGACTAAAAGGAACTCCCACACTCTAAAGGAGAAAAGTCAACATGGGAACCAAATGCAATAAAGGATCTAACTAGGGAACCAATGTATGGGAAAGCTCTACCATTCACATAACACCACTTCTAAAAGCAACATGAAGGTTCTGTGACATCATGGAATGGGTTTGTACCTAAGGTTAAGATGAAACGATCATAAAGTCATGAAAAATGCAAGTGGATGTGAAATCGTAACCTATATGAAAGTTTAGTCATGACCTTAAAACGCACTCAAAACAGACTCTCTTTCCATGATAAAATTCGAAACTCATGGAACACAACCTTGCTTGCCTTACTATGTGTCTCTTTTGATTCACGTAGAGTGTTTGAATAACACCATATGTGCACTATGATTGATGAAGGCGCTGCCACTTCTGTGATGTATTTGGATTGTTTGAAGGGCTTAGGTTCTCCCATGTTGTCTAAATCTTCGAACATGTTGACTGCTTTTGATGGAAGATCGTTTTGTTCGCACGGCATACTTCCTTCCTCGGAGGTCCAATTAGGGGGGAAGACTGTTGCGATTGAGGTCGAGGTGGTTGATGCTCCCCTTGACTATAATATTTTACTGGGTTGAAAATGTATGTATAGTATGCAACCTGTAGCATCTTCCCTCTTTCGAGTGGTTTGTTTTCAATTGAATGGGAAGATTGTTACTATTGATCAGAACACTTTCCAGAATCCAAATTTTAAAGCATCATCGAGAGCTTCTATAGAAATTATCTATCTGTCACATACCCCAATTTTGTAAAATAATGTTAATTGTTTTAATTATATTCCTGAGACATTATGTTAAATTTAATGCTAAGTAGGGACTGATGACTCAGCAGAGTCAACAGAAGTGGAATGTAATTCATAATATTTTAATATTAATAAATAAATTGTGGAGACAACAGCATGGGAGAGCTGTTAAAAAGAGGTTACTGGTCAAACTGGTGGATGGAACTAGGTGGAGGGAAAAAGACAAGTGGCAGCATTCTCAAACACTTCCTAAGTTACAGGTGGCAACTTCCCTATATTTGGGGTCATGATCCCCCAAGAAAGTGGGATCAGAGCAGGTGGCTCATTAAATGACAACTAACCCAAAAAGACCTAGGCAATCTTTTAAAATTACTCAATGAAGAGAGCTGAGGCTGCTCAGATATTTTTCCAGAGAGAATTCATTCAGGTGAATGTTATTCAGGAAATTCATTGAGGAAAGAGGGAAAAACATTAAGGAAGTTGTTTTGAGAGGATTGCTGCAGTAACTTGGTTATTTACAGCTTGTTAGCTGGGAGAACTTACTGATAAGTTCTGGATTAATACTGAGTTTGAAGACTGGTATCTGACTATTGCTGCACCTAGTTCTAGCCAGGGAGACCAGAGCAAGCTCGAGGGTCCTGAGGAGTCATTGTTTGAGCGCTCTCCAGGAATTGGTAGGGAGGAATGGCCTCCCATTGCTGTTGTTGTCCAAATATTAAGTAGGTTTTGTCACTTAACTGTCTTGTTTAAAATACTGTGAATGGTTGAATGTTATGATTGTAGTTTGTGATTTAAGAGTTAACTGGTTTAATGATGTAGATGTTTTAGTTTATCAGTGATGAAATATTTTGATGAAAGATAAAGACCCTCTGTGTTTTTCCACATCTAGGTTTACCAGACCGTACTCCAGCACAGGGGTAAATTTAAGTAAAAATAGCATGATGAGATTCAGAGTAGTAGTTTCTTTATTTACTTTCAGAAAAGATATTTCATTGATAGTTGTATGAGTTCTTAGTTAAAACTACTTCCTGATACTATATTTTGCTTTCAGTCATTGTATATTGTAAAGAATAAATAGGAGAGTAGATTTAGACTAGATTTATTTACTATTTTACCATACAGTTCCTTTCTTCCAGATTAAAATAACTTCATTACGAGATGTTTAATAATAAACTGAAAGTAGGAATAGTTATATAATGATTTGATACTACTGCCAAACTAAACTAACCAATCTAGTCTAGATGTTATGAATGTTTTGTGATGTTTTTCATTTCATTATTTTCCTTCTTTTATTAAGCCTGAGCTTGAACAAGTTCCAGAGCTGTTATTATTTTTAATTAGAAAATGAATAAATGATTATATTTGTGCTTATAAGATAAACTCTGGATAGAGTTAATTTAAATCTGGATATATATATAGATAAATATCGTAACTAAGAAAAACAAATTAATTACAATAGAACATAGATAGTATAGCATAGATTACACAAGAATCAAATAACAAGTACTATTATTGATATATTTACAAAATAAACTAAGAATAATAATGCAGAGGCTAAAGAAATCACAGAGAAATAATATAGTCATTATAATAGTAATAAGGTACTTTATTCATGCAATATATAAATATTATTACTATGAATATAAAGTAGTATATTTGTTACTGTAAGTATATTCCAGCATTATCTCTACTGTTTGAGTCTCAAGTAAACTGACAGTTCTTAATTTTAGTGTAAAAAGGAAAGACATAAAAACTTAGGTCTTTAAAAGGATATAAAACTATACATCCATAATTGCATTTTATTAATACAAGAAAGTCTAATTATAAACCAGGTACATAAACCCTAATAATAATATCATCTTTAATAGTAAACAAATCAAATGCAATTTGTGCAGGAAGTAAACAACAGAAGTACAGGATGCTCTTTGATTGAGTTTATTTACATATTATAAATATAACTAGTAACCCTAACATTTCAGAAGCATATTTAACTTAGTAGTAATATAAAAGAAAAAGGATCAGAGTTCTTTTCTTCACTGTCAATTAGGGTTAAACCCTATAAAACCCAATTTATACAAATAAATCCACAAACGGTGGAGTTAACAGTATTTAGTCACAGTCATGGTTTTAAAATTAAGTTTAAGTAAGCTTTCGAAATTACATTAATGTAAGTAAACAAGGAATGCCGAGAAGGAGATCAGTAATTAATATTTATAAATAACCTAGGGTAAAAACCCCGTTCCTTCAAAATATACAAAAATAAATGACGGTAAAAACCAGTTCTATAATATTAACCCACGGGCGTATTAAGAATTTACACATGAAGGCTTACAGCCTGTTCTTTACTATAAATAGAGTAATAATTAAAAAACAAAACTTTACACTCATGGTCAAAGCCGGAGAGCCCTGCAATAGATCTAGGGTCTTAACCAAACGGTGGTAAACAACGAACAAACAACTAAAAACAAATAAAAACCATGAGGGTTTGACAGGCCGTAACGACCAATCCCTCATTAACCCTTCAGGGTTTACACAAGGTGGATGAGCCATGGAGAAACCAGGGCTTACCGTGGCCCTTATCGCCACAACCCTGTACTCTTTGTGCTAACCATGAAGAGAGGCAGATAGTATCTGCAAAACAAACATTTATCTGACTTTTAATTTTATTAAAAAGCAAAGAGATGCTTATACAAGCGTTGGGATTAATCCTTAAAAGAAAACGAAGGATTTCTTACCTTAGCAACTGAAAATTTATAACAGCAATGTAGCGACCAGCATGAATCCAACACGAGCAAGGAGTCTGCCCTTCAATGGAAAAAGAGACGACATTATAAATACTTAACAACCAATGACAGCAGAGAACCCAAGCTATTCGGCAGACAGAGTAAACCCTATATCCAGTCATGATATTATTTTCCTTTATATTAACACTCAATATACAGTGCTATCAAGCCACGATACTCTGAAAGAAGAAGCCACTGCCGTAGTAGTATACTGAAGGAGAAATGGTGAGGACTATAATAGTCAAGGGTTTAAATTTTAAGGTATTAAGGCAGCAAAAAATTAAAAGGAGAATGAGTAAGCATGGCGAAGAGAAACACTAAGAAATGGCCTCCACATGGGTATAATAGCACAAGCGAAGCAGAGAGGAATAAGCCTAATACAATCACAGCATTTCACAGGTGACAGAGCGAAGGAGCAGCTGGGTTTCTACACAGAGGGTGGACTAGAGCCCGAAGGCAAGGGAGAATAATGAGATTAGGTCTTGGAAAAGACTCATTTTAAACTTGAAATGCATGGCCCAAACGAAGCCACGTCGCCACGCAAATATTATTTGCCTCGGTGGGTTGTTCTCTATAGTTCCTTGAACTAATCATGTGGATCAATCGTTGAAAATCATTCAGTTGTCTCCAAGGTATACCTTAGTCTGACCGAGTCAACCTATAATTGGAACATTATAACCAACTTTGTTATTACGTAATGAATTGGAACTTACCACCAATGCAAGGTTAAACAAATTCTTTACAATATTTTTTAATATGTTATCACCCATATCATATTATCCCCATACCATGCATTCAAGTGATAACCCTATGTTCATCGTGGTACATCCAATGAGATAGCAAATGACCTTGTAACATGATAGTTTTATTATTTAAACATTTGATTTAAAGAATAATATATCGAGAGTGGTAAGTGCAATAACATCATCTTATATACAAACTTGAAATGTCTAAGGTAAAGATTTTAAGAGTCCTTTTTAGAGTAAGACTATAAACTTAATTTTTGCCATGGACTTGATTATAACTTGTTTATCCAGGTGAATGACTACCTTGCCATTTAACACTTTACAGTCTTAATGGAATACGTTTATAACATGATTATAGGAGGGAGGTTAATACTTATGGTAAGTAAGAATATTATTTTTTACAAGTATTCCCCAACACTTATATTATATTTATAGAGTGTATTAATGGTTGAATAAAAAAAAAGGGTTATAGATTCAACCATAGCAACTGTTGTGCTATAATGTTAACCGTTATAGCCCTGCCTTATTTATCTATTTTTGATAAATGCTTACAAGAGGAGCTAGCAACTAAATATTTTGATGAATGCATCATCTGGAATAAATGTCCTTAATATAGAACTTGTCACATATAGAGGTGAATCCATTTAAGGGAACGTTTATCAACATAATGGTTAGACCTTGAACTTTTATGTTGTACATTTCTTTTAATGGTTAGAATGATAACTAGTTTACAGTAAGTTATCTATCATACCTAAGATAAGCTTTAATATGTAATGAATCAATAGTAATGTAAATAAGACCTGGTGCATCAGCATGAGTATATCCCTATCAAAGGATAGTTTGATTTTAGTAGCAGTAGATTGTAAACTCTTTATTCATACACTTTACGAAGTAAGAGTATTTGTACTTTCTTTAACATAAATTTTTGCCTTTCGTTTTCTACTTGAAAACAGTCTTATCTAAAGATTCTTTGACACTAACAACTAATGATAGATATCAGATAATTCAGTAATCTTAAGAGATATAATTCTACTTCTACTAGAATGAAAAAAAAATAATGGATTTACCTCAGTAAGCATTGATATGTGCTTAGCGACTAATGTCTTACTGAACTTTGATTTGCAAACAAACTTGTACATAAAGACTTTAGAATTTTTACTTGCAGCAGCCAATCTTCTTACCTGTAATCTGTAAGGATAGAAGGAACTTTTTGCATTAGCTCGAAAGCTAAGTAAGCCCAGTTTTTCAAGACAGCCCCACCTTATGTTCGCAAAAAGAAACAAGTCAGTAAACTGAAAAGATTTGTTCTATCACTCTATGCAAATAACAGATGAATTTGAATAATAAGCTGATAACCTTTAACTAATTTAAATGTTTATTTAACTGTATTTATGTTAAAATTATGTACATAAAAAATTTTAAATTTTTCAGAAAATTTGGAGTTTTGAGATGTGGTATCAGAGCATGGTTCAAACACTAGGCCTTAATGTAGCCCAACTAGTTTCCGTAGAACAGTAAAAATAATATACTAACCTGTATTTTGTTTATGTAAAGAACAAAAAAATTTCTTTTTCTGAATCTAACAGGCAGGTATGGAGAAGCTAGGAGAATATGCTGAGGAGGAGTCTCCAAACATCGAGACAAGACAAATGTCCAGAGAACCTATGCTAGAAGAGGTAACTGCTCACTCTTCAGAGCTGATGCAGACTATAAAGGATTTGAGGATTGAAATGGAATCAGTCAAGAAGGATAATGAGAGAATTTTAAAGACTCAGGAGGAGTTAAACCAAATTTTGATGCAAAAATTCCAGACAGAAGGGAGGAGCAAAAGATCCAAATCGGAGGAAGCTAGCCATCAGAAAGGATCTAAAAAGATGAAACTAGCTAAAGCTGAAAGCAATTCATCGTCTGAAGGGTTCAGGGAACAACAAAGCTATTACACTACTAGTGACAGTAGTGAGGCTGAGTTGTATAATAGAAAGAAGAAGTACAGGCCATATGAAGAGATTTCCGGGGAGTTTAAAAAAATAAAGCCCCCAACCTTTAACGAAGAGACTGAAAAAGGGGAAGAAGCAGAGTCCTGGTTATCCGGGATGAGGAAGTATTTCCAGATATACAATTATTCAAATCAGCTGAAGGCAAGAA
>LPNX010123489.1:0-15333 GCA_001517045.1 Pseudotsuga menziesii
TTTAAATAGATATTGCATGGCTAGGACCTCGACCGAGCTAATACCTCGGTCGAGGTATAAAAAAGACCTCGACCGAGGGTTTGTTAAACCCTCGGTCGATGGTTTAACAAATCCTCGGTCGAGGTCTTTTTCATACCTCGACCGAGGTATTTAAATACATCGGTCGAGGTTTATACCTTGGTCGAGGGCTTAAAAAAACAGACTTAGCCCTCATTCAAACAAATGGAAAATTTCCTGTGCCTTGAAGAGGTGTAAACCCTACCATTCCTAGCACATAACTGGGCGGAGTTGATACCAATAGATTCACCAACGAATCTTCTATCCATTGACGTATCATACACACATTTTCGCATTCATATGATATTTATTTTTTAATTACTTCTAAAACTTATACTTAGAAAACCACACTGCAACTTCAAAGCAGCTCAAAGAAAAATCCGCAGAGTTAAAAATACACAGCCAAAAAATTCTTAAAAATTCTCACATCACATATCGACGTGTCCTCTTCAAAAATGTATCTTTGGTTTTTCAATTTTTGAAAAAATAGAAAAAAATCCTTTACGTGGACAAATATGTGTTTAAAACGATGCTGAAATCGAATGTGGTCACTTTCGAAAAATAATAAATAATTGTATAATGCGAAAAAAATTAACAAAAAAATATGCACATCACACTGCATTTTATGTAGATCATGCTCATATATTTATTTTTTTAGAATTATTAATGCAAGATTAAATTACTCTACGTGGACACGAGCCACTTATTAGCTTCTTCAAATTTTTAAGGTCACACAGTTCATTAAATGCACAAATTCACACATTAAATGACATCGGAATATTTTAAAAAAAATATCACTATGAAGCCAACATAATATTCTACAATTTGTTTTTTTACTGCAAGTCAAAATTCACATGGCATATATGCGTTTTGAGGGCTTCTATCTAGCACATGAGTAAAAAATCAGGTTTTCATCGCCAAATTTGGCCAAAAAGTGTTACCCATCTTCATGGAATCACCCGGACATAATTAATTAATTAAAACTCCTACGTTAGGCTAAATAATCTAATAGACAGTATGGTCAAGGGAGGATTACTAATATTAACAAATTCTTGACAGAAGGTTTCACAATGGCACTAGTGGTGCATGATTTGATATATAGGTCAATGTCTTATCCGAGCTTCAACCAATATAAGTAATTTTTCAATTATACCACCATTGTATTCTCTACACCAAAGTTGCCATCCACTTGATTATAATGCGCTTCAAAAATCATCTTCTCACACTTTCTTGAAGGAACACATCGGTGGCCTAGATGGCATCAAATTTCATCCCAGAGATGACATTTTTAGACAGGTATTCATGCATGCAATTTTTGATAGGTAACAACAAAGTTAGGGTCAATTTCTTGCAATTGAGGACACTTGGATGTCTGTTGTCTACAAAAGTTAAGTGTAGTAGTCAACATGAAAACCGTAGGATGAGTGAGGCAGATTGGTACAGCTTGATTTGTGTGTCCCTTTGTACTTGATGTTAAAGTGGAACTATTGCAAGTATGCGTACCACTTCTAATGGAAGTTGTTTTGCAACTTCCCCTATGTCTGCATGAATTGTAAGGGATTGTGACAAGTGTGGATGATTGTATCCTTCCCCAGGATGCAATGCTTCCATTGGCGACATGCTTGCATAATGGAGTACATCTCTTATAATGTTTCATTGTGATAGGCCAGAATATGTCCATGGTAAGTGAGGATTGCATTGATAGCATAGTCAAAGTCATATATCTCAACCTTGAGAGGGCGTTACAACTATGGAAAAGTGAATACTGGCATCGAGTAGAGGCATTGGTTTCAAATCCTCAAATGATTTCTCTTGTGGCACAACCCAAGTGAATTTGCATTTGGATTTTCCCTTGGTCACTTGGATTAGCAATATAAGAGATCCCTAACACAAACTTGTAGTAAAATTTGGCTAGGCTCAAGAAGATGTGAAGCTTTGTTAGAGTTATTGGGACTAGCCAATCTTGAATGAATTGGATCTTTCTGGGTCCACATTCACCCCATATTCATCCATAATGTATCCCATATACTGAAATCTCTCCATGTCCAATGATAATATCTCCAAATTGGCCTATCACTTTTGTTGTTGTAGGGTTCTCAAGATTTGTTGAATGTGTTACAAATGTTCTACCCAAGTTTTGTTGATGGCGAGGATGTTGTCTAGATATGCCTCTAATTTTTTTTTGTGAATGGCCACAATATATCATCCATAATCCTCATGAATGTTGCCGGAGCAAAAGGCATGACTGACCACTCGAAAAGGCCTTTTTTAGACTTGACGGTAATTTCCATACATAAATTTTCTGAATTGAGGCTTGGTGGTCTCCTAGCTTCAAATTGATATTGTTGAATAACTAGGAATACTTAATATAATCAAGAATATATTTAATTTGAGGTATTGGCTATCAATTCTCGACAATGATTTTGTTCAAGGCTCTATAATCAATACATATTCTCTATGTCCCATCCTTCCTCTGTATCAACACAATTGGGCTCCCACGAGATGAGAATATTGGATGAATGTGGTTGTTTTGGACGAGATATTGAATATGGAATTGCAGTTCCTCATTCTCCAAAAGACAACATTTTTATATTGGGTCATTAGGTAAAGGCACACTTGGTATCAAATCAATTGAATGTTTAAACAGAGGCATCAATTTAGGTGAGGAAAATATATTGCTATGTTCCTGTACATTCTTTTCCACCTGCTTATTTTGTGTAGAAAGGCCTCACGCTGAAGCTTTGGTGGTCATGGTGACCTTCCATTCACCTTCTAACTAAACCATGAAGAGAACACATTTTTTTTTTTCAGTTTGAGATATTGTTAAGATTCAATGGTTATACAATATATAAAAACATTTAGCATCATAACATCATAACCATGTACAAAAGGATCACTAAAAGAAAGACAAGCACATCCACACAAAAGAACACAAAGATTTATCCTCGGAAACCCTCATGGGGAAGAAAACCCAGCAACAATTCCTTGATATAGATTTCAACCAAGTACAGTGTAAGACCCAAAGAATAAGATTTATAAGACCCTAAGAATAATACTAGACTACCTCCTCTCTCCCAGATGGACGACTCTTTCTCTCTCTAGCGCAACTACTGAGTTATGATGCTTTTCCAAATGAGGGAGGCACCTCTCTTATTTATACTAATCAACTGACATGCCTAATAACCCAACTCGGCTGACTTCTCCTTGATTCCAGGGCCGAATTGCCTTGGAAGACTCAAAAATACATTTTAATAATACTTTTGTGGGCACTACTAACCCGAATTACAACATAGGTTTTACCTCAATAATTTACATGACCAATTACATCAATGACATCCCTAATCGGAGGAACAACATCTCCGGAAGGGGTAGTAACAATAACAATAAAAAATAGAATATCTTTTGTCGTTACATTTCTTTAACATATATTACCTTTTGACACTACGTTACTATGATAATGGAAACTACAACAGTCGAACTTTACCTTGGGTACCCTGTAGAGTTGGAATCCCAAAGTAACAATGGCATTGCAGGGGCCTAGAACCACAAAAACATGATTTTATCACATATTGTGTTGTCCTAAAAAAACATCACAAACTTCAAAATTAGAAACATAACACAATATATCATCTTTTAAGGGATTGATGATGTAAGATAGGTGGCATTGCTGACTGATGTAGATGTCTAATCCCTGGCTCAACCAACCAATGGTGTATGGTTGGGGGTGTGGCATTGTTGGCAGCTTTAATCTCTCAATGACCTTGATTGAGAACATGATGTTCTTGCTACCGTTTTCAACAATGAAATGTATCAGAATCCACTTCACCCATATCCATGAATGGAAGAGGCACTCCCATTCCTATGGTTCATTTGGATTTTATGGTTGGATCTTTGTGGTTTTGATGGTGGCACTGGGTTTCACATAAATGGCCTTCTTTCCATGATCTTGATTCAAATTAGATTTTGAGCTACAATTTGGATCCAAGTATTTTATCTCAGTCAATAATTATTGTTTTGAGCAACATTAATCGGTGTTGTGCTCCAATGGATTTTGTGGAATTCACAACACTTTCCAGTTTCCTTCTTTGACTTCCCACTACCCCTCTTTACCTATGAATTGTGTTGGTTTTCAAGAGTTTATATATCCTTACTCTTTCCTTTGTTTGTGAGTTAGTTCCACCTTTACCATGCTTTAGTTGTGGTTTATTTGTAGACACAAACTCCTGCTTATTATTTACTTTCAAAGTTTGCTCGATTTTGACAGCATATCGCTAAGTGGCTCCTAGTGAGGATATGTCCAGGAAATTCATCTCTTTGGATGTACTTATGCAGGTTGTTGTAGTACTTCAATACCAAGTGTATTTCAAAGTCTCGGATACCCATATTTGAGCACAAGGTATGTAATATATTGGTGAATTCTAGCACCGTCCAATATCTCTCCTAGTGCACAATTTTCTATTTTTTGTATTGATCATCATAGTTTTCCATTGGGTAGCATTCCTCCTTGAGGGAATTGATGAAAGTTTCCCAATTGGGTCCTCTCCTATATGTTGTAGATTCATCACTGATATTCCTCTCCCTATAACCACCCAACCAATATTTGACATGGGGGAGGGACTTAAGGAGTGCAAAGGTGATATTTCTCTCTCGCAACATTTTTGAATAGAGTAATATCGCTCAAATAGAATTAACCATTTATCCGAAGCATATGCATTTATTTGGACTTCAAATAAAGGAATGCTAAATTTAAGTTGTACCTTGAAGGGTGTTTCACCTCTAAAATGGATTTTATTTGAAAGTGTCTCCACAATCATTGGTAGGTGTCAAAGAATCTAAGCGAAAATATCCATCATCTTGTTCCTCTATCACACGAGAGATTTCTTGATTAACAACTTAAAATTATATCCTTATTTTTCATCTCTCTTTTCTTCCACCATGTAAGGTTTCTTGGTTTGATGAGAGTGTGTTTCCCCAAGCTCTACTAGTTCGAGACCCAACTCTCCATACTCAGATGTCATTGATGACATGCAATGGGAAACAAAAAGGAGCATATTGATCTACTACCACTGATATAGTTTATTTATAGAATGAAATGAAGGAAACAATATAAAATGGAAACACACATACAAAATTTTGTAGAGAGCATAGTAGTATATTAAAATCGAATTCTATTAATGGATGAAATGGAAAAACATTGTAATATGCATGGCAATACAAAGTAGCTAGAACGATCTTAGTTTATCTTTGAAGAGAGATGCGTTGGATACAATCATTCATATGAAGACATTAGAAGAGGCAAAAAGTATATTTTAACATAAAATTTGAAACCCTAAGAGGCAAATTCATGTGGTACAAATCCTTATCTCTAGGACACAAAGTGGCATAAGTAGTGTTGGCATCGAGGGGTTTAACTGATACAAAAACTTCCCAAGGCCACAACTTCCACATACAAACTCCATTTGGGGTACATGATATCCCATTAGAAAGATATCGATGAGAAGAAAAAATTTGGTCATGGATTAGGGGATTCTATGACAACCCTAATTTGTCGTAGCGAAAAAAATTGCTATTTAGGGGCTAAAAATTGCACCAGAAGTTTGGGACCCAAACAATTGTAGAAAAATTGCCAATATGTGGAACCATCATGAATTAGTGGAACAAATGGGTGGCCACCAGTATCCACCTATATCAGGAATGCATCCTTGGGGAGTAATGGCCCCCATTTTAGAAAACATCTCTAATAGATTGGGAAACTTCTTATGAATTTGAATCTTGGTGAATAATTTGTCTTGCTTTTACAACCTTACATAGTTGGATGTTTTGTTGGCAAGTGACCTTCATCTCAATGGCTATGATCTAGTTAATTTTCTCTTACTCAATGCATTTAGGATTGAGTTCTATAGGGTCCAATTGTTTGACCACCTCTAAGTTGTCCAATAGTGGTGGAAAACATGGTCAAAACTGAAGAAATTGGGGATACTTAACTTGAAATCCTTCTCATGCATAGCCTTGGTGATGTTGTAATCCCATATTGGAGTGCACAAAGCTTCCTATGGGGTCTTGTCATGTGCTATTTTTGTAAATGAAACCATATCTTATATCCCATCTAGAACTTGTTTGAAACCCGATGTTAATCGTGTTGCCTCCTTTACTTGGCATTGCCTTTCTATAAAATATCATGAAATTGATGTTGGATGTGTTGGATCCTTTCAACAAATTTGGTTGCTCAATCAGTTTGAGCATGTGAGGATTTCATATGTGTATATCCAATGGGTAGCACTAGGTCACGTGGGGCCAATGATTGGAACCCTAATCACACCTGAAAGAGGTTATGCCCATTACAACTATGAAGGGATCTATTGCAGCTATTCTAAACATAGGGAGGGCCCTCATCCCATGTTAGTGGATGTTTGGATTTGTACTTTCTGACCATATTATACAATCATCTTGTTGACCACCTTGATTTATACATCATTTTGGGGGTGGAAGAAAGTCGATTTGGTTAGGTTAGCGTAGAGCATTGACCATACGAAGGACCAGAAAGTAATTAGGAACCTATTGGCTCAATATGAAATAATGGTATGTGGGAGGCAAAAATGAACTCAAACATGCTCAAAGAAGAGCTTAGTAGTGGTATTTTTTGTGATGCTATTCTTATGGGGAGTTAAAATTGCAATCATAGAGAATCAATTAATAACCACAAATACACAATCCTTAACATGCATGGTTGAAGGAAATCTAGACATGTAGTCCACAGAGACAAACTCCCAGGGTTTTTCTAGGGAAGGAAAAGGAGTATACAACCCTTGTTTCTTAATGGAAGGTTTGGAAATGGCACAAGCAGTGCATGATATGATATACTTTCCAATATCTTGTCAATGATTTGGAAAATAGAAGTACTTTTTCAATACTACCACTTTCTTCTCTACTTTGAAGTGCCTTTCCACTAGATTATAATGTGCTTCGCAAATCATCTTCTCATGATCACTTGAAGGAAAGTAGAGGTATCCTGGATGACATAGAATTTATTCTTAGCCATGAAAGTTTGTGACTAGTCTTCACACACACAATGTCTAATAGGTAATCACAAATTTATGGTCACAATCATACAATTGGGGCCACTTGAAGGTCTTGTGTCCACAAGAGTTGAGCATGATAGTATACGCAACAACCAGAGGATTGTTGAGGTAGTTTGCAACTTGATTTGAGCTTCCATTATTGTACTTGTTATTCATGTGGAACTATTGTAGGTATGTGGACCACTTTTTAAGGTGAGCGTTCTATAACTTCCCTTGCATCTGCATGGATTGCAAGGGATGTTGATTAGTGTGGATGATCGTCTCCTTCCCTAGGATGTGATTTTTTCATTGGTGACATGCTTATATAATGGAGTACATATCCTATTCATAGGTGGGATACATGCAAACATAATCAGAGAGTGCCTCACTATGATAGGCTATCATATGTCCATGTTGAATGAGGAGTGCACTGATAGTATAGTAACATGCATCTGTCTTAATCTTGATTGGTGGTTGTATGTCTATCAGAGTGAGTACCGATGCTCAACAAAGGTGTCATTTTAGATCCTCAAATGATTTCTATTATGGTGCACCATGAGCGAACTTGGCTTAAGTGCCAAGAGATATGAGAGAAACCTAACAAACCTGTGGTAAAATTTGGCAAGGACCAAGTTGCTATGAAGCTCTATTAGAGTCATTGAGGTAGGCTAATCATGGATGAATTATATCTTGGTTTGCTTCATATGAACACCATGTACATCCATGATGTAACCTAGAGATACTAAATTCTCTCCATGTTGAATGATAATTTCTGCAATCTGGAGTATAAATTGTGTTTTCATAGGGTGCTCAAGATCTATTTAATGTGTTGAAAATGTTCTGCCTAATTTTTTATGAAGATAAGGATGTTGTCCATATATTTGACAAAAAAATAGTTTGTGAACAATAACAATATTTCATCTATCATCCTCATGAATGTTTTTGGAGCATTATTCAATCCAAGAGGCATGACCAGCCACTAAAAAATCCTTCTTTAGAATCAAAGGACATATTCCATACATCGATTTGCTCAATCAAGTTCTGGTGGGATTATGAATTTAAATCGACATTACTGAAGAAATTGGCACCCTTAAGATGATTAAGAAGATCATCAATATGTGTGATTTGGTATTGATTATTTACCATTATTTTGTTCAAGGCTCTATAATCAATGCCAAGTCTCCATGTACCATCCTTCTTCTGTACCAACAAAATTGGCCTCCCACAAAGTCAATAGCTTGGACGAATGTGGCATTTTTGGATGAGCTCTTTTATTTGAAGTTTTATTTCTTCATTCTTCAGAAGAGAGTGTATATATATTGGGTCATTGGGTAAAGTAGAAATGGGTATGAAATCAATCATATGTTTAAACTGGAAGTGTAGAGACTTCCCTTCATGGGGACTTCACTTAGTGAACCTCTCACATAGCACACGTGCGATCGGGGAATATTAAAGAATACCCTTAATTTCCGGAGATATTGACCCAAAATATTTTTATTGAAACCCCCTCCCAATACTTAAAACCTCCTCCCCTCCCATTTTTATACCTCAATCCTTATAAACCACCCTACCCACCCCCACCTTAAACCCCTCATCCTCCCCAATACTTGCAATATATTGGTTCAATTTTTGATAATTTTAAAACCCATAATATGAACTAACGTGATAGGATATTGGTTAACAAATGAAGCCCCTGTGCTTCCCTTTAGGTGAGGAAAATATATCACTATATTCCTCTAAAATATTTTCCACCTACTTATGCTATGTAGAAAGGCCTCGTATTGATGCCATGGTGGTTGTAGTGACCTTCCATTCACCTTTTGACTGAACCATGAGGAGGACAAATTTTCTAGGATGAGGATTACCTTCTGACACTACTTTGTCTAAGATTAAGGAAACTACAACGGTCATAACTACCTCGAGTACCCTGTAGAGTTCGCATGCTAATATAACAATGACAATATGGGGCCCAAACTCATAAACACCATGAAATTTATACATATAGGGTTTTCTTAAAAGGGAATCACAAACTTCAAGAGCGAAAACATCACACATTACCTCATCTTTGAAGCAATCAATGTCATAGATAGGTGGCATTGTATCTTGGCGTGAGTGTCTCATCCCTAACTTAACCAAATGATCATGCGTGGTTGGCAATATGGCATTGTTGTCAGCTTCAATCTCTTGATGACCTTAATCAATATCAAGTTCTTTTGGCTATTACTATCAACAATGAAATGTAACAAAACCCCCCTCACCAACATCTGTGAATGGACGAGGCACTCTCCTTAATTCATGATTTAGATTTTAATGCTAGTATACATACGCAAGTTATGTAAGTTTATCAACTACTTACATAGCTTGTGTAGGTACTAATGGTAGACAATCTCGTAGAAATGCATAGTTTATACAAACTATCATCTATTGATGCAGACATAAACCATAAATGGTAACGTCTAACAATTTACTACTAAATCATGATAATACAATCTAACAAGACATTGTACTTAGTTACCATACAAAAGTAAGCAAGGGTCTTAACCACGTATTAACAAACACACTTAATTTAGTTTTTCACCATAACTTCAATACATCCTTATATACCTGCTTCATTCTATCTAATTCAAAACTACCTTCCTCATCCTATCTTTCATCTATTGAAATATCTTGGAGCATCAACTATATTGACTTAAACCCAAATAGAACCCATAAGAAAAAGCGTCGATTACATCAACCAAACTTCCCCGATAGGAAATTGCTAATCATCATCACACACCTACCCTCCCATGACTCTAGGTTTCAGGGGATAACAATGGGAAATGCCTCTACCCCACTTGATAGATATAGGTTCAACACCCTATTGTGTTGTTGTTGTTGTTTGTGGATTTCACATCATTGAATAACCAATTTGGGAAATTGTGCTTCCTATAAAACCTGCACTTACCCATATGTCATAGCAATGTATTGAAATAAACAAAATCACGAATTAATGACTCATAACGTATCATTATTATTTCGAAGTCCATGTCTTCGATGTTACTTTTGTACCATAGTATCCAACTATCACTATGTTCAATTAACCTGGGGTTAGTCTCCCAAAACAAGATCACACATAATTGTGTAATCATTTCTATGTATATACTTCATTAATAATCAACAAACAATGTAACAATATTTTCTATGTCACATGCACTTGGTATCTCATCCATTTATTCAACATGTAACTTAAATTTTATCCATGTACCCAAATATCTCATTTAAATTTGCATGCTAGAAATAAAATCAATGAATGGTCATCATTAACAATATTAACATAAACATATATTTAGATAAATCCTAAAAATAGTAGGACCATATGTCCATGCAATACAGTGTTATCATTCTTACTGAGTTCTGCATATAATAAATGTCACGAAATAAGTAATAGGTAGTTAAGATGGTGAAGTCAAAATGGAGCATTATAAGTAATGGAACGAAGTGAATGGTAAATAAGTCGAAAATTCATTTGGAGTTTTGTTTTGACCATCAAACTTATCCACTAATACCAACTAGCCTAATATCTTCTAGAAACTACCTACTAAGATCTCCCTTATGTAGAGACTCTGGGCTCACTCTGATTACCACCATATTTAGTTCTTTGGCATATTTTTCTTTTAATTTCGAACTCTCATTCTTTCCTCATTTTGATATACTACCAACGTATATGGGGGGCATCGAGAGCCAATATTAGCAGGGGCTTAACAAAGAAAATATTAGAATAAGCTCTCAGAGTGGAAGAAGTAACGGTATGGGGAAAGATAAAAGCATTCAAGCCATCATTTCCATAGGAAACATGCCTTTTAAGATGATATCTAACATGATGTTCCTTCAAAATTAATAGCCAGCAATTGGAGAGCCTAATCATTAATTGAGAATTTCCCTTTGAAGGAAGCAATTAAAGCATAGATAACCCAAGGTGTTCTCTCTTGACCTTTCCAACCATGAACATCTACCTCTCAACTTCTTGTTGAGTCACCTACTTATGCTTAACCACCCTCGTGAACTTGGTGTCGTAGGACCTCCTTGACCAATGTAAACACACCCAACCACTTGGTCAAGATTTGGTTCATGATGAATAGTGCCATTGTCACCTTTGAATTCAATTTTTTTACCAATTGGGATCTCAAGAAGCAACAATAGTTCCATTTTATAATCAAAGATCAACATAAATTGGTAGTAAAATATTTTACATAAAATAATTAAAACATCGTCTGAGCCATCACATAAAGCTTTCAACATAGATCTTCCAAGTAAAGAATTTTAACTTCCCTTTACAATTAATTGCACTGAGAGTAGCAATGCTATCTACAACCCAATATGGGAGAGATGATGTCATGTTACCTTACGTAACGTAACATTAGCAAAAATAAAAAGTAATTAAAAATGCATGATTTCTCATAAAGTAAAATAAAAAAGAAAACCAGCATAGATCCATATTAATACCAAATCCATCAAGCACCAAGAATGATCAAATTTCTTGAGGTGTAATTTTTTTATTCACATGTACAAATTTTACACCTCAAAAAAATGTATTCCTCTTGGTGCTTGATAGATCATGGTTTACGATGGATTGATATTGATAATATATAATTAGATAAAATTGTCATATTACTATTCACATTAATTTACAAGAGAAGATCCCACAAGGGTGTAGATTGACTGGCAAGGAAGTGAAATGATATGACACATTGTAAAGAGGTCACAGGTTCAAACCCTAATTTACCTGTGCACCATGCTTGTGGGTTGTGTGGGTGCACCTAAGGGTATAGTGGTAGCGAACAAGAATAGAACCTATGACATGCAAGTACAATCTCTGCCACAGTTGTTGATTCCCCTAGTTACAAAAAAAATTACAAGAGGAGAATAGGATATGTGAAACACTACTAGATATAGTAAAAAACATGTTAGTTCCTTTCATATTGATTATAATCTCAATTAGAGGTAACTATTCATAAAGCCTAACATTGGTTATTGAAAATATTTAAAGTAACCATATACGATATGCCTCTAATTTCAAATTTAGATGTGTTGAAATGATAGGTAAGGAATGACTCCATTATAGTATTTCATCTCCACATCAAATTACAAAACTAGAAAACCATACATGATAAAATTTGAAATCCCAATATTTGTTAAAAAACATTTTGAAAAATGCATATGATAAAATTTGAAGTCCCAATATTCAATGTTTCAAGACATTCTTCATTTACTAATAGCTGGTGGATCACGTTATTCATTGCATAAATCATAACTATCCCAAAAGTATGCATTTGTATGCATGAGCATTGATGCTTCAAGAATGAAAAGTTTAATAAGTATGAATCGCAACTCCCACATCACAACTAGCTCACTAAGAAAATAATTCAAGCAAGCTGTATTTTAACATCGTTTTAAAAACAGTTAAAACAAAAAAAAAGGTGACCAACTGCTATGCAACTTTCCCTTGTTTCTCATTAGTCCATGCCAAAGCGTGGACTATATTTTTCATTTGCTAGTTAAAGTTATTTGACTTAGTAATAGTTAAAATAACTTAGTAATAGTTAAATTTCATGTTAGAACATTTTACAAAGCTTTTTAATGTTTCAAAAAATGCATGAGGATATTCATTGTCGGTTGAGTGATGTCTCTTTGTTTTCTAGAGCGTTGGGCACGGTGATATGGATCATTGAATATATCCCTAGTACCTACGAGCTACCTCCTCATTTTGTGAGTTATCGTTGAGTTTTGTGAGCTACTGTTGAGATAACATTGGAGCTATCATGACGTATATCATGGAGGGTGAAATTATCTGGTATATTGTATTTTATTGATTTATTGTTGGTGTCATTGCCATCTGCATTTAATTGCCTTGGTGTAAGGCACTGAGAAAACCCTAATTTCTGTGCTTCTGTTTATTGAGAAAACATATTCCGGGAAGTGCTCATGGGTATGGCTACGATCATTTGCTTCTCGTAACCATGCTCCAAACACTTGAATATAAACATTGTTATAAATGTGCCCTTGTGTGAGTGAAGTTTGTATGGCTGAGAAGTCAACATCTTGTTCTAGAATAAAAAGGTGGCATAGACTTAGAAGTGCAGTTCGTTTTTTAAAATATTGTTCAACTGCAGAAGATGCACTCATTGGATTCTCACCTATTTTTTAAAATATTGTTCAACTGCAGAAGATGCATTCATTGGATTCTCTAGTCGAAGCAGTAGTCACCGGAAAAGACACACACCTATTCAGAGGGGCTATGGAATATCATGTCCACATTCATCTTCAGGAACTTCGAGGATCAAGCGAAGCATCGTCAACTTATCCATCTTGTACTCAAAGGATCAACATCAACAAATTCAACGTGTGCACCCTTCAACAAATTAATAAACATTGTAAGTCAAAGTTGTCCTCCCATACGTTATTATTAAGCTTATAAGCTCAAGAAATAATGATTTCATTTGAGGGTGAGAAGAGTCATAAGAAGTTAGAAATTATAAGGTGATACGTTTTATGTCATGTGCTTGTGGTTAAAAATATTTTTATAACCATTATTGTGAATGAGATCATTTGTTTTTGCTCATATATGCAACAAAGTTATAACGATTTGCATTGAAGGAAATATAAAGAGTCTTATCAATCTAATTTGTAATCAAAGAGTACAACTTCAAACATACAATCAAGGATATGTAACTGACAACAACATTACATAAATGAAATAGCAATTAAGAAATCACACAACAACATCAATATTGAAAAAACATCAAATCATCTTCATAATTAACTATCATCATAAGTTTATTTGTGTTTTGTAACTTGAAACTAGTATTTTTTGCCTTTAAAAATTAAGTTGAATTGCATTGTACTTGGGTGCATTTTCAGTAGAAGACGGCACCCTCCAGCTATGGATTTTGAAACTTCAATTGTTGAGTTTATTTGTAAAAGGGTGGAGTTGCAAGAATCCCTTGTTTCTTTAAGTGAGTCTTCAGTCACAATTTATCAAAGGCTTGAATCAATGGTTTAGTAGAGTTACTAAGCACTCTACTTCTCTCTTCTATTGACAACATTGTCATGGTAGACAAGACAAATTTCATTCATATTCGCAATTGTGTACAATATTCACAAGATACACTTGAGTTTCTATAGCTTGAGTTGTAACCCCAACAAGAAGAACTACATTATGAACTTGTTCATGTTCAGAAAAATCTTCTTTGTGATTCCTTTCAAAAGCCTACACATAATGACGCCACTTCATAAGCACATAATCAAATAAGTGCCTCAACTTCATAAGCAAAAGAAAAATAAGATGATGGTTTCCATACACGTTCAAGTTTTTCTTTCCAATCTCATCATTAGATCTTGGGAAGAAATTGTACACAACAAGCACATAACTGGTCTTGAATACGACAAGGAAGTGGCTTTTCACATTCCTGATTATTAGAAACCTATCCAGTTCCATAGTGTTGGATTCCTTCAAGAAAGTTCTTCACATGTTTCAATGTTACATCACATTTCAAAATGTTGACATTGTCACCGAGTTGATCGCATAGAATATTGGTGTTTTAATATGCATCCTTGTAACCATTGTGGAAAGCATACTCATTATTCAGGAAGATGCTTCATTTTGAAGAAACTTGCAAGAGAGAATATTCAATATGGGTGGATCGCTTCTTGGCAATGGTCATCAATAACCAGGAAGATATATTAATCATTTCATAGAATTCAATTTCGAGTAATGACACATCTTGTAGTTGAGAGATTTTCTTCTCCTCGCCTTGTTCCTGATAACGGGGATTGATTGACAATTAGAAACAAGTGAGCCTAAACCAATGATGATCCTTAGCCAAAACCTTGGGTTAGTTGTTAGAGCCTCGAGCCAGAGTCAGAGTTGCATTCAGAGCTAGAGTCAAAGCCATGTTCCACCTTATCATGATTTGGTTTGTTGTCTTCCTTAAACAACCATTTTCCAAAGGGAACCATTGAGCCTGTACCTGATTTAGCACCAAGTTATAGAGAGAACCATTGAGCTAGTACCAAAGTGAGCACCAAGCTCTAGATTTTGTGGTCATCCAAAACCACCTATTTAGTAGAAGACATCAACTTTTTCTAGTATTTTTTTATTATCCAGAAAGCACCTTCAACCATTTGCAACTCATAATTCATCTCATTGCTTGGAATCCTATAGACCCCTTTGAATTAAGGG
>LPNX010123489.1:15539-64016 GCA_001517045.1 Pseudotsuga menziesii
TAATTAATTAATTAGAAAAAAGTAGAGAGATGTACCCTTTCGTTTGAAAATGCATGGTAAGGCTTATATAAATCCCTACAAATGTAATTGTAAATCATCATCATTTATCTTCAATATTTATTTTATATTTTCAATATGGAGTTATTTTCCGTTGGTTGATTATTCACTTGAGTAATCCTTGAGAATATCCAGATACGGATATTACATTGGTATAAGAGAGAATCTAATTCCGACTTGTGGCCAAAATTGTCGAGGTATTTAGAAATGGAGAGAGGAGACATTATGGCACACAATATAAAATCTATTAGTATTGCACTATGTTATGTACAAATAATATCTCTAATATATAGAGATGAGAGAATTGTTATTAGATCTAACCATTTCTAAATATAGTTGTGATAGGTTGAGATAATATCTCAACCACACATCAAACTAGGAAAGAATCTCTCATCTATCAACAACTCAACACACAAGATAAACATTATTTCTAACATCCTCGCTTAATGTTTATCTCGAGTTTACTCGTAGAGTAGTCTTCATCTTCACGAGGCTTTCATCACTTTGAACTTCTCCTGTACCTTTCTTTGAATAAAATAGATTGTTGACGACCATATAAAAAGAAAACCATCTACCGGAATAAATGGAGGCTTTAGCCGATGTAATCGCCAGTTCTCTAGGAATCTTTTTCAGCTACATGGTTCATCAATGTTAAATAGAACTTGGTCATCCATATGCTGAGAATGTTTCATCTCAACTCTCCCTTTATTAACATCAAGCTAGAGCTTGATCCACATCCACTCTATGTATAAGAGGGATAAAACGGTCTGATTCCGCACCACATGTATGCCTGAACATCTAAAACATGTCTTACAACAAACCAGACAAATCAGCTTGCCAATGGCTAAGCTTTACAACTTGGACCAAAAAACTATTTTGGGGTGTCGGGTACAGCCGAACATGCACCCCTTACAACATTTTAACAAGGTAAAAAAAATTATTATAAACACAAATCTCATTTACATCATTTCATTTTTGACCCAGACAAAGATAACCTTTTACAGACCATTAAGAGAATCCACAGTGCTACTCAAACCTTCAAATAAATATCTATAACTACACTAGTCAGATCTTACCCTCATGCATTGAATAAATAAAAAACAAATGTGTATACCTCCTTTCTTTTATATAATTCTTGGAGTAGCCATTTTCTTATGTGAGCTGCAAATTTTCCAACAACTTATTTTTCTCCTGAGACAATAATGCTTGTATCCGCGACTTTGATGCAAGCTGGAACTTCTAGATAATTGGATGTGAAAATATCAAATTCATAACCAAATCTATTCAGCAGTACAATGACCATCTCATGGGTTCCGTTCCCTTTCTTTCGAGGGTGTGAAAATGGGTTTCCTTCTGCTGACCACCAAAATCCAGCGTGATGTTCTCCCAACAGCCAGCGTGATGTTCAACATATAACTTATTTTATGCAGCAATCTTCATGTACCATATGTTCAAGCAAGAATCAGTTAGCAACGATCTTCAATGGTAGCAGGTTCCTTCATCAATCTAAGCCGGTTGGTTGCGATCTTGTCAGCGAAACGGTTGGTTGTGATCTACAGCAGCGATACCACAATGATCTTATCGACAAATATGGCGAGCTAAACGATTGGCTCGCGGTTGGCAGCGATCTATCCAACCGTCAGTTTATGGAACACATATTGGCATGTTCTCTACAGGTATGGCACATGGGCAACGATCTTCAGATTGTGCAGTCTCCAACCGACAACGTTCTTCAAGGAATTCAGCAGGGATCTCTTGAATTTGACAGTGGGTAGAAGTAATTATATATGTAGCATCGATAGCTCCTTCAGCGAGCTCCCATGCAGCAGCTCAATGGTGACTATGATCTCCTTCAACTGCTGTCTCTTTCTTTTACTTTGGCGATGGTATAATAGCTATGGTAAGGGCGATCTGAGCATCAGTGATGGTATAATAGTGCTAATCTCTACACGCAGTCTTCACACGTCCAAGCAGCAGTCCACACAATTTTTAGTTCAACAATCCAAAGAGTGTGCTAGAGTTGATAATTCAGCTCCTTTAACCAGTTGACACCGGCGCCTTCACACGAATATCTTCCTTCTTCAAACGGTCACGATAAAAATCAAAACGAAAACTTCAACTTTTCTCACTTGTGGTTTCCTCTACTACGATCCTTCACAATACTGGTGAGTTTACTGCATTGATCTCTTCTTCAACACTGGCGGCTCCGTGGATCAACTTGCGTGGAGAGGTAGCGTCTCTGACATCTTTTCACACACAGGTATCTCACCTCCGACAACAGCGGAATACATTCACCAGCAAAAACTCTTTCGATACTTGCACCAGGCACCGACCCCTCACTCCGTGGCGTGGCAAGGTGATCAAGGAACTGGTCTCGATTCTCTCAGTGTGGCAGCTCGCTCACAGAACCGTGGAAACAAAATAACACTATTTTCTCACACACAAAAACTCACACCTAAAATGTTTACTCTCTCATGATCTTGGGCACCCCTGTGAAAGACTTAGGCCCATGCTAGCTCTGATACCAATTTAGAAATGGAGAGAAGACATTATGACACACAATATAAAATCTATTAGTATTGCACTATGTTATGTACAAATAATATCTCTAATATATAGAGATGAGAGAATTGTTATGAGATTTAACAATTTCTAAATATAGTTGTGATAGGTTGAGATAATATCTCAACTACACATCAAACTAGGAAAGAATTTTCCATCTATCAACAACTCAACACACAAGATAAACATTATTTATAACAAAGGTTTCCTTGAATTTAGGTCTTTGACTTCACAACGGCTTTTAGCCATCCATATTCATAGTTTCTTTGGTAAAAATTGGTTTTTAACAAAAAATTAACCTTGGCCATTCGAATTTCATTGAAGAAGTATTAATTCCACTCCAAATATGAAGCAGAGTTCAAGAGGGAACAATGAAGAAGTAAAAAAATAAAATAAAAAGAATTATCCACAAGAGAGAAAAAAAAAGGAAAAAGTAAAAGAATATAATTCATAAAAACACACTTGGTTTTATGAAATAGCCCAAGGTTTTACTTACGATATTTAAATTATAAACACGTTTTATAAAGCATGCTTTGAGGACAAGCATCATGAACCAGAAGGCAATGTTAATGTTAGTTATATATATTAAATATCAATATTAATTATTAATATTAATATTAATATGTATTAATATTAGTAATTAATAAATAGAAATGGTTAATTAATTAATTAGAAAAAAAATAAAGAGATGCACCATTTCGTTTGAAAATGCATGATAAGGCTTATATAAAGCTCTACCAATGTAATTGTAAATCATCATCATTCATCTTCAATATTTATTTTATATTTTCAATATGGAGTTATTTTCCATTGGTTGATTATTCACTTGAGTAATCCTTGAGAATATCCAGATATGGATATTGCAAACTTTCTAAGAGTTCCATCTGGCAACTTTCACATGCCATTATTGACTGTTGTGTACTAAAAAACACTTCCCATATGACATTTTGATTTTGATGTGACAAATTTTATATATGTTTATTTTAATGTTTGTATGAGAATAAATACTTAATTGGTGTGACAAATTCTATAAACTTGTTATGTTTTTATGATTTCTCATTGCTTTCTCAATTTCTATATTCAACCTATAACTTATTTATTTTCTTAATTTTTATCTTTGACATGGAGTAGCCATTTTGTAGAGTATTCACTTTTCTAAGTATTTTCTATCAAACTTTTCTTAAGAGGGAGGTATTATGCAATTTTTTCTCCTAATTCCACTTGTTAATTTTGATTTTGACTTAATCGATGTTAAGTCTATGGTGTACTATTTAATTCACCATTTTTAAGAAGATCATATCAAGTAAGGATGGAAATAGTTTTTAATTAATATGGATTACATGTCTTAATAATAATAATAATCTATTTTTAATGTCATAACCAAGCTAGAATCCAATTTGGTGTATGAGACCCCTTGTTTGTGGGACAAGAGAACCTCCTATGCATAGTGATTTAACTGTAAAGTTTATAGTGGTGTACATACCCTACCCCCCCTACGTATTTGAACCTATGACGTCCTAGGAGGAAACACATGTTCTTAATCATTAGACCCACTCAAAATATCCTTGAAGGTTAACTCAAGTAGTCATGAGCTATATAGGAATCTCCCCAGCTAAAGTTGGGGAGGTTACAGGTTAAAATTTCTTGATTGCCTTGTGGTTAAACTATGAGGCAATAATTTATCTTCTTTACCATCCATAAATAATGGATAATTACTTGTAAAATTTTCCCCGATTTTATTTCTTGAAAAAAATAATTATAACTATTTTAAATATCGCATAGATAAAAACAAAATACAAATTTAATTATGAAATATTTTATTATAATAATAACATTTATATGGATATCACATAGATAAAACATAAGATAAAAAGGAATTTAACTTACCATTATGATCCCATTTAATTTACAATTATAATTGCATTTTCACTTTACAATCCAAAATCGATGAAGTGTGAGATATAATATAATGTTAATAAACTACAAAGAAAATAAAAGAAATTCTTATATAAAAGGGAAAAAAGTGTATATAATATTAAAAAATTTGTGCAAAGAACTTAAAAAATAATGTAAAGAATTCAATTTTTTTTAAGTATATAATAATAAAACAAGAGCCAATGTGCATGTGCATGTGCAAATAAGAGGATGAAAAGAATTTTTTTTTTTCCAATAGAAAATTATTCACAATTTCTTTATAAAATAAACAAACCACATTAACCTGTGTATGTGCAAATAAGAGGATGAAAAGAAAAAGTTTTTTTTTTCAATAGAAAATTATTCGCAATTTCTTTATAAAATAAACAAACCACATTAGTTAATAGACCTCAGAGGTATTTCTTTACAAACATTATTAGAATTTGAAATCAGTGAATGTACCTAATCTTTGAGGACCTTTAGGATTCCCAAAGAAAAAATTTCATGTACCAAAAATAGAGCAAAAACAATGCTCATAGATGAATTTAGAAAAAATTGTAGCATCATGAAGGTTACTAGAAAAAAATGATAGTGCAAATGACTAGTTTGTAAGAAATCTCCCAATGATATTTCACAATATTTACCTTTGATTTTGAATTTTGTGTTGTTGTGGATATTCATCCCAAATGAGGACCGAGGTTAAACTTAGTCAAAATGTCATTGTTCATCTCCCACCTATGCCAAATGCCTTTTCCTACTTGTAATCCATTCTTGGGAAACTGATCTTCCAGGTTGTTCCTTTCTCTGTATTTGTGGTAAAAGGTTACCTCTTGGAAAAGACCAATGGTACGAAATAATTCCTCAAATATGGGATTTAAATGAATGTCTTTTGGTGACATCTTATGTGTCATCCAATCTACAACTAGTTTTGAATCCCCAAATACCTGAATCTTTTAAACCTCATATGTAGAAGTTGTGAGCAATGTTAACTTGAAATCCAATAACTCTTTTCTATTGTCGGTACTCATCCCAAGGCCAATAGAGTACTTCACCTAGTGTTTATCAGAGATGTAAACAATACCCCTTACTCCACCCATAACCGGATTTCCTAGAGAAGCACCATCAAAATATGCCCAACTTCTGGATCTGTCAATTTGTTCCTCAACTATTCTTCTCTCTTTGCCAGTATCATCATTTTGTGGAACGTGACTTAGTATAGATAAAAAATTTGATGCATGCATCGAGGGAGCTATGTAAACATCCTCAAAAGTATCCCTATTCCTGGCTAACTAAGTCCCCAAATAGATATGATTGGTAGAGCAAAGAAATCCTTTGAAGTCTGGTTGTTGATATGCCCCTAAAGAGTTGTTCCTAAATCTTGACTTGTCCAAATGAAGGGAACCCCTTTTACCAAAGAAGCATACTCCCTCATCTTTACACTATAAGGACAAGACTTGTTGAATAAATCGGATACGTTTTCACTGTCCACCTTGCATAAGGGGCATCTTCCTGGTCCCACCCTGAACCTTCTTGTCAATTGATCCCATACAGGAACATTTTTGTTTAAATCTAACCACAAAAACAACTTTGACTTCAAGAGACATTTGAATTTCCATAACGAGGACCACCATGGAAAATCTAAAAGATCTTCCTCTTCCCTAATAAATTTGTATCCCAATTTTGGGGAATAAGAGCCACCCACAACATTCTTTGAACATAAAATTTTATCCTCCCTATCCACTAACCTAACAAGGTTGTTCTGAAGAGATTTTACATAACCATTCCAAATCTCTTTGCGTTCACCTCTGAAACCCATAATTTTAGTAGGTAGCTAATCATGTTTGAGAGGGGTTGTATTAGTAATATCACCCATTTGACTTAGTAGAGATAATCTACAATCTCTTAAAGCATGTACCATTGTTATAGGTAAACTATGTGTTCATGTACAACCTACCTAAGGGTCCTGTACAATTCTCACCCTTATCCCCTTACCCACTTTCCAAAAAATCCAGCCATCAACTACATCAAAAGACAAAATAAGAGCCTTCCACATAATAGATACATTTTTAGTATGTTTATCTATGCTTCTAAATCAATCCTCAATGGAGAGGGGATGAATACATTTTTGTACCACCACCTTATCCCATAATCCTTCACATTTTAGGATCCTTTAGACTCCCTTAGATACTAAAGCCTTAGCAAAGAAATTTGGGTGCTTCAAGCCCCAACCTCTGAGATCCTTTGGAAAATATAGATTTTCCCAAGAAACCCAGTGGAAATACTTCTCATCTTCATTCCCTAGCATATGGAAATTGTAAGACAATTTTATGATATGTTCCAAAATGCTATCAAGAACATAAGACAAAGAAACCTAGTAAAATAGAATTGCTTCAAGGAAAGATTTAGTCAAAATCATGTGCCCACTCCTTGAAATCCACTTATTACACCAAAGGAAAAGTCTCTTCTCAAATTTTCCAATCATCCATGCCCAATCTCTTTTGTGATAATCGTTGGCCTTTAGAATGAACCCCGGGTATTTTAATCCCAGTTACAGATCTACCACGACGAAATCAAACTATGTAGATATCCATTCCATAAAAACATGAGCCAAATTAATAAAGGAAATGGTAGAGTTACTAGCATTAAGGACCATCCCTGAAGCATCAACAAACATAGAAAGAAAAGCCTTAATATTTTATATCTCCCTCCTAGAACCATCATAGATATCATAATATCATCCATGAAGAATAAATAGGTAATGAAAACAATGTCACCAATCTTTATCCCTCGAAAAGAACCATGAATATTTGCATGGTTGATAATATTGTTGAGACCCTCCAGCACCAGAATGAAGAGAGCATGGGAAAGGGGGCACCCTTTCCTTAGACCCCTCCCTGATTAAAAAAAGAGGTTGATCCGTTAATCAAGATAGAAAAAGATACTAATTGCACACAAGATAACACCTAGTTTACAAATTGAAGAGGAAAACTCACTTGTAATAAAACCAACCTTAAATATAGACAATTTACCCAATCGTAAGCTCTAGAAAGATCAACCTTGAAGATGATCACTAGAATATGCCTCGTCATTGAAAAATGAATAACCTCATATGAAGAACCAATGGAATCATGAACTTGGATTCCTTCCAAAAAAGAGAATTTTTCCTGAGATACCACTCTTGAAAATATACCTCTAATACTTCTTTCTATGACCTTGGAAATCAATTTATAAATGCAACTGCAGAGAGAAATAGGGTTGTATTCCTCAAGAGAAGTTGCTCTGTTAGACTTGGGAATTAGAGCAATAAAAGTAGAGTTAAAGGTTTCCAATACTCTTTTGTTATGTCTCGACTCTTCAATGACTCCTAGACGGTCCACCTCAAACAAATCCATGAAACCTTTAAAGAACTCTGCATACATACTATTAGGTTCTATACTCTTGTCTTGTTAGATGGAGTGAACCGCTTCTTTTCATTCCTCTTGTGATACCTAAGAAAGTAAATAGTATTATTGTTCCCCATTAAAAAAAATAGAAAGTGAGCAGTCATCCTAATCATCTGAGCCAACGATGCATTAGGATTTTCTTTAAAAATGGATTTGAAGTGATTCACTCCAACTTCTTCTAGACCACTAAAACCTGTCATTCGACTACTATCCTCCTGATCAAGATGCCACAACGAATTTTAGTGTTTCATGTACTTGGTGAAATTATGAAAAAAAATGTGCATTGTTGTCCCCTTTTTGGAGCCAAATAACTCGACTCTTTAATCTCCAAGTGGCCTTTGACTCATCCAAATTTTCCTTCCTTTTTCTTCTAGATCAATGATCAACTTTTTTTGCTCCACCAAAGTGAAACCCTCTAGATTGGTGGGATGGAAGGAAACCAAAGAAGATTCAATAAGCACAATTTCTTCCTCGATGGCTTCCATCCTCGTAGCATCCCAAGAAACAGATCAAGACTTTACCCTCTTAAGTTTGTTATGGAACTGTATACTCATTGATTCTAGGCTCTAAGTTGAATAAGGGATCCAATACTTTTAACCATGTCCATGTAACCCTCATCTTGTATCCATATCAAATTGAATTTAAAAGTGCTAGGAGGCATTCCTCTAGACACACCTAGCTCCAAATAGATGGGAAAGTGGTCAAACTCCCCATGCTACCCCACCCATTACATTCTTAAGGGGGGATTTATAATGTCTTCATTTACCAAAATATTTCAATCCTTTTTGCAATCTTGTCTTGACCCACTCTCATATTGCGCCAGATAGGCCTCAACTTCAAAGGAGGAATGTCAAAGTGTAATTTGTTATCCAAGGTCATGATGAAATATGTAGATAAAATTGTCCTTATGGGAATTTGATCCCCATATTTATGCTTCACTGAGTGAAAATTTTAGATCACCCCCCAGAATCACCCTTTCAACCTCAAACACATCAGATATGAAAATATTCTCCCATAAAGTCTCTCTCTGAGCATATGGATAGTATATATTGATGAAGGTTAAAGCTAGGCCCTATTCTTTGGAGAAAATTACCATTCAAAGAACTGACCAAATCACCCAACTATTAGTGCAGAGCATATGACTAGACTTCCACCTAGTCAAAATGCCACCTGATCTGCCCAAGGAATGTAAAGAAACAAAATCCCAACCAAGAAGTAAAATCTTTATATCTGTTAAAAAATGATCACCACAAGACAAAATTTCTTGAATAAAAAGAACATAAGGATTATGAGAAATCACTAGTGTTTTTAGGGGATCCCCAACTCTCTGATGTTGATGGACAACACATTCATTGAGTAACCAATGTACATAGATGACTTTATTTAAGAGTCCCTCTGATGGTTTTTTGTCGACCTACCCTAACTTCCAAGGAAACATGTTCCCTAGTAGATTCCATTCTTGATTTCTTACCTCAGAGTCAAGGGGATGTATCAATTGATTAGATACCCCCACCTAAACTATATATCAATTTCTCCTTTGATAACCTTTTATATCTAAACTTATACTAGGAGATCCCAGGATCATAAAAAAACATCTGGAGTCATTATCTGCATCAATTCCTGCAACTTCAACTGGTATTGGATATCCCCCCTCCAAAACTACACCTCCCTTGGATTCTAAAAGAGAGAATAAATCCACAACAAAAGAACCATACTTTCGTACTAGCTTAAAAAACCCCACTAACCCCACTTCTATAGTGGAAACATGTGGATCAGTCTCATAAAGATAAGGACCTATAGAATGAGATGAGGATTAAACTACCGTTAGATGGAGCACATCCTTCTCCATAGGGAATAATAAAGCAAAACAAGAAACCACTGTTAGGATTATTAATCCTCCCTTGTCCAGATTTGGTCATATGTCTAAATCAAGAGTCATGTCTAAATCGGGAGTCCATCCAGTCTATTTATAGTCATTAGCACCATTGGGTCCACTTGGCCTAACTGGGGCACATGTTTCAGTTACTAAAGTGTGGGGAACACTAATTGAGGCTTACTGCCACTGATTGCACTTAATTGCACCAGTTTAGGAGCCTCCTAGACCAATCCCTACAATTTAGGAGCCACTGGAAGTGCCAAAACCAACCAAGGCTAGTTTAGTTCAGTTAATGACTAGTCAAGCTAAGTTAGGAGTCAGTTACATTCAGTTCTAGTCCTCTACATTCAGTTAGCACTAGGTTTACTTGACTGCACTCATGAGGGGCACATTTCTCACCTACCATAGTCAGTTAGCCTTAGTCAACACTAAATGTAACACTTGAGTTGTGTTTTAGAGCTCCGATGAACTCTGGTTATGGTTTAGACAAGGTCAGTTAACGACTGAGTCCTCCGATAGTGATTTAGACAAGGTCTTAGTTACCTACAGTCAAGTAGAGTCTATCAATTTGAATTTTCTCATGTGGATTCAAATTTCATGTGGCTATTAAAGCATTGTACTTCATTGTAATTATTATCCGATTACTTTTTGATTAATGAAAGAATTCACAGCTGCAAGCCATTTTTGCACTGTTTCATTCTTCAATTGCTGAGTAAATTGTGCGATCTATTTTGTGAGTTGTGTGTTTGTCCATAGATCTATGTGCTCAATTTAATATGGTATCAGAGCCTCTGTGGACAAGACACCTCTCCTCGTCATATCTCCAGCTGGATCATTTTTTTTAGCAAATTGCTCCTTCCAGTACTGCACCAGAAGCGGAGAATTTACCACTTAATATCCGAAGTTAGGAAATTGTTGATCAAGCTTGCTTGATCAACTATGCTGGGTGTGAAGGAAATTCCAAAAGTGCAGACTGTCGACCTTACTTTGTATGTTTGATTGTGTGACAGGTTATCAAATTCTTCTCATTGCATTCGCTACAGCAGCTCAGTCCTTCTTACTACATTCAAAATGGCTCATCCAGTGGAGCCTCTTACTCCCTTCAACTATCACCAGTGGAAGGAAAACATGGTGGTAATGCTCCGCACCAAGCAGCTCTTCAGACTCATAGAAGAAATAGAGGAAGAGCCAGATTCAGATAAAGACAAAGCTAAGTACATGAACAGGCTTGATGAAGCCCATGGACACTTGCTCTCCTCAGTCTCTAGAGATATTTAGTTCCACATCCAAGAATTGAAAACTCCCAAAGAGGTTTGGGACATGCTTGCCTCCTTATTTGATAAGCAGGATGAGATGAGGATCCATCAGCTAGAAAATGATCTGATTACTCTCAATCCATCCAATTTCGAATATTTGAATGAATTCTTCACAAAGTTCAAGAACCTGATATATCAGTTGAAGCAATGCAAAGTGAAGAAGGATGAAGATCAGCTCATCCTTGCCATTCTCACAAAGCTCAATGCACACTACTCAGTCTTTGTATCCACCTTCCAAACAGTAAGGCTCACTACTCCAAATTGGAAGATGCCCACTCTTAATGCCTTCATCCAATCTCTTATTTTTGAGAATGATAAATTCATCCAAATGGGGATCATTCGATCTCCCAAAGATCTAGCTCTAGTTGCAAGAGGAGATAAGGTAGCGAATGACAAAGGGAAGCAAAGAGATGAGTCCCCTGTGAAGAAAGAGCAGTCAAAAGAACCTTCAGGTTCGAAGAGAAGCAAGAAGAATGGCAAAGGCAAGGTCGTCTGCTCTTACTGTGGAAGGGGCTTTCATTCAGAAAGCTCATGTATGAGAAGACAACTTGATGAAATGGCTTTTCTTTTGAAGAAGCATAACAATTCTATACCTGCTAGTGCAAGGAAGGATGACTTTGAAGAAGAAGAAGATGAAGAATACCAAAGGAAAGGCCATGCACTGAAGGCTTGCTGCACATTAGTACATGTCTTCCTCATTGATTTTGGAGCTTTCGACCATATGGCTGCATCCAGAGAATCATTCTCTTCTTTTCAGTCCTTTGATGGTCCTAGTATTCAGATGGGCAATAACAGTAAAGTCAAAACAAAGGGGAAGGGCTCTATCAAACTTGAACATGGAAGGTTCAAAGATGTGCTATTTGTTCCCTCCCTAGCTTCAAACCTATTATCTGTCTATCAGATGACCCATACTGGATCTCCAAAGTGAGTGATATTTGGTCCAGACTTAGCGGAGATCACAGATATCTCTACTGGAAGCATAATAGCAAAGGGTACTGCAAATCATGCTTCAAAAGCATATGAGTTCTCACATTTCATGCCTCCTTCAGAACCAGTGCACTCTCAGCAGCCACTTGTAAGGGAAGGTAAAATCATTGCACCTACTTCTTTTACAACTTCTACTAGTATTGTAGATCCATCTTTGTCAGTTTGTGAGATTAAGATTCAGGGTGACTCAGACCTAGATTCAGTCCCTACTTCCAAACTAGAAGCTAGGAAGATGACTGGAAACTCACCTAACACTCAGAAAGGAAAGACCCTTATGCTATGCCATGCAATCTTACCTCCTTCAGAGAGATGCAATAAACTCCCTGTAAGATGCTATATGGCAAGGGCTCAGTCTCACTACATTCAAAAGAATGGATATGATCATACACCTCTTCATTCAACAAGAGACAAAGGTTACATTCCTCCTTCCTTCCATCATCATTTTTGGAGAAGAAGGAGAAGTCTACATGCCAGGCCCCAGAATACGTGTGCACAACACACCATGCATGCTGCTTTGCTACCTCACAAAGATGAAGATTGCAGCAACATATTTTCAAGTTTTTCAAACTTGAGACCTGATTCTACCTGCTTAGATAGAGGGGGGGATTTTTTTCCCATGTGGTTTTTGCCCTAGCTCCTTGTATTAAGCAGTTAATTTATTTTACTTGATGTAATGGGTGACCTATGGTCTTAGTTACCAGGGCCCACAGTTTGCCCAAGTTATCATTCAAGGGGGGTGTTAGGATTATTAATCCTCCCTTGTCCAAATTTGGTCATATGTCTAAATCAGGAGTCATGTCTAAATCGAGAGTCCATCCAGTCTATTTATAGTCATTAGCACCATTGGGTCCATTTGACCTAATAGGGGCACATGTTTCAGTTACTAAAGTGTGGGGAACACTAATTAAGGCTTACTGCCACTGATTTCACTTAATTGCATCAGTTTAGGAGCCTCCTAGACCAATCCCTACAATTTAGGAGCCACTGGGAGTGGCAAAACCAACCAAGGTCAATTCAGTTCAGTTAATGACTAGTCAAGCTAAGTTAGGAGTCAATTACATTCAGTTAGCGCTAGGTTTACTTGACTGCACTCATGAGGGGCACATTTCTCACCTACCACAGTCAGTTAGCCTTAGTCAACACTAAATGTAACACTTGATTTGTGTTTTAGATCTCCGATGAACTCTGGTTATGGTTTAGACAGGGTCAGTTAACTATTGAGTCCTCCGATAGTGATTTAGACAAGGTCTTAGTTACCTACAGTCAAGTAGAGTCTATCAATTCAAATTTCCTCATGTGGATTCGAATTTCATGTGGCTATTAAAGCCATTGTACTTCATTGTAATTATTATCCGATTACTTTTTTTATTAATGAAAGCATTCACAGCTGCAAGCCATTTTTGCATTGTTTCATTCTTCAATTGCTGAGTAAATTGTGTGATCTATTTTGTGAGTTGTGTGTTTGTCCACATATCTATGTGCTCAATTTAATAACCACTTCTATCAAACCCTTCACAACTAGAACCATTGAGCCTCTAGGTAAACAACCTAACCCCTTTCAAACTAGATGAGAAGAAGAGACACCATTTTTTGGATACTCCTTTAGAGGGATACAAACCAAGGTCCCAACATACCCCTTATCATGACAAACACCCTGAGAAGAAAACTTCCAAACCCTAAAATACAAGGATGGCGAGTACTTAGACTCAATACTTCCCCTATAAGAAGAAATCCCAATAGATCCTTCAATGGAAACTAGGGGATGATTTGAAAGGAAAAGGTGGTTAAGCAAAGAGCCATGATGTGAGGCATTGGCCCCTAAACTGATAAGTTATAAGAAATTTAATCCATCCAGATATGCTTCTAAATTAGATTTCAAAGAATCCAACGAGTCACACTTAACACCTGAATATTAGGGTAGAGATATTAAAGACTCGCCATAAACACTCTAAGGTTAGGACACATCATCTATAAGATCTAGTCCAGTTGAAAGGACACGATCTACAAAACTATAATCGTCTAGAGAAATATTTGAGTTAATTGCATCATCGTGGGATGGTTGTGTTGCAAATAGGACTCCCACTTATAATAAAGGGATATTGATAGAAACCAAATTCCCAACAAAAGAAACCATGGCAACCCCCACAATCTTTCCTACACAAGGGGCCAAGTCCACCAATTATGGATCTAAAGCTCAATATTCCACCCTGCCCTTTTGCATCGGGTCAACCATTATATCCGAAGAGGCAATAAACCCTAGAGGAGTTGTGGGTGCCCCAATAGAGTCAATCAAAACCTCACCCAAAGCCAAATAAACACTAGTTACCAAAGTCCCCTCTTGCTGGTCTGATATCAAATCATCCTTTTGATGTGAATAGGTCTTGACCCCATGAGCCTTCTTACTCCAAACTTTCCTAGAAAAGGGAATTAAGCATTCACTTACTAGGTTGTTGTAGGCATGTCACATGTTCCATTTGAACGCGACACCTAAATAGTCCAAACATTGGAGGTGCAAATGATACCCCATTGTAATATAGATTTTAGAGGGAAAACCATCCCGCAATTAAATATCTACCAAAAGTATAGCAACAGACATAATGTCGGTAGTCTTGTAGCCAAAATATGCAGAGAGATAGTCCCCCAACTTCATTCCACTACTGCGGAAAATCTCTAGCTAGGTCCATATCTCAACAAGTAATCCTAGGAGCTTCACCCATAAAGATTGTTTAAATTTCTTCTCCAACTGAGCATCAAAAAAGGGGACCATCTCTTTACCTTGATGGCTGCCTTGTCCCAAAACTAAATATCGACAATTAGCTTCATGGAATCCTTCAAAGAATGTAATATGACTCCTAACCAACCCTTTTCCTTCATAAAGCTCCTGGGGATGTAGCCCATAATAGAAACCCTTGGGTTGTTCACCTAGTCCCTAAAAGTTTCCATCCTCATACTCCTTGCGCTGAACCTTCCCATCAGTGCATATTTCAACAAAGAAATAATAATATCCATGGGAACATCCCTACATAAAGTGATGCAGACTTGTGAATCCTTCCGCTTGACACACCTCTTCACGTTCTTCCTTCTCTGCGAGACAAGCCTTGTGCTAGCCTCAAAAATACCATCATCTCTAAACCCTTCCTTTGAACTTAACACATTTATAACCGCATCAATTTTTATCCTTCGATGGCACTTCTAGATGTGTTCATGAGAGCGCTTCTTGACTGAAATCCACTCACACAAGATTACTACAAAGTTCTCAGGTGCACTTTTATGAAGATTCTGATGTAAAGGGTTCTCCAGTTTAGGGTGATTGTTGACTTCAACATTCAAACAAAACTATGCGAAGGAAGACAAACAAGTATTTCCTTTAGTACAAAATCCTAATGGAAGATAAAAACATCTTGTCCAAAGAGAAAAGAGAAAAAGGCCTTTCAAAACTTTGTCGAGGGAAATACCTCAAAATACCTCCTCTAAAATACATGGAGAGAAAATCGGTGACTAGGTGGCTAGCTAAATGGAAAATACATGACAAAATCGCATCCTTAGGAAATAAAACGATAATGGAACTCGAGAACCTTACTAATGTGCCAGAGAAAAAAACCATCCAATCCTTCAATGTATAAAACAGTAATTATTTACTATCTACGATGCACAAAAACACCTGACAATTCCTAAAAACAACCGCAAACATTATTATCGAAAGGAGAGTTCTAGAATTCAAACTCGAAGATAAACCCTAAGTTGCCAAGAAGGAAACAAACCTATGTTACCATGAAAACTCCATGATAACTTGCTTTAAAATGCATAACTCCACTATGAAAATAATAAATTATCAACACCATTCACTTAAAATCCAAAATAACTTGTATTAAAATACATATAAAAAATCATGTAAAAAAAATAATAAAATTTACCATCATACTATTCCAAAAATACATTTTAAGATGAACTAGCCCTTTTATATATAAAAATACTTTTTTAAATTCTTTTTTCTCAACCCATTAAACATCTCATACAAAGAAAATTTACAAATTAAAGTAAATAATTTTCTAACAATAAACATTGCACCACGAATCAAGACAAAACATAACATTTCGAAAACTACATTAGAATGTAACATGCATAAACTATCTCGTAATAATTATTATGTAACTTGCATAAACTAACTCGTAATCATAATTATGTAACACGCATAAACTATCTCCTAATAATTTAATAATAATTAAGATATATAAAAATAAATCACAGTTTAAATTTGTATTAAATCCATAACTATATTGTTCATTGGCTTAGAAAGCTTTTNGCATTCAATCCTTCTCCTATACTATGGCAACCATACTAAATAATCTTAAATACTAAATAATCTCACAGTGATGTTTAGTTCCATCATTGTTGAGAAAATGAACATTTAGATATTCCCATGTGGGATGGGCTAAAGCTAAAATAAATGGTGGTCCCAGGTCCAGTTATTTGTTTATGTCCTTTTGTTTATGCACATATAACATATTAATAAATTTAAACATATAATTAACACATAATCGTTGTACATATTAAAACTTGTGTCTATCAAACACAAATGACATGTAAATATAATAATAACTATGTCAATCTAATCTCATCATCTTCATAATATTAACTATTCTTTATAGATTTCAATATTTGTATTATTATTTTTTGGATATTATGTATTAATAGAGGTAGTCCCATCACATTGATGATGATGATAATAGTCATGGCGATGGTAATGGTAATGGTGATGGTGATGGTGATGGTGATGATGGACACAACTAAAAATGACTAAAACATATATTAATGATTTAATCAAGGGATAAAAAACAAGTCTAGATAACAACTACAACCTAGATTAATATGAATTAGTCCAAACATTAGTATGCCCTCTAGAGATGATATAACTGGAGGGCCCATGAGCATGTTTGAAGTAGAGAACTAATTGACCATTACACTTAATTAGGTAAGGTGAATAAATAATAACGACTAGGAAGATACTCTCATAGACTTTATGAGTGACACACTACAGTATTTCATTATAAATTTATGCTTAGTGATATTTATGTTGACTTCATATTGACTCACCCAAAATTGAATTTTATCTTTTTAAACTAATTTAATGTTTTAATACTGTAAACTTTTAATTATGTAACGTACCTGACCCTGAACCCAAGACTAGATACACCAAGTGACTAGGGGGATGCTAAATTAAGTTTTTTCACGACGAATTAGGTCTCTAAGGTTAGGCCTTCAAATAAAGAATTTTAATCAGTTAATTAATTATCATGATTAAATAGTATTGAGGATTGTTACAACCTTCTGTCTTAACCATACTCTCCCGACATTTCTGACATTAGGAGTCGAAAATTAGAATGCTAGTGCAACACGTTTAAATCACTATACTGATGCTAACATTCCAACCTCAGAACTTGGTTCTTCTGATGTCAGACATCGTACATCGACACGAGTATGAACTTATTTCTCAATGGTTATGCCGATTCCAACGTCGATGCTTCAGTGTCGATACCTCGCCGTCAGCACCAGTAAGATGGTCCATTCATAATCATGTATTAATCCCGACGTCGGCACGCCAGACCCATGGAGTCGGTACTGGATAAACAACAATTCCTAATGATCCTTTTGACGCCAACATCATCATCGCCACCTCGACATTGAAACTCCGGATGATTCACATGCATTGGGTTCTATCACTCTCCAACTCGGAAGTGAGAAGTTGGAAGTGGAAATGAAACCACAACTCCACAAGCCAACTCTGATTACTCATTTGACACTTTGATTCCACCTTGATCCTTTCAATTATGAATTCATTCATAGATTATATTAGCCACTAAGGGTGCATCAAAATTAGATATGAAATAACTAATATTTCAAGCAAATTCCAAGTGGAAAACAATCTGATCTTGCATCTGATCATTAACAAATTAAGCATATATTCAACAGAGTTTAGAAAAGCCACTAAGGGTGCATTGGAAGAGATAGACACAACATATAAACTCATAAATAACATATATCAAGCTTCCATCAAGATTAGATCTCACAGTCAAGAAGAATGTACAAGTTTCCAAGTAGTTAAACCATCAAATATGCATCCAACCATTGACGCATAACCATGTACATCAACACTAAAGAGTTCATCCATTCAGGGCACTATAGCAGCAATGGGAACATCATATAAAATTGCAAACTAACATAAAATAATTCACTTATATTATAAGGAGGAAACTGACTCCAATCAGTCCACATACCAACCAGCCTTAGACGCTACGAAGCCAAATCCTCTTGGACAGGCCACCCCGAGTGTAAAAGTAAAAAACCGTTTTACTGTAAATTCTCAAACTTCCACTTTCTAAAATACAAATAATCCATGAGTTGATAAAATATATATGATATGATTACATTGAGGTTCGCCTTTATAGGCTTGAGCATGTGTACTGAAGGGTTACAACCTTTCACTTAGTAATTTATAACTATAATTAATATATTATTTTATATTTGTTACACTCTTAGTTAAGAGTTTAGTTATTTAATTATTAGTAGTTATTTAGTGTTTATTTATTATATATTTTTGTTCATTACATTGTCTCTCCCTTAGAATTTCTTTGTCCTCAAAGCATAATTATGGAAGACTTTATCCCTTGTTCTTGCTCGTAACGCTTTCTCATGACATTGTGTGTTGGTAGTTGCAACACTCGACAAAATAAGACGATACGTTATTTTAAACATTGTGTGGAAATGTTGCGTCATTTGTGAAGTCATCCATCCAAGATCTACTTTAGCGAAATTGTTTGCGAATTGATTATCGGGAGTTGTTGCATTTGTCTTTTTTCTTTGTACGAATAATATTGGTAATTTTCCTTTTGATCTTGTCGTCTATCATAACGACTCTTGTGATTTGGATGGCGATATTGAACTCGAATCACATGTGAAGTGTTTACTAGAACTTCAAATTTTGGTGCTTCTAACGATTTTTGTAATTGTTTTTTGGAACCATTTTCTATTTATGCTTGTAGCTATGTGACAATAAGATTGTTCCTTTTAACCTTGATGAGATTTGCATTGCTTCCCTTTTTTGATGTTTGAATTTGATCCCTTGATGACTTCTCTATTGCGTTAGTCATCGTTTCTTTGTCGACACTTGATCTCTTGCAATCTATCTTTTCTTGTAAAGATTTATTTTCCTTCGTTAGCTTCCTAACTTGTATAATCATGTCCTAATTAACTTCCTTTAAGTGTAAGTGTTCTTCTTTATAGTTTGACTTGACGACGTCATATTGATTTCCTTGATTTTTGGGTTGTCTTTCTTTTAAGTTTTTTATTTTCTCTAACAATTCCTAATTAACCCTTTTTGAAGAAGAGATTTCTTTGTCTTTGCATGATAATTCTTTTTGAAGATCTTAATTCTACTCTTTTAACTATTGATTGTGTTGAAACTTATCCTTTGCCTTCTTGACTTGCATAAGTAATTTCTAGTTATGATCCCTTAGATGAGAGATCTCTTCTTTTTTACCTGCAATAAGCTTGTTGAAATCGTTCTGTATTGTTTGTATTGATTTCTCATTCCCCTCCGATAACATCTTTGATATTTGTTTGAAGTTTTCAGGTGATGCGACCTTTGATTCTATCTTCATGTTAATGTCCAACAATGTGATTTTTTTATTGTTATAGGGGAATGTCAGAAATCTTTTTTCAGCATTTAAGATAAAAGTCCCCAATGTTTTTAGCCACGGTAATCCCAAAACCAGGTCATCGTTACTACTCCACAAGGATTTAACTAGAAGTTGCGAAACACCAATATAATCTCCAGTGTTCCATTGTAAATTGCTTATTGCATATTCTTTGTTATACGAAAATTCTAACCTTTCACTTATATTTGCCCTTGGAATCACTAGCTCATTAGCAAATTTATCACCAATATAATTATTACGTTCGCTGGGAACAATAGAAATAGTAATGTCTTTCCCTCTAATCGTTCCTTTTATTTGGAGTAACATTGAAACATAAGTTTTTAAAGTGTTTGGAAATCTTCTTTGTTTTCTGCCATAAGACTCTAGTTTCTTTTGTTTGTGTCGAAATTTTATTTATTTATTTTGGACTCTACTTATTTGTATGCTTGAAAATTTTCACCTTCCAAATTCTAGTCCTTAACTTTTATTTTTTTCCAATAGTTTTGTAAAATGCTAGTATATTAGGTGGTTGGGAGGAATGAGTGTTACCTTCCCCACCTAAGTTCAAATCTCACTTGCTTTTTAGTAGCAATTATTATGCACTTTTTTTTATTTTTTTCCCCTGAAGTTTTGTAAAATGTGAGTAGATTGGGTGGTTGGGAGGAATGAGTGTTACATTCCCCACCTAAGTTCAAATCTCACTTGCTCTTTACTAGTAATTATTACGCACTTTTATATTCAAACCCAAACCCACTTTAAGAAACCAGGTGTGGTTTTACTTTTACCCTCTCTCTTTTTTTTCTTTTTACTTTTATCTTTTCTTTTTTAACTTTTTTTTTCTTTCTTTTTTGTTTTTTGTTTTTTGTTTTTGTTTTTTCTCCTTTTAGTTCTTTTTTTGTTTTTGTTTTTCCTCCTCCTTTTAGTTTTTTTTTAACTCTCTTTCCTTTTTATTTTTTATTGACTTTCTTTTCTTTTTTTACTTGGTCAAAGACCATAAATTTAGGAACTCCCTAGGATTATGATTAAAAATCATGATATGGCCAAAGGCTTGGATCACAAACTAGCTCTCATACCACTATAACGGTAAAAACCGTTTTCCTGTAAATTCTAGAACTTCCACTTTCTAAAGTACAAATAATCCATGAGTTGATAAAATATATATGACATGATTACATTGAGGTTCACCTTTATAGGCTTGAGCATGTGTAGTGAAGGGTTACAACCTTTCACTTATTAATTTATAACTAGAATTAATATATTATTTTATATTTGTTACACTCTTAGTTAAGAGTTTAGTTATTTAATTATTAGTAGTTATTTAGTGTTTATTTATTATATATTTTTGTTCATTACACCGAGCTAATGCCACTGATCCACAAGCAAATGTACACTCAAGAATAGTTCAATATTTATCAGTTTGAGCATCCACAACTCAATTCCCGACCACCTAATTACTCCTCCACCCCACTACCAAGTGCAATGGTAATCCCTTCACTCCCTAGGTCCCTCGGGACATTGCTATTCACCATTGGGATTTATGTGCAAGTATAACATAGAGACAAGCAATGGACACGAAAGAACTATACCAGAGTTTCTTAGGCTTAATTCAATTGCAATATCACAATGCTCCAAGCACATAATTCACACACCTATCAAATCCTACATGGCTTACCAACCTCACAAGCTTATCAATCTCTTAACAAAAATGCATGTTCAACAACCAAATAAAACCAACTATCCCAACAACAAAATCCCACTCCCAAGGAGATCTACCAAGGATTTATAGACCAAAGGAGGCAATTCAAACTTAAGGAGGTCAAAACAAAATAAGGTAAGCCAACTTCAGTTACCTAGAGGAGGTTACTCAACCATAAAATATCCATTCAAATACCACCAAGTCAACTCGGATTAGAGAGAGGAGGAGTTACACAAGTCAAGCTACCTTCTTGGAATAGAAAACAAGGGTTGTGACACAAGGATTTACAATTTTAATGTGTACTGGCTAAAAATAACCGGTGAGGGTTCCTTTGTGCAAGTGAGGGTTACAAAATCGAGTGTAACCTTCAAAAAAGGAGTTACAAAACTCCTAAAGGGGCACATTCAACAAGTGGAACCCATCAATCCAAGCATAAGGTGTCAAAATAACTCCAAAGGATAAAATAATCAAAAGTTGGGTCTGTTGTACAATGTTTGGGTGACCATCAACTAATAAGTCGTCAAAGCATAAATATGGACTAGGGTAAACAAGATTATTCTAAAAGGTTCTAAAGTTCTAGGAATATCCCCATTCCCCCTCACATTATGGGTTTAGGCCTTCCATACTCTTTTTTGGTTGTCGTTGTGCCAGTTTTTTTTATCAATTAATTATTTACAATAATAATAATAAAAATAATGTCTCTTGGTCATTAAAGACCCTTTTCTTGGCACCTAGTGCCACAATAAAAAAAAAAAATACAAATTACATATGGTCAGGTCTTAACACATGGGGTATTACATTCCCCTCTCCCTTAAACAATGCATCGTCCTTGATGCATATTACATACATTCCTTTACAAAAGGATAATAGACATGTCCATACATGGCACAAAAAGATAACATATTTCTAATTTTCACAAACATGGGCCCATATGTGACTCATAAATATAGCATCTTTCTAACTCTCACAAACATGTCCATACATGCCTCAGAAACATAACATCTTTCTAACTACAATATTTCCCACTACCACCTACTTTCTTGTTCGTCTCCACTGCCCAAGGAATAAATAAGACTAGTAGAGTGGACTCAAGGAACACTAGTAGAGAAAGTGAGATAAATGACTACATGAGTAAAAAATGTAGTTATGTGATTGCGTGTAATCTAAATATGACTAAATTAGAGCAGCCTAGATAACAATGACCAAACAAAATGACTAATTTAATCGTCGAGGGAAAAAATATGTAGTAAAAAAACTATAAATGAATGAAAAACATATAAATTCCAAAATAAAAAATAACAGTGTTAGCATAAACATTATATAAAATATATTATATTGCAAAAATATAAAATTTAATGATTAAAAAAATAAATTAAATTATTAAAAAATTATTGTAAAATGGTTTATGTCGGTGCAGTCGATGGTTCATTGTATGATTGAGGGGGGAGGACTTGGGGGTGAGCACTCTGCATTATGCAGTGTAGGAGTGGGAATTTTGGGAAAGTGGTTCTAATTTTGCAGAAATGTTGCAATGAAATTGAATTAGTGGGAATGATTTGGGCAAGTGGTAGTATGGTGTCGAGTTCATTGTTGAGCACTCAACATGCAATGATGGAGGGAAAACAAATGTTGTAGGTTTCTTCCAAGTTATTGTTTGATGGATGGGTGTTTGGAGTTCTTCAATCACATTGTGAATGTCATGACGAGAGTGTGAAAGGTATACCAACGAATGAGTTGTTTCTCCAATGGCTCATAAACCAATTCTATGGTTTGTTTAGCACACAAAGGCACCACTTGAACCTGAAGAAGGAACGACCATCTCATCATTTCCTATTTATTTAATGGATGGGATCCCTTAGTGTCATAGGGGGCATGATTTCTCCGAGTGCCGCCTCTTGTTTTTCAACAACGATGTAGTGAAATCAAGATTTGGACAAGTGGCATGGTGCAGAGTTATTTGGGGATTTGGGGTTTTAGTTATTTGTGACTTTGGGCCATTCTATTTATTTGGGGATTTTTAAATTGGAGTGTGAGAGATTTGATGTAGAGTGTTTATCTTGAGATTTTGGGAGTTTAACCTATAGAGACTGAGCCAACCAGACGACCTAAGTATTGGAGCCAACGAGATTTGGGGTTTTTTCAATCAGAATCTATATATATATGGCATTGTGCATTGCAGATAAAACATACTTGGACCAAACATGGAGGCTTCTAAAGAGGAGGAAAACAAATTTGTAGTCATTGATACCCTCTACAACAAATTCATAGGTATGTGTGTTTCTTTTGGTATCCTTGTATTGTTTTGTACTGTTTCCCTAGGTAACTCTTCTTGACTGATATATAAACATCATCTTGTCTTTCTAGTAATGGTCTTATCTGTACCATTTTGGTAGCTAGCGATGGCCTAGATAGAAATGGTCTTCTATTGTACTTATTCCCTAGGATTTTTGTTGATTCCAAGTTTGCAACAAAGAATGGCTCCTTGCTTGGATATTTTAGTGGCATAAGTCCCTCCAGGGTGGGAAAGGATAACCTATCCATTTTAGGAACTACATAATTATATTTCATAGAGAATTGGTCTGTTAAGTCATAGTTCAAGATTTATGGTTCATTAAGCCTTGGTTCAACTTCTTTATTGTTGTTTGGTAGTTTTGTTTAACCATTGTGTATATCGGTTAAAAATGCTTCCAATCACAATTGTAAGGGTTTCAAACCTATATTTGATTTGTATAGATAAAGTAGTCGGTGTGTGGTTCAAGCCATCTCATTGTTAGCATGATATGGTGTGTGGATTAAGCCTCTAAGCATAGGAGGCAAAGCCACTTAACTGGATCCCATTTCCTTGGGATTATCCATACACAAAAGAGAGAATTCGAGTGTATCATATTTAAGGTTTGCATACGATTTTCTTTTGAAAAACCCACCCATATTAAGGAAATCCTAAATTTGGATTCCTGAAACAAAGTGCTTGGTGATTTAGAGTTTTTCTTCTAAACTGGGGTTATAAGCTACTATTCTGTTGTACAAGAATATCCTAGGCGGTTGGGACCTTGTGTTGCTATTGATCTAGTTGATGAAGCAGGAAATTCATCAGTTTCAATTGAAGCTACAATTTCATTTTGGTCAGCACGTAAAGTCCTTGTCTGCTAACTTCATTAAAAAGGGAAAATTTTAGAGATATTGAACCCTCACTATATCTTATATATTGTTAAATGCTTAAACATATTCCATAATAGTTGTATTTTGCATTTGTGGAATAACGTTGTAAGCCATTGGTACTACCTAATTAAAAAAAAGTATGCTTTTCGATTATTGGTATCATAATCCATTTGATTCCTTATAATGGTGGGATCTCTTGTTACCTTCCCAGTGACCACTTCCACCAACTCCATGTACTCAAAACCTAGTAAACTCAGTCCAGGAAAGTACACTATTACTTGATAAATTTCACTTAATAACTTCTATAAAATTATATGCTCATATGGGTGGGAAGAAGAACCTCATGCTTCTTTATGATAATTAATGGTCAGAAGAAACTAATGATTCAAGTCCAGTTTGGAATACTCATCCTTTAAGCCAATAATTGTATAGTTCTATTCCAACGAACGAGTTGTTTCTCCAATGGCTCATAAACCAATTCTATAGTTGTTTGAGCATGCTTAGGCACCACTTGAACCTAAAGAAGAGATGAACTCCTCGTATTTTTGAATTTATTTAATGGGCGGGCTCCCTTAGTGTTAGAGTGGGCATTATTTCCCCAAGTTTCAACTCTCATTTTGCAACAACGCTGCAATGAAATCAGGATTTGGGTGAGTGGCATAGTGCATAGTTATTTAGGGATTTGGGGTTTTAGTTATTTGTGGCTTTGGGTCATTCTAGTTATTTGGTATTTTTAAATTGGAGCATGAGAGATCTAGTGCAAAGTGTTTACCTTGATATTGTGGGAGTTTACCCTATATAGACTGAGCCGACAAGACGACTTGAGCATTGGAGCCGATGGGATTTCGGGTTTTAGTTATTTGGGGTTTTTTCAATTAGAATCTATATGTATATGGCATCTCACATGGTATATAAAACATCCTTGGACCAAATATGGAGGTTTATGAAGAAGAGGACAACAAAGTCGTAGTCGTTGCGACCCTTTGCAACAAATTCGTAGGTATGTGTGTTTATTTTTGTATCCTTGTATTGTTTTGTACCGTTTCACTAGATAACTCTTCTTGACTGATATATAAAAATCATCTTGCCTTTCTAGTAATGGTCTTCTCTGTACCATTTAGTATCTAGCAATGGTCTAGATAGAAATGGTCTTCTATGTACTTATTCCCTGGGATTTTTGTTGATTCCAAGTCTGCAATAGAGAATGGCTCATTGCCTGGATATTTTAGTGGCATGAGTCCCTACAAGGTAGGAAAGGATAACCTGTCCAATTTAGGAATTGTATAATTATATTTCACATAGAATTGGTTATTAAGCCACAGTTAAAGAGTTATGGTTCTTTAAGTCTTGGTTCAACTTCACTATTGTTGTTTGGTAGGTTTGTTTAACCATTGTATTGATTGGTAAAAAATGCTTCCAGTGACAACTGTAAGGGTTTCAAACTTATATCTGATATGTATAGATAAAATATTTGGTGTGTGGTTCAAGTCATCCCATTGCCATCAAGCTATAGTGTGTGGTTCAAGCTGCCCCATTGTTAGCAGGATATAGTGTGTGGATCAAGACACTAAGCATAAGAGGTAAAGCCACTTAATTTGATCCTCTTTCTTTGGGATTATCCATACACACAAGAGAGAATTCATGTGTATCTTATTTCAGGTTTCCATATGCTTTTATTTTGAAAATCCCATCCATATTAAGGAAATCCTAAATTTGGCTTCCTGGAACAAAGTGCTCGGTGATTTAGATTTTTTATTCTAAACTGGGGTTATAAGCTACAATTTCATTGTACAAGAATATCCTAGGCTATTCAGACCTCGTGTTGCTATTGATATAGTTGATGAAGTAGGAAATTAATCAATTGCAATTGAAGCTACAATTTCATTTTGGTCAGCACATAAAGTCCTTATCTGCTAACTTCATTAAAAAGAGCAAATTTTAGAGATATTGATCCCTCACTATATCTGATATATTGTAAAATGTTTAAACCTATTCCAAAATAGTTGTATTTTTCATTTGTAGAGTAAGGTTGTAAGCCATTGGTACTAGCTAATTAAAAAAATGTATGCTTTTGGATTATTGGTATCACAATCCCTTTTATGCCTTCTAATTGTGGGTTCTTCTGTTACCTTCCCAATGGCCACCTCCACCAACTCCATGTAATCAAAACCTAGTAAAATAAGTCCAGGAAAGTCCAATATTACTTGATAACTTTCCCTTATTAACTTCTATAAAATTATATTCTCATATGGTTGGGAGGAAGAACCTCATGCTTATATATGATAATTAATGGTCAAAAGAAACTAATGATTCAATTCCAATTTGTAATTCTCAACCTTTAAGCCAATAATTTTATTATTCGATTCCTTGAAATACAATATTTTTTCCCAGCAGGAAACTCTATAAGCTTTGTTACTTTATTTTTGTAAATCTTGATCGTATTATGATGCTTTGGACATGACCTTGCACCCCTTGAGCCCTTATTCCGCTTGGACTAGACAAGGTGTTCCTTACCTTAACCAACCTTGCCTACATGGATTCTATGAAACCCCATTGACCTATTTAGGGCCATTTATTGAACATTTAAAGAAATATCTTATATTTATCTTATATAGCCAACCTTTTTTCCTAGACAAATTGCTCTCCCACCTAATCTCAATCATCAATAAAAAAATGATTGAATACATGTGGATTCAGAAAATATAAAAAATGTTATCTCGTGGAGGTAAATTCCCTTAAAAAGGTACATGATGAATCTGCCATGGACTTTAGCACTCACTTATGCAAGTTCACCTCCAGATTCCTAAGGTAGTAAATCCATCTAAGCCTACTACAAATTACGCATCCACATTTGAGACTGAATTCTCTTTGCTCTGAGTGAAAAATATATACATACTTAACTCTTCAATAATGCAGAAGACCTTAAGAGTAACATAAATATGATCGAATTTCCACTAATGAAGTTGCTTCAGAAGATCGTAGAAGAACTAGACATAGTTTAAAGAAGTTGGTATAAGTTTTGGAACAAAGAGATTAGGTACATGAAAAGTAGAAAAAGTCCCAACATAAGATGAAAAGTAGTTTTTATATAGGAAGGCTAGACCAAATTTTAAGAGGATTATTTTTCTTACTACAAGATAATAGACATGACCACCTTGGAAAGAATGGGAAATTAAACAACTTGCGGCTTTGGCCTTTCATGATTGAAGTTGTTAAAGGCACCAATTTTGTCCTCCTGTCTAATTTGGAAGGTTAACCTTTTAAGTTTCCATTGAATGGGAAACATATAAAACATTAAATACACTAAAAGATGATAAGTACCCATCCCATTGTACATTAGTAGTTTAGGATGTTTTTTCCAATGGTAATGAGTACATCAACCATTGGATATATGATGGGTCAACGCACCCCCTTTTGAGGATGATAGCCAGACACCACCTTATCTTTCTAGAAATGGTATTCTATGTACCAATTTGCTAGCTCAAAGGACCCGTGTCTTCCAATTTATTAACATTGATGTTTATTAGCTGTTTGCTTCTCTTAGACCCACAATATAATGCATGAATAGCTTTAATTCCCTTGCTAGATACCTTGAAAAATGTAGCTCTCTCTTTGGTTGCATATTGAATCCAAAACATTGAAAATTGTGTACGCTCATTTCTCTCTTTGGTTGTATAGTGAATTCAAAACATTCAAAACTGTTATTTAATCACTATGAAGTTAAAATATTTAATATAATTATTTGATATAATTGTCACATTAATGGTTATAACAATATTTTTGGTTATAAAAAAATTACATTAATGTTGAAATTAAGAAGATTGGTATTTGTGTGGATATTTTGTCTATCATAAAGTTAATAAATATTTTTTAAATAAAGAGTTTGAGTTTCAATATTTAGGTTTTGGATCGTCCTCTAGAGTTTTACGTGTCTCTAGAATCAAATATAGTATCTATGATAAACCAATATGACTATGTTCTTAATCCAACATTGATGGTTCATCTTGAATTGGACTAGTCACCACACCGAATACAGTGGTATGAATTAGTTGGGTGTTAATCCCAATTTAAGGGTATTGTTGTCCCTCTCCACTACCATTTGAAATCCTTTGTATTCCATTGGTTTCATATTAAAATTTTGTCCCGTAAACATTTCCTTAGTTATTTGTCACCATGCTGACATGGAAGTGATGACCAACTCGATGCTTGTCACATCATTTTTGTATTTATTCTGCATCTTCAATAAAATTTATAGAACCTATCATTGCATTTATTTGAAGTGGTATACAAATATTTCAATCTAACATCTTGTAGATTCATGTTTCTATCCCCTTGTTAGAGTGGTGTACAAAATCATGTCCAATAATTCTTAGGCATGGGACCTCAAACATTCCTTAATGGTGCCTTGTTAATGAAATTGTGAATGGTTTTGATGTATTTATGTTGAGTCTCTAGTTCTTAAGAGATTCATATTCTATTCAATTGCAGTACCCTCCAAGTCTCCACTTATGTCCATTAATCTATCTAAGGATATAAAGGAGTGATTTTTTAACCTTGACATCAATGGATGACCGTCTTGCTTTAGAAAATCACAAAATAATATGTTTCCCTTGTTTAATATTCCGAATGTTGTAAATTTGAAAAATTATAGAAGCATGCTTGAGAAACAAGTTTGCATTTTGTTGCAGAGTTAAGGTTTTCCAACATAGATTGGCATCTTTTACAAATCTTGCAACTATAACCAAGATGTAGACATCTATTACAAGGTGGTTGGTATACTCTTATAGGAAGCCCACTAAAATTTGGTTTCCATTTTCCTTGATGTGTAGAGGCCTCTCATCATATTGGATAGCTCTGATATGGTGCAAAATGAACATCCATAACAACTTTTCCATAGTTCCTTACACCTATATGGAAGGAAGTATTAGCAAGAAACCAAGCAATATTTGAAGGCCTAGTTTCATTCTTGAGGCAAAGGCCTTAGTTTTATCAAGATTGACATTGTAATAATATATGATGCAAAATGAGCATTTATAATAAGTCTTCCCCGATATTTTTGATAAGTATATTTTCTTATTTAAGAACATTCCTAATAATTATAGTTAAAACATTACTTAATTAAAACTGAGAAGCAATGCCTAGTTGTCTGCTTTATTTTACATTTGATCTTGCAATTCATCTTGTCATCAAATTGAGTGCCTTCATCTTAGTTCCTTATCAAGTTGTTAGTGTTAACACCAATGTAGTTTATTTGTGCCCTTGCATATCTAAGTTGTTTGAAATCTATTAATTAACATATTGGATCATTAATATTGAAATGTAAAACATCAAAGATGGATCAACGTTGAAGGTTGACAATGGATCAATACTGTGCATATGATGAGAGAATAACTAGTGAGGGGGAAGAATACAATGATCGATGCCCATGTAAAGGTTGTCTTGGTGGAAAGGTGAGAAACATAACTCTGATTTTCCAACATATGATAAGACATGGGTATAGTGGTATAAGCCCTTGGAATTACAACTATTATAAATATATGATACAATTGTGTGGCTTGAGAGATGAAGAGGCACGAAACTTAGATGTAGAGGAAGCAATGTTAGACGAATGGTTTGAAGTTGATAAAATGGTGAATGGTGGTGTAGATGATGGTTGGGCCAAGTTGATGGAGGATGTTTTAAAACCTGTGTATGTTAATTGCAAGTTAAGTAATTTGACAATAATCCTTCAAATTCTTAACTTGCAAGTGGTGCATGGTTGGACAAATGGGAGTGTAGATGAGTTCTTGGCATTATTAAATCAATTGTTACCACCTAAATCCACTTTTCCAACAAAATGAAGTCAATGTAAAAGTAAAATCACTAAGCTAGGATTAGGGTATGAAAAAACCACACATGTGTGAATGGTTTTGTATTATTTCAGAAAAATATTACAACTGAGACTAGATGTCTGAAATGTGAAGAAAAATCAATTGTGGTTCCTAGAAAGTTCTTACGCCACTTTCTGCTAATCCCACAACTACTCTGAATGTATAGGTGCAACGACATTTTTGAACTTATGCAATGACATGCCCAAAATAAGAGCATTGATGGGAAACAATGACATGCACCCGATTATAATACGTGGACGAAATTTGATAATAGATGGCCTAAATTTTCCCAAAGTCCTCCGAATATAAGGTTGTGTTTGGCTCTAGATGGGGTGAACCCATTCTCAGATGAAAGTAATAAATGGTCAACTTGGCCAGTATTTTTAATAAATTATAACTTGCCTCCATGGTTAACAACTAAGCCATTTTTCTTAATGCTATCATTTATCATACCAGGAAAGAAAATTGTGAATTCTAATACAATCAATGTCTATATAGAGCCATTATTTGATGAGATAATGGAATTGTGGAAATGAATTGAATCAATTCAATTTTTAAGGTATGGATATTCAATCAAATTCAGTTTAATATCTTCATTATTATTTTACCCATCCCATTGTACATTAGTAGTTTAGGATGTTTTTTCCAATGGTAACGAGTACATCAACCATTGGATCTATGATGGGTCATCCCACTCCCTTTTGAGGATGATAGCCAGACATCACCTTATCTTTCTAGAAATGGTCTTCTATATACCTTTTTGCTAGCTCAAGGGACCTGTGTCTTCCAATTTATTAACATTGATGTTTATTAGTTGTTTGCTTCTCTTAGACCCACAATATTATGCATGAATAGTTTTAATTCCCTTGCTATCTACCTTGAAAAATGTAGCTCTCTCTTTGGTTGCATAATGAATCCAAAACATTGAAAATTATGTGCACTCATTTCTCTCTTTGGTTGTATAGTGGATTCAAAACATTCAAAATTGTTTATGCTTGTTTCTCTCTTTGGTTGAATATTGAATTATAAACATTAAAAATTGTTTATGCTTGTTTCTCTCTTTGGTTGCATAGTGAATTCAAAATATTCAAAACTGTTATTTAATCACTATGAAGTTAAAAGCTTTAATATAATATTTGGATATAATTGTTGCATTAATGGTTATAACAATATTTTTGGTTATAAACAAATTACATTAATGTTGAAATTGAGAAGATTGGTATTTGTGTGGATATTTTGTCTATCATAAAGTTAATAAATATTTTTTAAATAAAAGAGTTTGAGTTTCAATATTTAGGTTTTCGATCGTCCTCTATGGTTTTGCGTGTCTCTAGAATCAAATCTAGTATATATGATAAACCAATATGACTATCTTCTTAATCCAGCATTGATGGTTCACCACACCGAATACAGTTGTATGAATTAGTTGGGTGTTAATCCCAATTTAAGGGTATTGTTGTCCCTCTACACAACCATTTGAAATCCTCTGTATTCCATTGGTTTCATATTAAAATTTTGTCATGTAAACATTTCCATAGTTATTTGTCACCATGTTGACATGGAAGTGATGACCAACTCGATGCTTGTCGCATCATTTTTGTATTTATTCTGCATCTTCAATAAACTTTATAGAACCTATCATTTCATTTATTTGAAGTGGTATACAAATATTTCAATCTAACATCGTGTAGATTCATGTTTCTATCCCCTTGTTAGTGGTATACAAAATCATGTCCAATAATTCTTAGGCATAGGACCTCAGACATGCCTTAATGGTGCCTTGTTAATGGAATTGTGAATGGTTTTGTTGTATTTATGTTGAGTCTCTAGTTCTTAAGAGATTCATATTCTATTCGATTGCAGTACCCTCCAGGTCTCCACTTATGCCCATTAATCTATCTAAGGATACAAAGGAGTGATTTTTTAACCTTGACATCAATGGATGACCATCTTGCTTTAGAAAATCACAAAAGAATATGTTTCCCTTGTTTAATATTCTGAATGTTGTAAATTTGAAAAATTATAGAAGCATGCTTGAGAAACAAGTTTTCTTTTTGTTACAGAGTTAAGGTTTTCCAACATAGATTGGCATCTTGTAAAAATCTTGCAACTATAACCAAGATGTAGACATCTATTACAAGGTGGTTGGTAGACTCTTCTAGGAAGCCCACTAAAATTTGGTTTTCATTTTCCTTGATGTGTAGAGGCCTCTCATCCTATTGGATAGATTTGATATGATGCAAAATGAACATCCCTAACAAATTTTCCATAGTTCCTTACACCTATATGGAAGGAAGTATTAGCAAAGAAACCGAGCAATATTTGAAGGCCTAGTTTCATTCTTGAGGCAAAGGCCTTAGTTTTATCAATATTGACATTGTAAAAATATATGCTGCAAAATGAGCATTTATAATAAGTCTTCCCTGATATTTTTGATAAGTATATTTTCTTATTTGATAACAGTCCTAATAAGTATAGTTAAAACATTACTTAATTGTAACTAAGAAGCAATGCCTAGTTTTCTGCTTTATTTTACATTTGATCTTGCAATTCATCTTGTCATCAAATTGAGTGCCTTCATCTTAGTTCCTTATCAAGTTGTTATTGTTAACACACCAATGTAGTTTATTTGTGCCCTTGTATATCTAAATTATTTGAAATCTATTAATTAACATATTGGATCACTAATATTGAAATGTAAAACATCAAATATGGATCAATGTTGAAGGTTGACAATGGAACAATACTGTGCATATGATGAGAGAATAACCAATGAGGGGGGAGAATACAATGATCTATGGCCATTTAAAGGTTGTCTTGGTGGAAAGGTGAGAAACATAACTATTATTTTCCAACATATGATAAGACATGGGCATAGTGGTATAAGCCCTTGGAATCACAATTATTATAAATATATGATACAATTGTGTGGCGTGAGTGATGAAGAGGCATCAAACATAGATGAAGAGGCACGAAACATCGGATGTAGAGGAAGCAATGTTAGACGAAGGGTTTGAAGTTGATAAAATGTTGAATGATGGTGTATATGATGCTTGGGACAAGTCGATGGAGGATGTTTTAAAATCTATGTATGTTAATTGCAAGTTAAGTCATTTGACAATAATCCTTCAAATTCTTAACTTGCAGGTGGTGCATGGTTGGACAAATGGGAGTGTAGATGCGTTATTGGCATTATTAAATCAATTGTTACCACCAGAATCCACTTTTCCAACAAAATGAAGTCAATGTAAAAAGAAAATCACTAAGCTAGGATTAGAGTATGAAAAAATCCACAGATGTGTGAATGGTTTTGTGTTATTTCGGAAAAATATTACAAGTGAGACTAGATGTCTGAAATGTGAAGAAAAATCAATTGTGGTTCCTAGAAATTTTTTACGCTACTTTCTGCTAATCCCGCGACTACTCTGAATGTATAGGTGCAACAACATTTTTTGAACTTATGCAATGGTATGCCCATAATAAGAGCATTGATGGGAAATAATGACATGTGCCCAATTTTAATACGTGGATGGAATTTGATAATAGATGGTCCAAATTTTCCCAAATTCCTAGTAATATAAGGTTGTGTTTGGCTCTAGATGGGGTGAACCCATTCTCAGATGAAAGTAATAAATGGTCAACTTGGCCAATATTTTTAATAAATTATAACTTGCCTCCATGGTTAACAACTAAGCCATTTTTCTTAATGCTATAATTGAGCATACTAGGAAAGAAAAGAGTGAATTCCAATACAATAATTTTTTTTTAGAGCCATTATATGATGAGATAATGGAATTGTGGAAAGGATTTGAATCAATTCAATTATTAAGGTATGAATATTCAATCAAATTCACTTTAATTTCTTCATTATTGTTTGCAATTCATTATCTTCCTGCATATGACACATTGACTAGTCTCACTGTTCATGGATACCATGGATGTCCTGCTTGTAAATTAAAGGATTTTGTGAGGCACTCAAATTTTTTTATTAAGTGTATTTGTCGTGGAGATTGTGCTAACCATAAAATGGATCATCCATATTGTCTACAAAAAATATGTTTCAATAGTCATGAAGAGAATCGTGAAGCACCAATGCCAATAACTGTTGAATACATTATTGAGAATGGACAAAAAAAATGTTGTTTATTGAAAGTGGTGGGGTTTGTGGCGGTAGATATGATCCATGTAATGAAAGTGGTGTCAAACAATTGTACATATTATATAAGTTTCAATACTGTAAGGATATAGCCATTAGGCATATTGTTGACTTTATGCATATTGAGAAAAATATAGCTTATGCAATTATAGAAACTCTTTTTGGTGATTCTGAAATTGTTCCATCATGTGAATACTTTAAACATATAAAGATTCGTTGAAATATTTGGGTTGAAAAATAGGATGATGAAAAATATGGAAAACATAGCTCTCCTTATGTCTGGACAAAGGAACAACATGGACAATCCTTGAAGTTGATGTCATATACTTGATTTCCAATTGGATATGTAAGTAGTAGTATTGGAATCCAAACTGACATCAATAGGTTAAGAATCCTAAAGACCCATGAGTATCATGTCATAATCAAGAATATTTTACCTATTGTGGTCAAATATCAAATTTGGGAAAGGGGCCAAGATTGGTAATTATAAGGTTGCACCTAATATAAAATAGAATGAGTTTACATATATCAGATCCTTCAAACTTTGATAGTTTGAGGGAGGATGTTTTTGAAGTCCTTTGTGTTAGTGATTGAGAAAATATGAAGAAACTTGAACTTTAAAACTTTAATCCACAATTACAGTGCAGATAGATCTCATTAGTAATTGAAATACATAACATAGGGCACATAATATACCCTAGGAAAACCCTCCACTGATTGGGAGGATAAAAAAACCAGCAAACAATCTTAGAGTATGATTAATAATCAACAAAGAATGATTACAACACAATAAAAAAAAGTTTTTCCCGAGATCACAAGAGAGTAGAGATCAAATGGAACAATGTGTTGATCTTTCCAAGTGTATACCACTTTAATAACAAGTCAAATTAGGTCATACAATGAAGGTAGCAAACATTTGCATGCTTTAGTAACTTGTTAACACTGATAAAATTGTCTCATCTTCAACCATGCACCCCCACTAATTCATTGAATTTAATTGTCTCTAACTGAGTTGTTAGTTGAATGAACTGAACTGAATTGAATGGAACTACATGTAACTGAATTGAACTACATGTAATTGAATGGAACTGCATGCAACTGAATGGAAATGCATACAATTGAATGGAAATGCATGCAACTAAACAGAACTGAATGTAATTGAACATAACTAAATGTAACTGAACATAACTGAATGTAACTAGAGTATCTCCATCAGTGTCATCTTCAACATCCAGTTGCATAAATTAAGGAGTTAATTCCTTAATTAACTGAACTTATTTTATCATAACTAAGAATCAACTGATGTCTTATCAATTCAAGTTCACTTGGTGGAATACATGGGTAATTTGAATTCTCTCTCCATCTATGTGCTCATATTAATTTTTCTCTTCATGGTCCATAAGTGTTTTCATTAATTCTATATCATATCACACTCATAAGAATGGTTTCAAACCTATTATCATATGTATTACCCTGGATCATATAGTCACATGCTAAATTAAATCACTCTAGGGGTAGCTAATCCCTAAAGGATACGTGTAGCACCTGTTGACCATGACTAGCCATACATCACATAGTATATCCATGATACTTAATACAACATGAGTCATGTGAACTTAATACACCATAAGTTCCAGACTTGATACAACACAAGTATTAGACCTTAACATAAGGTCATGATATTAACCATAATATCCTAGTACAAGTATCTCTCCCAAATAGGACTTAATCAAGGTCCTAGATTGATACAACACAAGCTCTTTAACTTAACACAATAAATTAATGAACATAATACAACATAAGTTATGGAATTGACACAACAAATATCATGGAGAGGATTTGAACTTAATACAATGTTTTGGACTTGAAACAACAAGTATCATGAAGGATGACTCTCGAAGCTATACATTCAACACTCCCTCTCAACAAGGGAGACATTCTCTGCCATACCAAGAATTTCCTGCCACACCAAGCTTGTCTCAGAAGTGTCAAACTTCGTCACAGATAGAGGCTTCTCACAAATTTGCATTCTGCTCATCAGTAACTATGTATTGGAACTCATTTTACATGACCATGACTTCAATGAAGTAAAACTTCATCTCAAATGTGTTTTTATCATAACACACATATAGCGTATCTCATAAAGCTTGAATATTAACATCTAATAACTATAGGATTGAGTCTTTCACCCTAGTAGGTAGCTTCCCAAGCTACACTACTCCTAAGTATGTAGTACTATCTGCAAAACACATTTTTCTTCTGAAGTACTCTCAGACATACATCTTGGTTTTGTAGTACTAGCCGCAAATTACAATGCTTATCTCAGGCTAAAATAATAGTTGGATAGCACAATCATATAATAGGTCTCCCATGCAATAAATATCCTATTCTAATGTACCTCAAAAGGTTATCAAGCATATTCTTAATAGTAAGAAGAAAATGCAACAAGTCTACTCAAGGAACAACCAACTACTTACACATAGTAGCATCATATGGATCCAATCTAGGATAAAGTTTCTCTAAACTAGAAACCATGGATTTTAAATCCATCATATACAAAATTATACAAAAAATGTGTAATAACATGCAGGAAGAAATACTTATCTTTTTTTTCACTCTTCACCATTTGTTGACTTATTTAATCTTTTGCTATATGGAGAAGTTCTATGTGAGCTTTCCATTCTTTATGATGTTCTTCAAGGCTTGATCACTTTTTGAGTGATTCTTCTCTTTATACTGTAGCACTACAACTACCTCTCAGAGAGGTTCAACTATTCTATGACAGTCTAGACTATAAATCTTCTTGAGTATTAATAGTCTTTGAGACTTTGACCATGTGTCTACTCATGTGGATTCTCTCCACAAGGTAATACAACCCTTGGTTGCCTCAGTCATGTACCATGACTTAACTGATGGGGACTATATCCATTGTTTCCTATGAAGACACATTAATACTCCCTCTTCAACTGGACATAGGCTTATTAAGAATGCTGGAAATGCTGCTAATTCGTGGATATGTACCATGTATCGAATATAACTGACTAGAAACCTCAAAAGTTTTATTTCTTTTCAACGTGCTCTACATAGAGCAACACATATGATCTTCCTGATCACTATACTAGTCATATTTCATATTATTTGAAATTCTATTTCATTGACCAAGACATATCTGAGTCCACATACACTTTTACCAAGTAGGTACCACAACACATGCTTTGTTTTACATGTCTATGTACAGACTAAAAAGCATATAATAGATTGTGGAACCTGCAACTAACCAAATACATCTCAATTAGTTTGAGATCCTCCAAACATGAAATAATAATTATGAACTTTATCTTCATATGTGTGGCCATGGATTTACAGACCACCATCCTAAAACTCTTCAAATTCTTTTACTGCACATTTTCCTTAACAGAGGAAAATATTTTTATGGTGACTACCACACCACTAATCATAAGAATCATATCAATATTCTTGAATACATTTCTCAACTTCCTTCTAAATATGAGCATCATGCAGGTCTCCCTTTTTGCATGATGTACATTAACCAGTTACATTGGTTCTTCAAGAGCTATCGATACTAGAAACACTACAACAAAAACTGGATTTAGCATCTCTTTTTGCATCATTTTTTGCGTCTAGACCATCTTTCAGTGTATTTTTCTTCATTTTTTGGACAAAATGGTGCAATTTCACGGGTTGGTGCTATTTTAGGTGTTTTTTATGTCCTTTTTCTAAATCTGGTGCAAATTGCGATGTAATTTGCATCGGGTTTTGCACCTGGTTATGCGCCAGGTTTTGCATTAGGTTTTGCAACAGGTTTTGAGACTAGTTTTGCACCTAATTTTGCGCCTAGTTTGTACATCTACTCTTGTTGTGCCCCCTTTTACGCCCATGTTTGCCTCAACTTTTACGCCCTTGTTTTCATCCACTTTTGCATCCTTTTTTACATCCACTTTTGCATCCACTTCTGCTACTTTTTTTGCATCTTTTCATGTGCCAAGTTTTGCATCAAAATTTTCATCCTGTTTTGAGTCTAGTTTTGCATCTCGTTTTGTTTCAGCCATTTTTGCATCGACTTTTGCATCCATTTTTTCGTCCAATTTTGCACCCATGTTTTCATCCCTTTTTGCATCCCATTTTGCATCCATGTTTACATCTTTTTTTGCATCTACCATTGCATCCACTTTTTCATCCACTTTTGTCGCGTCCCAATTCACACCCATTTTTGCGCTTACTTTTACACCCACTTTTTCTTCAACTTGTGCATCCACGTTTGCATCTTTTTTGCATCCAATTTTACATCAGTTATTGAATCCCTTTATGCATCCACTTTTGCATCGGGTTTTGCGTTGGGTGTTACGACTACTTTTGCATCTACTTTTGTTGCATCCACTTTCACATCAAATTTTGTATCCAATTTTACATCCATGGTTGTATCCACTTTTGCGCCAATTTTTTCATCATGTTTTGCTTCCATGATTGCATCATTTTTTGCATCACCTTTTGCATCCATTTTTGGTGCACCCCATTATGCGCCCACTTTTGTGCCTACTTTTGTTGCATCCATGTTTGCATCCTTTTTTGCATCCATGTTTTTAGCCACTTTTGCATCCAGTTTTACACCTAGATGTTGAAGATGAAAATGAGGATAATGATTATGATATTGAGGATAGTTATGATGATGATGATAATGTTGTTGATAATGAGGAGAACGATGACAATGATGATGATGATGATGATGAGGATAATGACAATGACGACATTGTCGATGATTATGATGGCAATGAAATGAATGATGATGATGGTGATGATGACAATGACAATGATGATGAATACAATGAGAGTGATGATGTTGATCATCTTAAAAAATAAGTTGTTATTTTTCATGCATAAATCATGTGTGTCCTCCACGACCCTTTTCCACTAATAACATATTTTGGGTAGATGTTATTTCTTATGCCAAAGGTAATGATTAATAACTAATGAAAATGTCAATAATCATGATGATGATGTCAAGGACAATGTTGATGATGATGACTATTATGATAATCATGATGACAATGCCAAAGATGACGATGATGATGATGATGATCATCATTGTCATTGTCATATATTTCATCATCGTCATCATTTAAAGCATATGGGATATGTTTACCATTTAAAGCATGCATAACAAGTGGGATTATTCTAAAACACTCCGCCAAAGTACAAAATTCAAACCACAAGGGAAACATAATATTGAAATTGTTCCAATTTTATTTCTCCCAACAAAATAAGTTGCATGATATGACTCAACAAGATCATATATACTTGCAAAATTCTCTAAAGTAAGGTCCTAAACAGAAAACACAGATCTCAGTGCTGAGGCTGGACAATATCATAACAAAAAGGAAAAACCGCAATGAAATAAAAGAATACCTATGCAATAGAATATTCACACAAATGTTTGAGGCCTTCTAAAATATATTGATCAGCATCTCTCAGAAGGTCTTGTGCAATATCTGTTGTCATCTCTACTATACCATTGTATATAAATCTGACACCAGTACCCCATCAGAATCATCAAAAATTCTTGGATAAAACATATTTGAGTTCTAACATGTCATAAGTTCTTTCATATTCGGCTTGAACTCTTTATAGCAGAAATGAATCCTTTGTTATTGACATAAGAAACACATAGAAGAAACCATAAGAATTACCTCATCATTAGTTCAAAGAATGCCCAGGTTATATTTGGAATTTCAATATCCTTTGCCTATTTCAATATATGATCTTTTTCATTAAATTGGAGGTACACTTCTTTCTTGAAACTCTTTACTAGGACTCTTGATACATGATGCTTCCTTTATGTGCCATTAAAAATTTCTATGTCTTTAATGTTTTTATTCCTCAAGGCTTGTATCTATTTTCTTGCTATTTTTCAGAATATTACACAAAGCTACAATTTTGGAATTTCCCTTTCTTTAGTTCCTAGCAAGGAAGATTATTTTTGGTTATACTTTTATAGCATGGCTACCACTTTCCACTTCCAATCGGAGGAGATTTTGATTACCATGGCTTACATGCACTTGAGGTTTCCCTTCTCAAGGCCTTAGTTCAATTTGAGACATGCTTTCTAGTGCCAACCTAACAAGGGACACATTTACCTTGCTCAACTTGAAAGACGTCACTTCTTTCTGCACTTCTAGGATTTCTTGTCTAAGATGTGCCTCTTGGACATTATCATAATGGTACCAAGAGCTTGGGAACATTAATACAAATTTTCGAGGGCATGGGAATGTAGTTATTGGAGGTTCCTCATTAGGAGTTTGTACAAGCTTCCTACTAAGCTGAGAACGCTTCAACCCAAAATTTGGTAGGTTATATAATGATTTAATGTGCCAAACTTTCCTGCTAAAACGTTAAATGCCAATAGATTATAGGACCAAAATCCTAAAATAATCCTATAATTAAACCCCTCTTCAATAATACACAAGCAAGTCACTCTTGGTGCCTTCTTTGGTTTGTTTGAGTGAACAACACTACCTGTGACAGAGGTAGGACATGGATTCTAAGTTTTAATCTTGACTCCATGGTTGTGACTTGAGAGAGATGGCTTGAGGGCTGAGGTTAGTGAGAAAGGAGGCTTTAGATGGGTTTATAAACCATCTCTTGAGCTTGATTCAGTCTGCCCTTCTCTTAACCTCTTCCAACTCAAATTTTATGGCACATGTCACTAGCTAACTGTGGCTTATTCTCATCATCAAGCTGTAAGTTAAGGTTTCAATCCATCAATATGCACTTGGATGTTCTCTCTGCAGTAATACTACAACCCAGCGACCTTTAGGGTTTGTATCCCATCAACGCATATTATAGGTTCTGTGTTCCACTCAACATCACAATGAAAATCAAGAGTTCTTTGCTCTTTTCCTAAAATGATCCTCAGTTCATTTGTGAAGAGGAATAATGCTAGTTATTCAACTCATGAACTTTGGGTTTCTTTACTAGACTCCCACTAAACATCCTCTAGGATCGAATCCTCACTCATAAATTTATTCACCATGCCTCTAAGTCACGATCATGGATGCAAGGGATTTCCTCTGTGCTTTGGACTCGGTTCAATTTCTACTTCATATCATGCCCAAAGCCTCCAGATTGGAACTACAATTTGTTTGGATATATTTTGTGTCTTTGACCTCTGACGTTTCTATAGGTAATTGATTTCATCCAAGAACCCAACAACAATGCTTCACATACAGTATATTTGCATCAAATTATAGGTTGACACTTGGGACAGTTGAATAATCCCCAACCTTTCACTCAGACTCCTCAACAAACTCCAACTGTTCTTCAATCGGATTAGAGTTTAGACTTCTCCATATCTTGCTAAACTTGGGCTTTGTCACACTTCATAACAAACATAAATGAATGAAAAATATTCCCATTTAACTAACATTGAATTGCACAAAAGAAAACATTTTACTTAAAAAAATCAATGCTCATAACAATCTGTGAAAGTCCATCCACTGGCTATGAAAACATTTACAAAAACATTACAGAGTTCTGAAACATAATTGAAGAAAGGCAGACAAAGAGAGCCGATCTCATTCATAAACACATGAAATCAACAACTTTGCAGGAGAAAAATATTTATGTGTATCAGTGTCTCTTCCTCTCGATTAGTTCTTGAGTACATAAAAAATAATGCCAACCAACCAATCCCGCAAACATAATCAGCTTAGGTTTTTATATGTAAATGAAGAGGTAACTCCTTCCAATGACAGAGTGCTTCCCTTTTCCAAAATTGAACAGGTCGATCAATCTCTACTCAAAAACTAAAAGTATCTCTCCATCTTCTTCGACACTTGAATAAGTTGATTTCTATGAGGGCGTCGTATCCGCATCTACCAAATGATTAGAGAAATATCCTCAATCTCACTCCTTGGAAATATGCAATAATAACAAACAAACTATAAATAAACTAAATCTAAAACAAAATCAAGTTAACAAAACTGAAAGAATAAAATTAAACTATAATTAATCTAAATTAAAATTAAAATCAAATTACAATATAAAAAAAAAAAATCATTGTCCCTTCATAGAAGGGGAGGTTTTTTGAGTCAGATTTTTATGTTGACACTATTGCCATACTTTTCCTCTCATATGGTCAAAGGTTATTTTGGATCCTTTTGTCTATGGGCTGTTATGCCTGACATCATTTTTTATTTATATGGGCTGTTATATGTTTACTATGTTCTTTGAACAGATATGGCTCCAGTACTATTTTATTGTCTTAGAACAGTCTATTGGTGGGCTGAACTTTTTGTGGGTTGGGGTATGATTGTCGACCTTATAGCCACTTGCTGATATATGTTTATAAATATGCTATGCATATCTACAAAATGTAATTTTGTTTCTCTACGAATGAAATAAAATTATGCTTTTTTTCCTGGGAAAAAAAATTAAAAAAAAAAGAAAAAATAAACTAATAAAATCTTCTGGCAAGTTAGGTAGTGATATCCTAGGAAATTTAATCAATAAAGAATAATGATCTCAATTCCTTCAGTGCAGTGGTCTCTAATGACTCATTGGTATTCTTTTGAATGTTTCATTTGTAATTTTTTGATGGCGTAAAATATGTCTCCTTGAAATAAACTGCCTGAGCCGGCTCTTGCTTGGTTAACCCTACAAATGCACCAATGTGGCAGTGCATTCTGTGAATCCATGTGTATTCCTTTGACATGTTGAAGATCCATCTAATCTATGATGTTTTCTTTTCTAGATTTGATCATTCTTTCCTTTGATCTAGTATGATTCTAATTTGAACGCTGGTGGGTGCCAATGTAGAACAATCTTCCCCTTTCATTACCATATGATAGATGCCCTTCTAAGATGACATTTCACTCAAGCTCACCGTGTTCAAAGCTTCAATGGAACAAGGTATGTTTCAATCTATGGCCATCCCAAATTTTTTCAATTTATTGTTTCTGTGTTTGATTGATATTCAAATGATAAAAATTTAGCCCGAGAACTCTGAAATTGCTTCAGAAATGGGATTTTTTCGTTGAATTTCATCACCTTTTTTTAATTAAAATTTGTGCATAACCCGAGAACAATGAAATTGCTTCAAAAATTGCTCAAATACAAGCTAAAGATGTGATGCTAACTTGGAAAAAGGATTATCCAAGTATTCTCGTGAACAAACACTTGTAAAAAAGAGTATGGATAACCCCTCCATCAGTTTTTCATTGTTAAGGTTTTGGCTCGAGTTCTTAATTTCCAATTTGATGTACCTAATCTTCTGCTCTTTTGGAATTGGTAGCAGCGATCAAATTTGAAGGGTGGGTCTTAATTTCAATTGGAAGGGCATTTATTCTTGGAGCCCTTCAAAGATGAAGGGTAGTATAAATAATTGTATTTCAATTGACAAGTTTAAATTAACTAAACTCTTTCACCAAAAATAATGTAAAAAATAAAATTGTTCTTTCAATTTTTTTATAATTTTAAACAATTGAGTACCTCTTACTATTTATAGAAAAAAATGATATATTTTCAATAAAACCTATTTTGAACACATTAAGTTGTTATATGTGTATCATTAATTTTACAGTTCAGTAACATAACAACTATTCTATTGTATTTCTTCAAGTTGGAGCAGACTTCATTATACAAAAAACTACTTAGACTATGTAATAATAATATTGGGCCATCCACGTGCAATCCAAGCTTGAGATATGTAAGAATTATAAGGATTGCGCACCTAAGAAAAAATAATATAGAACTCATAAAACATTAAAAAAAATTCCTACATACCAAGCAAGTTAGCAAAGCTAGCATAATTAGGGTCAGGGCATCAAATGTTTTTATTCAACACTTATCATGAAAGAATACATGTATGGGATGGAGGGGCAATGGAATCAAGCCTAAGTCAATTGAACCCTTGCAACTCACTGCATGTCCAAGTCTCAACAATCTGCCTTTTAAATTGAACCAAAATACCAAAAGAAGTTTATTAATGGCTAGATTTGAGAAAGTTCTAGGTGTGAGTAATTAAGGGCTTGGGGCTCTAATTTTTTTTTTGTCTTGTACTAGTCGAGGATTTAGTGAATCGATAGTCACATGCAGGAATTTAAGTTATTTAATGAAAACAATTAATGTTTATACCTCTATGTAACTGTTTTCCATGTTGACGAAGGCCACTACCCTCTTTATTGTCTTACCAAAAGGCATGATAATGAGGAAGAAGACCTAAAGTTATGGACCTCACCTTCAAAGAATTCCTTGCAATCACATTAGTGAGGAGTGATAAGAAGATCACAACAATCCAAATCTCAGTTGATAGTGTTAATTAAATACTTATATGGTAAATTTAATATAAGACTTACTTATAGTTGTCTCTTACTCTTTGCGTCCTCACACATTTAATATTTTATGATTGTCTCTGTGCCTTGACCCAATTCGTATTATAAAGTGAGGATGTGCATGCATAATAATCCTTAGTTATGACTATGAGATGAGGATTTAAAGGGAAGAGTATGTAAAGACAAGTAATTCTTATATGTATTTTGGTGGCGATGAGGACAAATGTTGTGAGAAACCACAAACGTTTGGAAGGGCAGAGGGAGATTACATCATGATCATGCCACCCATCAAATTGAAGACTATTCTTGAGCCAACAAATTTTTTTTATAAAATTTTATTAATAACCATTTTTTTTGCATATCGTGTACCCAATGACACCTCTCTATAGCAATGCATAAATCAACCTCTGCACAGTTTGTGATCCTAACTACATGCCATTATTTGTATTTGCATGACATCGGGTGTTGTTTATAGTTGTCGTGAGTCCATGATATTCATGCAAAAAATAAAGTCTTGTAGAGGAGGACCCATCAACCGACCTTTTGCATTTTAGTTTGACGAAAAATGAGTGGACATTGGGAGCGAGGTTCACATATGTAGTAGGAACAAAGTTTTGAGCTCGTTTCGGGCCTAGTAGTAGTCTATTAGTTGTTATTTTTTATTATAGTCGTAGTTTTTGACACATTGTCACACTTTAGTTTGAAGCCCTAAGTGACTCGGGAATCAGAGTTGCATCTCGATGGCTAGTGCCTCATAGTCATCAATGATTACTGGTCATCTTACACAACTAAGCACTCAGTGCATGACATGAGTGAGTACTTATAATTTATCATATTTCCAATATTTTGAATGATGAGTTGAAATTTATAGCATAGGAATTTCAACAACTTGAGAAATTTATATAAATGGATAATTTCAAATCTTTCCCTTCTTTTAAAATGTTGATATAAATTATGACCTTCTTATCATACCTTATTTATATTTTATTATCGTTTCCTTCCCCTTACCCCGGTCCTTCATATTCTCTGGAAAAAAACCTATATTCCTAGCCTTTTATTGGTAGCTAACCTCGGTCTCCATATTTGATGAGGACAAAATGCTAGAGGAGCCTCCTTATCCCACAATACACTGATGAATAGTGAATGAGTTAAATGGATATTTCTTTTCAAATGTGTGGAAGAAGGAAGGTGTTGCTCTGATAGTTTATCTGAGTCAAAGGTAATGATACTATAGCAGGGTAAACAAATACATGACTCGAAAAAGGCGGCAGGGTAAACAAAAACATGACTTGAAAAAGGTGGTTCGATATATCTACTTAACCTTAGGAGATTGATCAAATAGAAGTTGTGGGAATTTGTTGGGTTCAAGAAGATCAAGCTTTGAGTCGTTATATTGAAGGGTAAAATTCAGATTTTAAAATTTTTTGAAGAACAATTTTAAGGGAAGGGTTCAATTTTGAACGCTGATTGGTAGGTCTTTTCTTCAGCCACCTATGAAACTGTGCCCATTTCGGCTTTTCAACATATTGAACAAATAACTACCAAGGAGCGAGGAGGAAGGATGCATAGCATAAAGAAAGTAGACTTGTTGCAGGGTGCAACTGTGTTGTGTGTGATTGCGATTGGCGTGCTGGGTATCAGTAGCAGTTAAGGGGCGGCGACCATGGGAACTCTTGGTGGATTGCGCGAAGTGAAAGATTTTCAGAACTCAATAGAGGCGCTCAATCTTGGGCTCTTTTCCGTTTATGAGCACAACAAAAAATAGGTATATGACTTGATCTTTTATTATTATTATTTATTTTTATTAGGAGGGATTTCATTTGTTTTTTATTTGTGGAAATTCCATTTGTTAATCGATCTATTCTCTCTGTTTGCATCTGTGTCTCCAGAACGGGTGATGTAACGTTTCATTGAGTGGTGGGGATGTAGGAGTAAGTGGTGGTGGGGACTATGTATTATCTGACCATAGAGGCTGAGGACGACGATCATCCTAATCTGTACAAAGCGAAGGCTTGGGTCAAACCCTAGGAGAATTTCAAGTGTTTGGAGGAATTTAAACTCGTGGAGAAACCCTCTGTTTCCATGGCTGACCTTGGTGTCAAACAAGGTAAGTCCCATACCTCAATTATAAACTCAATTTTGATGGGATTAGGAGGGCAGGGTTTTTATCCATTTCAGTTTCCTTTAGGATTGATTGCTTGGTTTTGATAATTTTATGGGTAATTTCTCATAGATGAAGTGATACTACTTATTTCGAATCTCAATACTACAATATTTCTAGAAGATGCTTAGATTACATATCAGATCATGAAGATAACAAAATAGGTTATATGCTTAATGAATATTGGTATTAATCAAGATTTAGGACTTGGAAAACTGTAGAACAAATGTCTAAACTTATGGCTTGAAATATGGAAATGATAAAATTTATAACCCTCTGTTTTAATATGTTGAAATAGTTTTTGAAATGCTAGGCATACCCTTTTTGAATCTAGATCTCGATTTTCTAGTTGTCATACTTGAAATTTCAAATGCTCCCAAGGATGCTAATTGAATATGAGTTCAGAATTGTCCACTATTTAAAATTTGTGGAAGACTCTGACCAATTGCTTTATCTTCTTCTTCTCATTACATCTTCTTCCCTTTTTACATGTTTGAGATATGGAAGTGATTAATGATCCTCTACCATTTTTCATTTTACTTTCTTAATACCTTGGAAAACTGGATCCATCCCTTTGAATGTTGATCCAATGCTTTAAGAATGTCAACCATTTCTTAAGCTGCCACATGTACCTATGCATACTCAAAACTATAACTTTTGTGTAGCTAAAATCAAGCTAAAAATTGATGTGTCAACCCTTCATTGTATGATTCACCTAGCGTCCTAGATGGTTCTTGTTGTATTTCAGCCCTGGTCATATTTACTACAATAAATGATGGGACCTAAGAGTAATCTCTTCACAGACATCAGAAGGAAATTTCTTCACTATGTGGCTCTCACAACGTCATCACAAGTATTTTGTTGAAACCTTTGAATCTACTATCTATTACTCCTCAGAGCGTCGGCTATCCACACGATGTCTTTGTCAATCCACAGTGCTAGTCCTCTATAAAAAATATACATATGTATTTAACACTGAGAAATACACTCACATGATCCCAGGAATATATTTGGAAATTTGCAATTTTTTATTGCCTGTAACAGCAGTACAAATAGGTGTTTAGGATAAGATTTCACGTGTACCTTTAGTTCTGAGTTTGATTGTTTGTTACAACTACCTGGTCCAATGATTTGTAAAATTTTATGTAACTTTCAGTCCTCCAATTGATATCTACTGAGTCTATGATTTATCAAATTGCGACTGTGACATTTTTATTATATATATATATATATATATATA
>LPNX010123542.1:3353-15454 GCA_001517045.1 Pseudotsuga menziesii
GCAACACATTGTGTGTTTCCCGGCATCCTTATCACCCTGCATGGTTTAGATAGGCATGTGCATTGCATATATTAAGTCAAAATACAAATTCCGGTGGATCGGGCCGCAACCGGTAAACCCTCGTTGTTACTTTGACCTACGGTAGCCGGACCGCAAACCGGACGGATTCCCTATACCAAACAGTCAGCGGGCTAGTTGGGAACGCTGATTGGGGAGAATCCTTTACTGTTGCGGCCTGCGATTTTCCAGGCCTCAACAGATCCATAGCCATTCTGAGGAGTAGGTTAGATATAAGGGCTGAGCCATTCTGTCATGGTGAGAGGATTATTTCCTTCCATGTCAGATATGAGTGCTGGCCATTCTTTCGAATAGGAAAGATGTAAGGGCAATTGTCATTCTTTGAATGGAGCTGCCTGGTGAGGTACCGAGAGAACTCAGTCTAAAACTGAGTAGCTATTATGATGTGATAGAGGGATGTGTTCCCACTTGATCATATGTAAGGGCTGAACCATTCTGTCATGGCTAAAGGATTAAGTTCCTTCCATGTCAGATGTGAGTGTTGGCCATTCCAATGAGCAGGTCAGATGTAAGGGCAACTGCCATTCTCTAGGAGAATGGAGGCACCTGGTCAGTTACCAGGTAGCTCAGTCAAGGAGGATTGGGGGCCATTCTGATATGATTGTAGGATTGGTTCCTACAATATTAGATGTGAGTGTAGAGCCCTTCTATCATTGTGAACAGGATTTGTTCCCGCTTGGATGGATTTAAGTGTAGAGCCTTTTCATCATTGTGAGAAGGATGTGTTCCTGCCTGGATGAATGTAAGTACATAAATCTTTCATAATTGTGAGCAGGATGTGTTCCATCCTAGATAAGAGTCTTTCATCATTGTGAGCAGGATGTGGTTCCAGCCTGATTGGAAGAATAGAGTTCTTCCATCATTGTGAGCAGGATGTGGTTCCGCCCTAGATGAAAGTGAGGAAATATTCCATCACTGTGAGCAGGATATGTTCTGACCTGGATGGAAGTGCATAACTCTTCCATCATTGTGAGCAGGATGTGTTCCATCCTGGATTGATGTGATTACTGTGCATTTCTGACAAGTAGGTCAAATATAAGTGCTAAAGAAGACCTACATGGGGGCTAGGCCTACAACTAGCATGAAAAAGGGCTGGCTCTGTAGAACTTCCTGTGACGAGAAGGATCATGAGATAGCACTAGTGATGATCGAGATCCAGTGATGATGATCCAGCAGTGATGATCCATATCGAGTGATGATCCAAATCTAGTGATGATGCTCAGTGATGATCCAGATTGAGTAATGATCCAGATCCAGTGATGGTGATCTAGTAGTGATGATCCAGATTGAGTGATGATCCAGATCGAGTGATGTTCCAGATCTAGTGATGATGTCCCATGATGATCCAGATCAAGAGATGATCCATATTCAAAGATGAATATGACTTAAAGATAAAAATGACTTGAAGATGAAGATGACTTGAAGACTCAGAAGACTTGAGATGCAGATGACGAAATGATCCAGCTGATGTAGAGAAGAAGACCAGTGTTGAAAATTGTGTTGAAAGAATACCTTCCTATTTAAGAGGGAGTGTTGATGTATTTGTAACTTCAGAATGTATTCATCTATGTATCTTATGTATTGTAACCCGATTTCTATTTCGGGATGCATCTCTAATGTAATTGAGTCATGTTGTCATGCCCCGATGTTCCGATCAGGAGGATCAATAATGTAAACAAGTCATGTCAAGTCATTGTGGGTAACCCTCCAATTGTCTAAGGGTTAAAGTCCCCGCAGTTCCAGGGCACTAGGGTTATTAGACTCTCCTATTAGAGGTCAGCCCTAGTAGGGTTTTAGTCATGTCAAGATTAGTATAAATAGAGAACTGGAGTCTCTATTTATCACACAACTCATACACACTCAAGTGTAGTGCATAGTTGAGGAAGGAGAAGACACTGGGGCTAGACAAAAAGAAGATTACTGCTATCAGGAGATCACTTATTGTTTTGGGCTTTTACTATTTTGGTGTTGATTCTATCTCTAAGGAAGTTGCGGGGTTTTCTCCATTTATGGTTTCCCCGAGGAAAAACATGGTGTTCATTGTCTCTTGTGTTTGATTGTTGTACTTGTTATTCTCTCAGTTAAAGATCCTAATAATTCTATCTTAATGTTGAAAAACTAACACTTATAAAGGAAGATATAATTGCATAAATCTAAAAGAAGTGCTATGTTGGCCAACGATCTATCAAACGAATTAACATGAAAACAACTATGACAAATTTAATGATTGAAAGCATACAACTATGATAAATCTAATGAATGAAAGCATGAACTGAATAATAAACAAATATAAACAATAACACACTTACACTCAACACTACCAACATTTGCTCAGGGAAGAGGGCCCGTCCTCCACTAAGAAGATCTAGATCTCCATAACGAAGGTGTACAACTCAAGAATTAAGGAACTCTCAACATGTATTATTAGAATGTAATTATTACAATAGAGTATGGATAAAATTATACAACATAAAATTACTTTCTCTCCTCCCCCTTTCTCATGAGATTGATTACATATTTATACATAAAATTCTCTCAGGAGAATGAGAAACCAAATCCACAACTTGATCTATTTCAACAAATTTGCTAATTTGAAAAATCGTCCATAACTGTATATCTCGAAAATACCCTCTTAAAGAACCACATGTATATCTCAAACTGTAGCTTTATTTGGTGATTTCCTTGAGATTCAAGTAAATGAGGCTTTTACGCACAAAACCCATGTCTCGAATTTTTGAGATTATTTTTCATCTACTTGCAAATAAAGACGCAAATCAAGGTGGTCTTGTTCGACATGCAATTTTTTGTTAAGGCCGTTTGATCATGAGCTGGAAGCTTGAACCATTAGTGATGCTCTTGTTAATATGTAAAATCACTCCATAAACCATAATTAGTAAAAATATGCATAGTAATATTCAATTCATTAAAAATAAAGGAAAATAATCATGGTTAACCACTAAAGCATCAATGGAAGTAACATGGTATTTTACGGGCAATTACAACAAATTGATGGAAAATGGAATTGTAAATGGATAATAAAATGAAGAAGATGGATGAAATGTATGTCGATAGGTGATGAAAATATGGACAAATCTATGGCCCAACATCTTCCCCAAACTGAACTTGTTGCATGTCCTCATGCAACCTAAAACCTATGTAGCATCCAAACTAGAAAGACTCATTCAATTGTTGTTTTCATTTTATCATTGACATAGTTGCAGCCAGAAGAAATGGAAATTTTAGTAGAGTTGCAGTTGTGAAATGGGAAAGTTAGGCAGAAGTGATGGAGTCACAGTTAGTGTATAAATAAAATCTAGCGAAGTCACAGCTACAAGAATAGGAAAACTGGGCAGAATTGGGGAAGTCACAGCTGGTGTATAAAGGAAATCTAACAGAGTCATAGCTACTTAGCAGAGGATTTAGCATAAAATTTAGTGGAGTCACAACTACTTAGTAGAGGATTTAGCATAAAATTTGGTGAAGTCGCAGCTCATTTAGCGGAGAATTTGGCGGAAAATTTGGTGGAGTCGTAGCTCATTTAGCGAAGAATTTGGCAAAAAATTTGGCGGAGTCACAGCTCATTTAGTGAAGAATTTGGCGGATTTGCAGCTCATTTAGCAGAGAATTTGGTGGAGTTACAACTAATTTATTGTAGAATTTGGTGAAACATTTAGTGGAGTCATAGCTCAAAGAGTGCTAAATTTAGTGGAGTCATAGCCAAAGAGCGCTAAATTTAGTGGAGTCACAACATTTTGAGCAGAAAAATTACGAAATCATTTTCTCCCAAACGACCAACTAGGTTTGGCTAAAATTTGACAGGAAGGTTTTTACTAGTCCAATGCACCCACACACTAAAAATCAAAGATACGCACATCACATATTTTGAGAAAACTGCAAATTGGTTGTAGGTGATGATGACCATTTTCTCAAAAAACATGCATTGGATTGGGATGACACTTACCAGGTTTTTTCATCTTGATATTATGCACTTCATGTCCAAAAATCACGAGAATCCATTTTTCCAATTGCAAGATATGCTCATTTCAATTTCTGCACTTTTGTAGACAAACATGAATAAAGATGTGTTGTAGTTGTGTTGCAGCTAACCTTCCTGAACCAGTATTTCAAAAAATACAAACTAGGCTTGGCTGAAACTTTGCAAGCAAGTATTTATCATTCTAGTGCATATTCACAGCAAAAATCATAGAAACCCACATCATGGATTTCAAGAAAAATGCAAATTGGTTGTAGGTGATCATGGTCATTTTCTCAAAAACTGTGCATTGGATTGAGTTGAAACTTACTAGAGTTGTTCTTCCTAGTGTAATGCTTCTCCCTTCAAAATTTCATAAAAAACCAGTTTACTATTTTCAATATATCCTTCAATCAAATTCTATGCACTTTTTCAATTTAAAATTATCATGAGAATGGTTCAATGCTGTCTTAAAATCACATACCTTTGCTAAATGGACTATCATAATGCTGCCACAAATGGTTTTACTATATTTGACCTCCTGAAAATGGAAAATATCACATGGCTCCCAACTTATGCAAGAAAATATTCATTCATTTTAAAACTAATTGAAACCATTGTTGCAAATGAATAAAGACAGTTCTAGCAAAACAATTGTAAAACTTGACTTTTGTGTTTGATTGCTTCCTTTACATTTGCAATAAGTTCTTATAGAGAATCCTAGATGTTACATTTGAGATTCACTGCATATTCTATAGTCTGCATGTATGATGGAAAAATATATTGTCTCTTCTCACCAAATTCTAAGGAATGCACAATAGTCCATTATCCCCCAAAATGAGTAGAGCATATCCTCATGCAATTAAAACCAACTTCAACCCAAGTGTGTAATCAATTCTTCATATTGCCTCTTTGTGATTTTGAAAGAAAAACACTTATTATTGTTACCAATGATCTCCAACAATTGGCACACCAACTGAATCCTCAAAATGATGAGCATGAAATGAAATATGAATATATGTAAAAGGGATTAATAGAGAAACTGAATGCAGCATTCAAATGATCAAATTTATTTTCAAAGCATGGGAGGAGCAAATTACCTACCCTTGTTTCATACCCTGTTATATGGAAGCATGTGTTTCTTTCACAACAAAAATGCCCAAATCATTATAAAAACTTCCTTTAGGATTGTAAATAAAGGTGGCCATGTTTCATTGAACCTCAAAGCCATGCCAATGCAACAGAATTATTTGTTGAACAAGAGGTCAAGCATTATTTTGCACATTCCACAACAATCAAACTCATTTCATAAATTCTGTCAACCTTGACAAATGACCAATGTTGGGAGTAATCATTACCTTATTGATGTTGAGATAAACTTCACATCAGACCTTGAAAAGGTTGCTGCAGGATTTCTATTTTGCATGTATCATGCTCATGATGGCTAAAACCAATGTATGCATTAGTGGATGGTAAAGATGAGCCAAGAAACTCATACCTTTCTTTTATGGAAACATATTCATAAGCTATAAATTATGGCGGTTGCTTGAAATGGTTGTATTGACAACAAAAACAGAGATCAAAGATACCCAAAATCGTGTTCTCAAAATGCCATCATCATGTTGTTCAAAACATTATTGATATGGAATTCCATATTTGTTCAAATGTTGCTACAAGACCTAAATAAAAAGGTTGATTGTGCTTTTTATTTATGGAAACAAGTAACCATGATGTTTCACACAAGATGGCCATGAAGCAAAAGGTTGGAAAATATATTTTAACAGTCCATTGTATGCAACCTATTTGTCATCAAGTATGAGTGTGCCAACCCATTGAATGCATTTACCATATGTATAAAATGGTGGACAATCCATATACCATATAAAATGTGGCTCTCAATAATTTTGAGTTCTGAAGATGTGAACCATCATGTGCACCACTAAACCAAGAAAACAAATCGAAGAAATCATGCCTTTGTTTTCCATCGTGCTTGTGTGATAGCATACTCTTGAGAGGGAATGGATTCTACATCAAATTTTTCTGTTGTAGGTTCTTGTGGAGCCTATTCATCTCTTTCAGTAGTGGCCTTGGCTTGTGCATGTGTATCAAATTCTCTCCTTACTGTTGGTCTTTGTGTGGTAGCAACAAATATTCCTTTCTTCCAATGGTTTTCTAGGCTTGTCCATGTGCATGAGTGGATGCTTATCTTCTTATAGATGGTTCTTATGTGACATCAAGAAATCATTTTCTCATGCTTGGATGTAGGAAAGGTGTAGGGAAGGACTTGATTTGGACGTGCGTGAATTGTAAGGATGAAGTGTTAGGATTGAGTGGGCAAGGATGGGAATGGATGGACATAAAATGTTATATAGAAAACAGAAATGGATAATGCTTAGTGGTTCTTCATGACATATTCCTAAATCTTTAATAAATAAAAAAACTCATGCTATTTTACCTCAATTTTTACCTCCGTAGAATCTTTTATTAGCATGGATGGATTGATGTTTGCTAGAGCTGATGTAGGTCAAACTATTGTTGGGAGAGATGTATATGAGAGCTGAAACTAAATCAGGTTGAATATGATCCAAACTGTGTTGTATTGGCTGCATGTAAGACTGCTAACTACTGGAAGAAAATGGAAAGGAATTGTAAAACTACTGAAACAAATGATGCTCCAAGTCACTGTTGAAACCATTAGATCACATAGTCTTTAGCTACTACAAAACCGAGGTACAATTCTTAACATGTGAATGAATGTGCTGAAGTCGAGCATGGAAAGAAATGATTGGATTGCCAACCATTAATGTATGTCATTAACAAATGTGAAACAACTCACCTTTGATGACACTGAGCTCTAAAGTACCTTATTGCATATTGGCAGGTACGAATGAATGTGCTTGAGTCGAGTCACCTGGAAGATTTGTCAATCAAGAGGCATTGATGAATCCCCATGAATCACAATAAGGAAATCTGCCATTGATTNAGGGACGAATGAATGTGCTTGAGTCGAGTCACCTGGAAGATTTGTCAATCAAGAGGCATTGATGAATCCCCATGAATCACAATAAGGAAATCTGCCATTGATTCATGCAAATCCCAGGGCACTATAAAAATCTAATATCGATCCCAGATGATGTGTTGGAGTCGATGGGACAAGACCATTTGAAGGTGGACCATAGCACAATTGGCTTCTTGAGTGGTTTCTTTCAGTAGCATTTGGTATGACAAGTGTGATGAGATTAATGTAGTCTTAAAAGGATTCTTGGCATGTAGCAATGGGACTTGAATTTGGAAACATTGGTATGCATATGGTTTTCATATCAATCTCTCCTTTTTTTATGTGCTCAATACATTTGCAAATTGAGAAAAAGTATTCAAGAGTCACTCATACATGTGTTGACCTTTTTTTTCCAAGGACCTGCAAAAACCTAGCACTTGTCTGCAATAAAAAATGAGATGATGGAAGAAGAGAGATGATTGGTCTCTCTTCACCCAAAAATTATGAAAAAAAAACAACAAGCAATTACTTATAAAACAAATCCAAAGAAAAATGAATGAAGCAAAATCCACTTTATACCTGTGGGAGAGCAATGACCATCTAGACTCGCCAACAGTATTATTATCATAATTTACTCGTTCCTTGTCCAATTTGAGTGATTCCAAAAAAAAAGGAAAATAAATTCATAGGTATATGTCCCTTAGAAAAATGTTTTTAAAATTCTATGTAATGATATTCCAAATTGCTCAGTAACAACCTACTTGACAAGGTGTTTTTTCAAATTCTGGACTAGACCAATAGTCACGGTTTTAAGCATAATTTTTTCATTTGATAACGGATTGATGTGATTAAATTTGGATATGAAAGTATATTCATGTAAGTATCTCCATTATAAATAGGTTTTTCATCCAATAATAATTGTGTAGTCAAATAGGCCAATGAACAGTCTAGAAAACAGAGTTTTAGGAATGTTGATTTGTGGGGTATTTTGCTCATAAAATTTGCATACGATATTGGAATAGAGTGATTCAAATTGTGTTGTAAAATATATTAATAGGGGAATATACCAATGAAATAGTTTTTCAAGATATGTCCAATAAGGTATCCAAAAACTGACTGTCCCAGCTCTGTTCCTAAGCTGCTTGCTTGACACCATGTTAGTATTTTGGCCATAAATTTTTCGTTTGATGCCCAATATTAAAAATTCAAATTGTTTTGGAAAATAGATTCAAATCGATACTTGGGATGTAAACAAGTTTTAAAATAATTCCATTTGGTCTCCCAAAAATGGATTGTCATGACTATGTTCAGTAAAAATTTCAAGTCAAAATGCCACAAAAATCGAATAAATTAAATATGGCTCCCAAAAAGTGACCGGAATAGGTTTGAATGTTTTTAATGATGTAAATTTAAATATATCACAAACCCATACCAAAAGTTTCAAGCATTGAGAACCTATATTGACTTACACAGTCTGTTGCAGCCGTAGCTGCAACTCTTAAAAATGATATAATGTTGAAATAAAGCCTGTGTATTTTTATGGATGCGTTATATATAAATGAAAATAAATACATACCATGATGTGCAACACACATGTATCTCAAACTCATAAATTTTCACCTATAGGACTTTCACAACTAGGTGTAATAGCTGGGTGTTGCAGCTGACTGTTACAGCTGACTGTCACAGCTGAATGTTGCAGCTAACTATTACAACTAGGTGTTGCAGCTGAAAAATTCATTCCCAAGTTCAAGAATGAAGGGTTCCATAATCGTTGGCTCATTTTCCCATAGAGTCTTCATTCACCTTCCCTAATTACTGTAATTTTGTTTTCAGGAAGGATTTTATTTATTTATTTATTTTTATTTGTAACAAATAGAGACAAATTAAAATTGGAAAATTCAAGAAAAAAATGATTGAAGCATTTTGTTCAAATAGTCAACAATTCCAAAGAATTCATGAAAACATCTCATACCCATTCCTTATGTTTCTACTTTTTGATCTTCCAGATCGCAACAAGGTGCGGGAAGAGAGCATACTTATTCAAAAATAAAAAATAAAAAACAAAAGCATGGTTTTATTATGTTACTCTATCCTGCCCTATTCTACTTGGAAATATAAAAAGTGTTCAAGTGTATGCATATTTCCAATGGAGGCACTTTAGAAGAAGTGACTCAAGTATGCTCATACTCCCAACAGAAAAATATAACTTTATGAATGCTAGGATATGAGAGATCAATTTTCCTTGAAATGATGGTGCCAAGAATTGTTGAAGTATGGAATGATGCTGCAGACCAATGACAAATTGAAATGAATCTTCAATATAGTCTTTGTTCCCTTGATTTCTCACGGGTTTTACACCATGAAGCTCCTTATTAAACTGATCTTCATGAATGCATACGATATTCGGATCTAATGATGTTAATGATGCTTTAATATTTGGTTCAAATTTCTATTCTTGATCAAATTTGTTGATCTTGTTAACTTCTTAATGATCATAAGAAACTTCACTTCCAAGTCTTGGATTTAAAACATGTTCAGGCCTCGTATGGGTTTGTTGCAACGAAACGCAATCTTTTTGTAGCGGTGTAGGTGTTATCTCCCAAAATAAATTTATTTTGATAGTATGAAGAATTTGATTTATGTAATGAAAGATCTAAGGATGACTAACAAATTGAAGGTCTCTGTTTTTTATATGGTTGAAAATTTTGGAAGTTATAGCTTTCGGTGGCTTAGGCGAAGCTCTTAATAGCTCATTAGCCATCGAAAGGCTATGTTTCGGCAGTTAATGGTTTAATGCAGGATAAAAGTAAACCACAGAAAGCGCGCCTGAGTGAGTAAAATGCAAAACACACTTTCGATTGCTTAGGCGAGACTTCAAATGACTCATTAGCCAACTAAAAGTGTTGCTTTTGGCAGCTTAGGGAGAAGACCAAGAAGGGTGTTAACTACCAAAAGCAGGCAGAAAGCGACATTGGTAAAGGCAATTTCGGTGGCTTAGGCGAGACTCTAGATAGCTCATTAGCCACCGAAAGGTGATGCTTTCAGCAACTTATCGAATAGTTCAAAGCATATTTTAACCAATAAAAGCAGGCAAATAAGCGTCAGGGAAAAATCACTTTCGGTGGCTTAGGAGAAAGCTCAGACATTTCATTAGCCACCGCAAGGACGGTTTTTTGGCGGTTAAAAGGATTATACGACGAGGCCACTATCCACTGAAAGTTGGGTTTCACCACAACACTAGGATAATGGTTTTGGTGGCTTAGGCAAAAGGGATATCACTTCATTAGCCACCGAAATCCATCTTTTCAGTGGCTGTTATAGCGGATTATAGTGGATTTCACCACACTAGGTGAATCACACATTGTATGGCCTTCCCTTGTCCCGCTGCAGACTCATTATTCCCTATGGACCATTTATTGTCTTTTGATGTATCATTGACCATCCCTAAAAACATTAGAAAAATGATATACGTGGCATTTTCCCCGATAATCGCATACATACATGGATATTCCCTCGATAGTCGCGTACATTGGGATGTGTGCATAATCCAAAACTGTTGGACCGTTCCTTGACTTGGATCCGACTCATATGACTCCTGGCCTTCCATATGCCTTGAGATCGCACGGATTCGACCTTTCAGTATCACTTTGAAAAGCTATATAAGGAACCATTGAGACATTGAAAGCAAGAAGAGAGAATTGAGAGTACCGAAACTATAGTCCATTGTTGCCAGAACTATACTTGAGTCTGCATCCCTTTGTCCCTTTGGAGCACTGTTGTGTTCTTCCCAAGATTTCCCTTGTTAGTGAGCTTGCTATCGGAGTGATGGAGGATTGAGGTGGTGGAGGCCCAAGTGGGGGATTTAGTTTCTCCGGTTCGTAGACTGCCGTCATAGGTTGTCACTTGTAATCTCTGATTCATATTAATAGAAATATCTTTTCTTGTCCAGTAATGTGTATTTGAATGAATGTTGCATCCATTGGAATATGTCAAATGCTTATACATTATTGATTATGTATGCTAGAATAGATCTAACACCTTGAAATATAGTATGCTTGTATTGTTTACTTGTTGTTGAGGATGTGCTATAACAATTCAAGTTGAAGATTGGAAAGCTCAATGGGGATCTACTTCAACCATCCGAAATAAGGTACGAGGTTCGATCCTTTAGTGTTAGATGTTTTTATTTCTATTGCATATTGGGAAAGATTGATTTCTGGAGTCTAGATGTCTGTTGTGGTACCCCAAGCCATAGGAATTTCTCTTCGTAACAGAATTGGCGACTCCGCTGGGGAGTTCCTAGTAATTGTCCTTTAGGGGGTTGATCTTTTGGCATTCAATGTATTTGAAGTTCTCTCTCTCTTTTGTTTATGTGTCGGGTATGGGGGCATGTATGCCTGGTAGAGCCTGATTGGTGTGAATTTAGTCTCAGCCTGTTTGTTTTCCTAGAATTTTTGCATCTTTTCTTCCTGTACGCGGGTTTGTCACTTACAGTCGCGTATACACGTGGGTTCCTCTGGAATTTCCGCGTATACACGTGGGTTCACTGCGCACATTCGCGTATACCCTGGTTTTTTCACTTTTTGAGGAAGATAGTGGATTGCTGGGTGAATGTTGTTAGTTGCTGAGTCTCCTTTGGCACTGCCTGAGTCTGTTAATACCTCTGTGTTTGACCAGAAACGTTTTTTTTAGCCTAAATTTTTTCTTTTAGTAAAATTCTTGTTATGGCATATTTGATTTTTTGTTTGAGATTAGTGCATTAGAGTCCTTTTGCCTTAGTTCTTTGCTGGAATGTTGTTTATGTGTGATTGCAGAGTCTAGGGTGGTTAGAATCATTCTCTTGCTTTTTGTATCTCTTTATTTTCAAAAAATCCTAAATATTTGCTTATCATCATGCATTTTGCATTGTACTTGCATTAGATCTAGATTTGCTTTGGAGTAATAGTTAGTAATTCATATAGGGAAATTTGCATTCAGCATTTGAAGAAGAAATTGTGCATTCACGTAGTACGCATACCCTGTTTTCATGGACACAATGCATTTGCATTG
>LPNX010123542.1:15649-161851 GCA_001517045.1 Pseudotsuga menziesii
TGAATAGAGAGTCTTTTCTTTTTTGTTTGAGTCATTGTGGAGTCAGGTGCAGTTCCACGCCGTTCTCGTCGGTTAGCAGGACTTCCGCCTTCCACTTCTCCTCCTCCTTTGGGAGAGGGGCCTAGATTTTCCAGGAGGACTATGTCACACACTGATTCACACACCATGGAGGATCATTCAGAGATTATTCCTGAGCCACCTCCTCCCATTCGTATTGACGATGGGGAGCTTACCCCTACATATGATCCCTCACCTAAACTAGCTGAGATTGGTCCTGTTATTTCCCAGATAGGATCTTTTCATGAGAGACCTCCTCACCCTAGGGCAGATTCTCCATTGACACGTTACCGGTATGGAATGCCGGATGATGCCGAGACTCATTTTGACCCTCCTAGTACCAGCTATGGTGGTTATGCTATGACTGGTTTTCCTATGCATGATTTGACATTTCATGTTGAATCCGAATTTGACCCTAACACTATGCCTGGGGGCATTCCCATGCCTTACCTTGCGGAGAGGTTTGGAAGTACTAGTCACATTGCACCTTCCATCCCAGTGGTGGAATATCCATCTTATATACCTCCTAGGCCTAGAGTTAGTTATCCGATAGCGATACCAGGTTCTAGACGAGTGACGATAGGCACTAGTACATTTCTTCTTACAGAGATTCCTTCGTCCTCACTTCCGAGTTCTTCAAATGTAAACCCTCCACCTTACTCTCGTGGTCTTTTGAGTCGTCACGTAGCTACGAGTCAGATCCGTACTGCGCTTACTAGACCAATTGTGTCTCAAGCGTACATACCACCTGTGGTTTCGGGAGGTTATGTTCATGTTTCTAGAGGTCAGATTGCTACTTCCTCGACATATATCCCTACTTCTGGTATGTATATTCCTACTTTCGGAACGTATGTACCTACCTATGGAGTGTCTCATGGGGCATCGCAGCCGATGACCTATGGACCCTACTATGGGGCGCAGTATGGACAGGTCTCTCAACCTTATGGAGGTGGGTATTCACAACCTGCTTACTCTCCCAACTATGGCTTTGTAGCTCCTACTAGTCAAGGTCCACCTCATTATGCGACTTCCACGCCACCCTATACGGGTCATACAGGAGGAGGTCACTATGGCCAAGGTCATGGTGGTAATCAATCCTATGTGAACCAGGGAGCGGTCCCTAGACCTCATCATGTGAAGCTCCCTTTCCTCACGACACTCAATTTACCTGACTTATCGAGACTTACGAATGATCTTGTGGCTCATGACCCGGCTTGGCCAGCTGTCCCTACCAAGATTCCTTCGGACATACCTAAGTTCGAAGGAAAACCAGGAGAGGATTCGAGTGAAAACGTTACGACATTCCACCTATGGTGCTCTTCCAATTCATTGCATCAGGACTCAGTCCGCTTGAGACTATTTCAACGCACCCTCACAGGGCCTGCGGTGAAATGGTACATAGAGTTACCTAGGGGTGCCTTTACTTTGTTCGACGACCTTGCGATGACTTTCCTTAATCACTTCCAGCTACCAGTACGATATGATGTCGGTACTGAACTCTTGTCGACATTTCGGTAAGATAAAGCCACCCATATTTCTGATCATATTCAAGAGTGGCGTAGATGGAAGAGATTAATCAAAGCCTTTATACTGCCGGAATTCCTCCTTGAGTGGTTCCTCAAATCGTTATTTCCATATATCATGAAGGATGTCTCCACATCTGAAGTGCAAAATGAGGAACAAGCCATCTTTAGGGCGCAGGAACTAGACTTGATCTATGCTCAGTCTGGTTTGTTATATGAGATTATACCTAATGCCCCTCATTCTAGTTTCGATCCCAAGGTCAAACCTGGACCACATGCCGATGGCATTGTGGGTAGTGCAAGTAAGAAACCTACAGGTTCGGTTGTGAAACATATGTCTCAATTGTCGATCAACCAGTCTGCCTCGGGACAAGCTACGGCTTCGTCTCAGCCCACCCAAACGATGAATGTACTTGCTGTGCAATCGTCCGACCAGAAAGGTAACTAGAAACCTGGATGGAATAGAAAAAAGGGTAAAAACAATAATAAGAAGGGTGGGAATAAAAATGAGAATGCCAACAATAATGACAAGAACAATAAAAATGCTAGGGGGGACAAGCAGAATAAGCGTAAGGTTAAGTTTCCTTGCAAGCTTTGTAAGGACGATCACCTCACTTACTTGTGCCCTAGGATGGATGAAGCTTCGAAGTTCATAGCACAGGGCCCAGCTGTGTTAACGAACCCTTTACCGCATAACCAAAATATGAACTCGAAGTCCCATGATCAATCTAGTGATGAAGATCCACCTGAAACTAGTGGTCGTGGGTGCATTAATATGGTCCGTGCCGCGAAAGTTGTGAGGCGTGCGAAAGATTATTCATCGTCACAACCCAACCCAGGCAAAGAACCTGATCCACCAGGAACCCCTTTGCATATTGAGAAACCTGTGGATAAACCTGAAGCTGCACCTCGCATTCCTAAGGGGGTACTTAAGCGTTCGGGGCATAATCCAAATTCCCGAGCCACCCATAACTATTCAGTTGTTGAGGACTTGGGTCATACTCCTTGTGTGATGTCTGCATTGGAGGTGCTTCAGAGTTGTTCGTTGCAAAGGAAGGCTTTGCTTTCCACTCTTGGTGTGAATGGTGATGATTCTTCCTCAGTAATCAAGTTTGAAACCGCAAGACATCAGCCTCGCTTGCCCTACTATGTGTCCCTTTTGGTGCATGTAGAATGTCTTAATATGATCGTCAAGCGTACTGTGATTGACGAGGGCGCTGCTGCTTCTGTGATGTCTTTGTCTTATTGGAAGAGTCTTGGTTCTCCTGAGTTGTCAAAGTCTATGACCATGTTAATTGCTTTTGATGGGAGATCGTTTAGGCCACACGGTATCCTTCCTTCTCTTAAAGTCTGTTTGGGGGGGAAGACCGTTGCGATAGAGGTTGAGGTGGTTGATGCGCCCCTTGACTACAATCTCTTACTAGGAAAGAATTGTATGTATAGTATGCAAGCTGTTGCATCTTTCCTATTTCGTGTTGTATGCTTTCCTCATAATGGGAAGATTGTGACGATTGATCAGATGTCATTCAACAATCCGCCTCTTAGTGCATCTTCAGAAGTTTCGGTTCTGAAAGTTGAACATTTCCAGCCGGCAACTGGGAGTGTCGGTGTAGGTATGTATCCTTCCCTAATGGGAACCTTTAGTTGTCCTGCACTCGTCCTCATGATAGGAGCTAGTTTCAATGGTGCTTCCATGTCTACGAGATCGGTGCCTTTTCGCACAAGTCATATGGGAGATCCTTGGATTCTTCCTTCACCAAGTCCTTCGAGTGATGCCATTGAGACGAGTGTGTCATTGCCCTCAGCCATGATTGCTTACCAAGCTAATATTCAATCTACTGCAGAGCCTTGTTCTTCTTCTTCATGGACAGAGGAAGAAGACCCCTATGTGCTTCCTGCATGGGCAGTACAGTATTCTCATGCCCACAATTGCCTTGATATGGTTTTCCCTTCAGATGAAGCGATCATCGAGGTTATGTCAGGAGTTGAGCCACCATTAGAGGAACTCCATCATAGATCATATTTCCTTCTAGAGCTTGACTTGTTGGAGCATGAGGATTACAGGGAGATTCTTAGACAGAAAGCTGGTAGGCCCATGATTCCATTAAGCTCTCCTGGTCAGATGGCTGATGGAAACATGGGAAACATATCATCAACTATGCCTATCAACATTTCTCGCAACCCTGGTACGGTTGAGAATGTGTACATTGGGGCGGATTGTTCCCAAGATGATATTCGTGAGTATACCGAGCTGTTCAAGGAATTCCGCGATGTTTTTGCTTGGTCTTACGATGAGATGCCAGGGATTGACCCTCGGATTGTCGAACACAAAATTAAAACTTACCCCAATGCGAAACCTGTTCGACAGCGTTTACGCGCGGTAAATCCTAGGAAAGAACCCGCCATAAAGGCAAAGATAGAGAAACTATTGAAAGCTGGTTTGATCTATCCAGTTCCCTTGACGGAGTGGGTTTCAAATCTCGTTCCGGTAGATAAGAAGCAAGGAGCGATCTGTATATGCACTGATTTCCGTGATTTAAATCGTGCATGTCCTAAGGATAACTTCCCCACACCGTTTATAGATCAGATTTTGGATGAGTGTGAGGGTAGCGAGGTGTTCTCCTTTATGGACGGTTTTTCTGGATATAATCAAATTCAAATTAAACCTGAGGACCAACATAAGACTGCATTTATTTGTCCTTGGGGAACATTTGCGTATCAGAAAATTCCTTTCGGCCTTAAAAACGCCGGGGCTACCTTTCAGCGGGTGATGACCTTGATTTTCCATGATCTCAAGTCCATTATCGAAGTATTTTTGGATGACCTCACTGCTCATTCTCGTATGAGGATGCGTCATTCTTATCACTTGAGATTGGTGTTCGAAAGATGCCGGCATTATGTTGTTAGATTGAACCCTCATAAGTGCATCTTTTGTATGAAATCAGGTCTTCTGTTAGGATTTATCGTTTCGAAAGAGGGTATAAGAGTCGACCCCTTGAAAGTGGAGGCAATACTTCAGTTGTCTCCCCCGCGAAATATTCACCATCTTCAGTGTTTGCAAGGCATGGCAAACTTCCTACGAAGATTTGTTGTCAATTTCGCCAATTTGACTAGAGGTTTCATGCGTCTCCTGAAGAAGGATACTCCCTTTGAATGGGATGAGCGATCCCAGGAGTCCTTCGATGCACTTAAGAGATCCTTAGCATCGGCCCCGGTGATTAGTCCTCCGGATTATAGCCGTGATTTCCTATTATATGTGGCTGCGTCTTTAGAGACGATTGGGATGGTTTTGGTTCAAGAGGATGAGGAGCTCCAGGAGCATGTCATATACTATTTGAGCCGAAACCTTATTGATGCAGAGATTCGGTATTCTCATGTAGAGAAGCTTGCCTTGGCCACTGTACAAGCGGTGTAGCGTTTGAGACATTATATTCTCCTTCGCCAAACTTTGGTGGTTTCCCATGTCAATCCATTTCAGTTCGTCCTCACACGTAGGATGATTGGGGGAAAATATAATAAATGGATTGTCATTCTGAGTTTGATCTTGAGTTTGTGTCGGCAAAATCGAAGAAATCATTAATATTTGTAGAGCTCATATCAGATTTTCCGAGCGAGGCTGAGGAGTCGGTATGTGAAGATACGTTCGTTGATGAACACATTTTCTTGATCTCAACGGCTGACCCATGGTACGGTGATATCATAGTATATTTGCAAACGCATAGGATCCCTACTCACCTCTCGCGAGATGAGCGACATCGATTACGTCATGTTTCCAAGAACTACCTCATAGTGGACAATAATTTGTACCGCCGTGGAGTAGATTCCCTTTTACGACGTTGTTTAACTCACGATGAGGCTGAGGTAGTGCTTAATGATTTCCACGGAGGGGCGTGTGGTGGTCATTTATCTGGGCTTGCTACAGCCCAAAATATTTTGAGAGCAGGATATTTCTGGCCGTCGATCTTCAAGGATTGTATTGAAGCGGTCAAGAGGTGCCACCCTTGCCAGGTGTTTGCACGTAACATGCGCTCGAAGCCTGCCCCGTTACACCCTATTATCACCGCCAGTCCCTTCACCAAGTGGGGGCTAGATTTTATGGATTGCAACCCAGCTTCAGCTGGGGGGCACCATCATATCATTGTGGCTGTCGATTACTTCACGAAATGGGCTGAGGCAATGCCTACAGTGAAATCCGACGGTGAGACAGCTGCCCACTTTGTATTCAACCAAATCATCTCTAGGTTTAGGATTCTGAGAGAGCTTGTCACTGACCATGGCTCGCACTTTCAGAATCGTATGATGGAAGAGTTGGCCTCCAAGTTAGGATATAAGCAAGAGCACTCCTCTTCTTACTATCCTCAAGCGAATGGACAGGTTGCAGCTGTGAATAAATCACTTAAGTCCATTCTCCAACGAACCATCGCACAAAGCAAGACAAATTTGAATATTATGTTGTATCCTTCTTTGTAAGCATACCGAACCACGGTAAAGACTGCCACTGGTTTTTCTCCATATCAGCTTGTTCATGGAGTGGAGTCAATATTGCCGGTTGAATGCGAGATTCCTTCGTTGAAGTTAGCCGTAGAACTCTTACTAGACACTTCGCCTTTGGAGGAGCGTTTGGTTCACCTTGAGCAACTCGATGAGCAGCGTAGAGATGCCTTGGTGACTCTAGAGGTTAATAAGCGTTGCGTGAAGGCCCAATACGATAAGTCTGTCCATCCAAGAGTGTTTAGTGAGGGAGATTTGGTCCTTTTGTGGGATCAATTGAAAGAACCCTTGGGGGAAGGGAAGTTCAATCCTATGTGGCGTGGTCCTTACGTGGTCAAGCGAGTATTAGAGAAGGGTGCCTACGAGTTAGTGGATTACGAAGGGACAGCCTTGGCGGAGCCTAGAAATGGGCTCTATCTTAAAAAATAATATGCATGATATTTAGCCATGGTTGATTTTTGTATATTACTGTACAGTTTTTTGCATAGTTAGGTCTTGTTTATCGTGATTGGGTTTGTGATTAGTTTCCATTTCTTGTGGCAGATGTCAATGGAATATTCCACCTACATAGGATTCGTGGATGGTGCAAGCCGTCACACTCAACACTCAGCCTCAGCTGCTTGGGTGATTTTTACTCCTATGGGTCATGTACTGTCTTCAGGAGGTGTATGTCTACGGCCGTCTTCCAACAATGTTGCTGAATATAGTGCCGTTATCGAGCTTCTATGGGATGCCATTTCGCATGGTGTTCTCTCTCTTAAGGTACGTCTTGATTCAGAGTTAGTAGTGTCACAGCTAAATGGTTTGTACCATGTTAGAGATTCGACGTTATTGAGGAGATTCTTACGTGTGAGATTGCTAGAACGACAATTTGAGAACATAACATATATACACATTCGAAGAAATTATAATCAAATTGCTGACTCATATGCTAACTATGTGTTAGATTGGCATTTGTTTCATTCATCATAAATTAATCATAAACACAATGTTTACACATGTAAATAAATAAACCGATCACCATAAAACTTTTTTATATACATCAAAATGTAGTAATACATAATGTCATAATACAAAATTGGGGCTTTGAAAGCCACCATCATATACACGGTAGTACAAAATAGATACACTCCTAGGTGTCTACTCCTGTGGAGGTGGATGAGGGTTGTGATCATGATATGTCACCACGGCTCTAGCTAGCCGCCGGAATAAACGCACCCATGCGCGTGGTACACCAACCACCTGTCTCTGCATAGCCTCAGGAAAGTCCTTGACTTGCACCATGGGAACCCTATGAGTCAGTCGCACAAAGTTGGTATGGATGCTTTGGAGCATTCGCTCCGCATCCACACCGGTGATATCGTCTCCTCTTCCCCTCCGTCTATGACGTGGGAAGCCCTCTGGTCACTGTGGCCCCACATCTGCACATGAATGGTAGATGTCATTATGTATTGTCACCCAAAAACATGTCTTTTTGATTCCATTAATCAAGAAAACACAAAAAAATTAAATACTTCAAAAATTTTAAAAAGAATAAGGGTCGAGATTCGTTACCTATGTCTCCATATGCTGATCCTGGTGGTAATGGCATGTCCGGGTCTCCCTGGAAGTCTATCCCTGCATAAGGGTAGTCCTCTATGGCGATAATCTGTCGTCGCCACCATGGAAAAAAGTCTACTGGATAAGGGTTGGCCACCCTACCACCCCCCAGTCTGCGCATCGCGTCTTCCCAATGTCGTTGGGCCGGATCTCGAACCCTGTGGAGAGGAACATCCACTCTAGGGCTCAATCCTGGAACCCGCTCAAAGAAGAAAGTGCTCAAGATACTACTGAACCCGAAGTTCCGTATCCTACCTGCCTTGCACTCACTGAGCTGATGTTTCATGTTGCTCAATAGTGATGTGCTCCAGTCATAGATGGTCGGTGTCATGCACTCCACCGCATAGAAAATCAATGGCCGAGAGGCCTGATGGAGTGAAGCTAAGCCTGCTATCCTACTCAGCATCAGTAAGATGGCCTTTAGGCCCAGTACCTGTATAGAATTGGTGGGGACTTGGCTCCCCACCTTCTCTATCTCTAGATAGCAGTATACTGCGATGTACTCATCTATAGTCAGCCCATGACCTGGCCCTCTGCGGGCACGAAGGTTCACCATCTCACCCCGCCGTGATAGACCTGTGATAAAATAGATATCCTCCACCTCAATGGTGAGGGACATGCCGTCTAGCCAGAAGGACTCTGAGTCCGGATCCCAATAGTCTACAAGCATCTGTAGTAGTCCTGGTTTGGCCCTCAAGCCTCCTAGGCACCAAAACTTGTAGAGTCCGCATCTTCTTAGAGCCTCTTGAGCCATTTTTTCATCCCTTACGGCTTCCTCTACATCACCATGCTTGCGTTCTCACCACTCTAGCACCATCCTTCATGAGAATTTGACCAAAATTTCCATTAGATTCTTAGAAATCCTTATGCGCGGCGTCATACGCGGCTGTTTTCAAAACAACCGTGTATGTACGCGGTTTCTGGTCCATTTTCCGCGTATAGCCAGCCCTATACGCGGAAAAAACCTCGATACTCGCGTGGGCCGTAGCGCTCATGTAAGTTTGGCCATTAAAAATTCATTTGACCATGAAAAATTATTAAATTTGTATTGAAATGCAAGCTGAGAACATGAGTAAGTACCTGGAAGAATCGGTTGTGAATTCCGTCGGCTGGATCTCCTGGAATTTGCAGTTGAATATCAGAGCTCAAATGGGTAAAAGTTTCAAATGATTTCTATTTTTTACTATTTATAGAAAATTTTTCAAATATTTGAACATTTTTACCCCCTTTCCTATAGTTTTGACCGTTTCTAACCTTTTTGGACCATTTCTGACCTAATTTGTGATGTAGAAGACCGTTTTTAGCGATGTTTCAGCCTTTGGATTGACCCGTTCGTACTGATCTCAGGTATAACGTCTCTACTGGCATATAGGTTAGGTTCACCACTGTTTGCATTTTGCATGACCTTATGACCATGTCGCTTTATTTTTAGGTACGAACCCACTCTATTATGTCATGGAACCCTCTTGCTGCTATAGAAGTGGCATGATGTGAGTGGTAGAGACTCACCTTACATGGGTACCCTAGTTAGTGCCTTATTTGCATTTGGTGCCCATGCCAATGTTTCCCCCTTTAGGGTGTGGGAGTCCGTTGTATAGTATTTCCATGACATTTAGCAAGAGCCTCATACTCCTCTTGATCTTATGCTGGCCTATTTCCCCCCGGACTCCCCTTTTATTGAGTTGTGAATGCATTATCATGAGCTTTGCCTGTCTTATTGAGCTTTATGTTGGCTCCCCTAACATTGCGTTTCAGCCATATAGCCCAAGCTTGTCTCATGTCTAGCCATGCAGAGCCTTTATTTATATCTTTCGCAGCTTGATTCCCTTTTTACCGGGAGGGGATTTTCCCCCGAGTGTCAATATCCTACACATGTATCCTTGCATTGAGCATAGGTATGTTCCACTGCTTGGAACTAGTTTGTTTTCCTTTATGACACTCGTCTCCTCCTAGTTTGTAACTATAAAGCTAGTTTATTCTTTTTCCAAGCTTTTCAAATAACTGAAAAAGACCAAAAAAACCAAAAAACCAAAAAGTCGGACAAGAAAAGATATTATCTTTGGCAGCTGTCGAGTTGTGTCGCCTTCGAACAGAGCACTGTATATCACATCCATTGGTTGGGTTATAGTTTGACTTTAGGATCTGTACTCGTTATCTGATTTTTATCTCCACCGACTGGTTAAGCTTCTAGTCCCTATGGAGCCTCTATTGATGCCTCCTGCGTCATAGAGATGTCCCAGTTTGTATATCGAGTCTATGCTGCCTTCATTCAGTCACCATACGCCGTTATGCTCTTGTTCGAAGGAAGTTGAAACCTGACTCGTCCATTCTTCAGTTATCTTGACTTTGCATGTCGGCCATTCCCGGTATAGTTACTGGTTCATGCACCTTATGATCGAGTTCTTCCATATTATACAACCTTGCTGAGTACCTCATGTTGGATGATGGGGGATGCCTTAATGCCCTCCTTCCAGCAGATTTCATCCGATCGACTTCAGATCATTTATTCTGGGATTGGAGTCTAGAGTCATTTTGAGTGCCTTGAGACTTGCTGTCATCAGTGGCAGGTTCTCTCGCCATCGCCAGTTTTGGGAATACATCAATGTCCCCTGATCAATGGATTCTCTCAAGTGTTCGACCTCAACACATTTATTCACACTTGTTAGTTTGCACTCTAGTACCTTGATTCCCATTTTCATTATTGGTGGGTGATCTCGCGTCTGTTAATGGCATACATCAATGACCGGTAATCAAACGATGGACTACTATGTTCGACCTCGACACCTCTATTCGCATAGTAGGACATGTACTCATAGCGGTTTGTGTAGAATACCTTCCATTTTGGTGGCATCCACTATATGCTACCTCCTTGATCGTGCTAGTGTTCATGATATTTCAGCTCTCGTGACTTGTTCCAGTATATGTCAGACATTTCCAGCCACTATGGAGATCTTGATCTGTTATATATCTTCAGCCTATGTGGAGATCATTGTACTTTGTATATCTTCATCATGGAGATTCCGATCTATGTATATTGTACGTGGCGATGACCACATATGTTCTATCATGTTTCATGCCTATTCATGGCCATTGTACTCTTATGTATCCAGGACTGCTCTATGTACTTGCAGTTATATGCAGAGTTGTATTATGGTATTATGCTAATTGGGTGGCTGGTCTTCCATTTGGGTACCTTCATCACTTCACTTCTGGGATGGACTTATAATGTATTTCGGCCATCATATAACCCCTCTGATCTCATAAATTAGGGGGCATCTGTTATAGCGGATTTCACCACACTAGGTGAATCACACATTGTATGGCCTTCCCCTGTCCCGCTGCAGACTCATTATTCCCTATGGACCATTTATTGTCTTTTGATGTATCATTGACCATCCCTAACAACATTAGAAAAATGATATACGCGGCCTTTTCCCCGATAACCGTGTACATACGCGGATATTCCCTCGATAGTCGCGTACATCGGGATGTGTGTATAATCCAAAACTGTTGGACCGTTCCTTGACTTAGATCTGACTCATATGACTCCTGGCCTTCCATATGCCTTGAGATCGCACGGATTCGACCTTTCAGTATCACTTTGAAAATCAATATAAGGAACCATTGAGACATTGAAAGCAAGAAGAGAGAATTGAGAGTACCGAAACTATAGTCCATTGTTGCCAGAACTATACTTGAGTCTGCATCCCTTTGTCCCTTTGGAGCACTGTTGTGTTCTTCCCAAGCTTTCCCTTGTTAGTGAGCTTGCTATCGGAGTGATGGAGGATTGAGGTGGTGGAGGCCCAAGTGGGGGATTCAGTTTCTCCAGTTCGCAGACTGCCGTCAGAGGTTGTCACGTGTAATATCTGATTCATATTAATAGAAATATCTTTTCCTGTCCAGTAATGTGTATTTGAATGAATGTTGCATCCATTGGAATATGTCAACTGCTTATACATTATTGATTATGTATGCTAGAATAGATCTAACACCTTGAAATATAGTATGCTTGTATTGTTTACTTGTTGTTGAGGACGTGCTATAACAATTCAAGTTGAAGATTGGAAAGCTCAACGGGGATCTACTTCAACCGTCCGGAATAAGGTACGAGGTTCGATCCTTTAGTGTTAGATGTTTTTATTTCTATTGCATATTGGGAAAGATTGATTTCTGGAGTCTAGCTGTCTGTTGTGGTACCCCAAGCCATAGGAATTTCTCTCCGTAATAGTGGCTAGCAAACAAAATTTCGAAGGTTGTTAACCACCAAAAAGGTAAAATGTGGAAATGGTTAGAAAGTGATCAAATCAAACCCTGTCAGCAAGATAAACGATCAATGAATGGTGTGACAAACCACTGAAAGGACTTGATCCTACATAACCGCATGTGGAAAGAAGTGAAGGAGGTCATTATAAAACTGATAAAGGACTGATAGGATTGGAAACCCTAAGTTTTCATCCACCTGTCCAAAAGAATAGTAGAAAAGCTCACTGAGTATCCAGGATGATTTGTAATATGATTGCTGGGAAAAGGAAATTGAAAATATCAACTACTACCATCACCTTATGAACTCAACATCCATAATGATAGCAAAAACCCTCATAATCAGTTCCAAAAACTCCAGCACATTTCACTTTCGATATTAGCATTCCTCTCCATCAAGAAAACCATCTTTGAGAAAGCAACCTGATAACACACTGTCATAGAGAACTTAAAATTATTTTTGCAGGTACCTAGGAGTGGCATTCACCAATATGAAGAAGGGAGGACCTGCTCTCAGGCAGGGGTTGGAAAATATCAGCTATTTGGAAGCACATCCAGAGGTCTGCAAACTTTTCCAAGATGCTGGCTGCTACAGGTTTTGTGAGAAGATACAAGGCCCTCCCATCAGCAAGTGGCTGGGGCATTTTCCCTCTCATTTGATGGCTCTAAAGTAGTCATAGGAAAAGAGGAATTTCACATAGATGAAACCCTAATCACTGAAGTGACTGAAATCCCTGACACAAGAGAAAAAATGGTTCAAAACCACCATACCAAAAGATGTAGAGTTCAAGTCTTACCTAAAGCTTGAGCATAGAGGAGTGGTGTGGAAGAAGAGTGTGACATCATCCTAGTTAGAAGAGAGGTGGCAACAACTATTGAAGGCCATTGTGGTCTGCCTAACATAAGAAGGAAGATATAACAGAGCCATGATCTAGCATTTCAAGTTAATGAACCACTTCACAGGTAAAATCCCACTAAATTTTCCCTTTTACTTACACAAAAGTTTGGGAAATATGGCACACAAAGTGAAGGCCCAACCAACCAAGATTACTGGTAGACTGTCTCGCCATAGCCTTATCCAACTGTTGATCCAAGAGTTGCTGAAAAGGAGGAATATGGCATGGCCTTATTTCTTGTTTTGGAATGGATTTGAGACAGGCCTTCAGCCAGAAGAGAAGGGGAAGTATTTTGCCAAAAATTCCAGCACACCAAGGAGTGGGAGAAGAAAGAGAAGGGCTATATCCCCAGTAGTAGCAGAACATCCTCCCTCCTCTTCCAAAGCCAAGAAGGTAAAAAGGAACTTGGAATTTAGTGAGAAGGGCCAGGAAGTTGAAACACACAATGAGAATATTTTGAATCCACCCTACTCAGATTCTGAAGAGGAGCAAGAGGAAGGTATAGACCTAGATTTGTAGATTGTAGAAGTGACTGAAGAAATACCATCCCCCACACCAAAGGAGCAAGAGGAACTAGCAGAGAAGGATTCCTCCAGCAAGCCCAAAACTCAAAAGATAAATCAATTACTGAGGAAAATTTATGAGATGGAGATTTTGGAAAGGGAAATAAAGAAAAATAATGTTGCATTGACCATCAGAAACAGGCTGCTACATGAGTCTTACCTAGAGAAGAGAGAAAGATATATTTTCTTAAAGAGACTAAATACAAGGTACCTAAAATACAATACTAGATTGTACATCATGATTAGGCTCCAAAGACTGCAGCTGAAGGAGGCCAAGGAAAACCCTAGCAGCCACCTCACATTGGGAACCCTAGCTGAAGCTGCAATTAGCCTTCAGCCTATAGAAACTAGTCAAGTTGTTTTTAACCCTCCTAGCATAGAGCTTGCTAAAGAAGAAAGCTGAGCAGACATACCTAAAAGAACATTTTTGGAAGAAACCTAATAATTTTTGGAAAACAGGGATTTCGGTGGCTTAGGCGAATGCTGGGGTAGTTCATTAGCCACCGAAAGTGCCTCTTTCGGAAGCTAACAGTTTCGATAGTCTGACCTCTTAACCACCAAAAGAAAACGGAGGCTTAAAATTAGATTTTGGCTCACAGGACCAGTTTTGGGTGAATATAGATGGCTCAGGGACAAAGTCTGAAGATGAAAGACGCAAAAGAAAGCATTAGGAAAGGTCTGTTTCAATTTTACTATGACATAACAGTGGAAAAGGTCACCAACACCTAGTTGTCAAAGGAAAATAGTGACTTAACCAATAGATGGCCAGTAGCAGTGATTTCCAGTAGTTACCTTAGTTATCTGAAGGTTCATACATGAATTAATTCTTAAGTTAGTTAGACAAGTAGTTAATTAGGGTTTCTTAACCTAAATTGCAAAAAACTATTATTTTGTTTATTTTTTGTAAAAATAGATCCAAGTTTTCAAGATCTGTGTATTTTGTAAAGGCTATAAAGCCTAAGACTTATTTTATTAAGAAGGTTTGACTTTGGGGACTTGTAGACCATACTATTGTCAGCTTCTCATTTTGCTCATGATTTAATATAAGCTCTTTTGTTATCATTTGTTCAGCTTCCATTTCTATCTTTTCTGTGCTTATGCTTGAATGTGTTATTCAGGTTATATTCAAGTTAATTAATGATTGATAGTTGTCACCCTATTGGCATGTTAATGTGATTTGAATTATAAGTACCATCCTTATCATGATTTAGCCATTTATATGCATCTGTTTTGTGTGTAAATCTGTCAGCCTAATGAGTTCTCCATCCCTGCACCTTATTGTCAACCTATGAGGAGTGGTAACTAAAAACCTTGTACATGCTTGAGTTTCATGCATGTCTTGAGAGTGGAAGGTCATATAGGTCACCTGACTTGATCCATATTAGAAAACCCCAAAAACATTGTAAGTTACCAGGAATCCTTGAGCTGCAACCTAGAGGAGTTTCCTGGAGTGATAAAAAATTGGCGCCGTTGCCGAGGAGAGATTACTGAAGCTCAGCTTCCCTAGGAGATGACATAGACACTTGCTTTGATGATAGACAAAGCTTGGGAATTATTATGGTTGTAAATAATCTATATGGAAACTGCATTGAAATAAGGTGGCTTCAAGAATACCAAGTACCAGAGAAAACCCTCATGGGCCACCAGCAACACCAGTTTCAGATGCAGAAGAGATTCTAAGAAAAGCTAGGGCTTCACTAAGGTAGACTAGCAGAGCTGCAAAGGAAGCTAAATCAGGTATTTCAAGAAATATTTCTGCTATTATTTCTTCTACTATGGCTGCCCCTCACTTAGCCAAAATGGAAAGGATCCTAGTAGCTAGGTATGCCCCCCTAAATTTTCCAAATCCCCTCTCGACCATGCCCACTGGATATTACCTCAAGTACATGCCTAAGTTCACAAGAGAAGGAGATTTCACATCTGAAGAACATCTAGAGGCATTTTACAGTTATGCTGAGAACATTAACATAGAACAAGAAGATGTATGGACTAGGGTTTTTGTGCAAAGCCTAGATGGTCAGGCTAGGAAATGGTTTAAAGAACTACCTGTTGGGTCAGTAGTAGGCATTGAAGCCTTAGATGACATCTTTCTAAAACATTGGGGAGAGAGGAGAGACCACCTCTATTATATCACAGAGTTCAACAACTTGAAAATAAAAAATGGGGAGTGTGTCTCCAACTTCACCAAGAGGTTCAACATTATGTACAGCAATATCCCCAATGAAATCAAGCCCACTGATACCTCAGCTGGGATAACTTATGCAAATTCCTTTGACTTTGATCCATACCTAATTCTCAGAGAAAGGAGGTCTGCCTCCTTATCACTCATGTAGGATGCTTTCCTAGAGGTAGAATCAAACATTGTGGCATCTCAGAAGGTCAAAGGAAAGATAGACTTGAAGAAGCAACCAGAAAACCCTATTGGGGCTTCTTCATCAGAGAAAAACATTGACAAAATGACCAAACTATTAGATAACCTGACTGCTAAAATGTCGAAGCTGAAGGACCAAGGACAGATACCTATGAGGGGTCAAGCTCCAAGTGATTTTTCTCCCCGAAACCCTAATTTTGTCCCTTATAGAAGAGGAAACCCCTAAGTTTAGATTCTAAGAAGGGAAAGGAATCAAGGGGAAGATTAGAGAATAAGAGCTCCATTTCATAATGTTGTATTAGAAGAAGAGCCATAATGCATTAAAGAAGAAGGAGAAGCTGAAGACAACATCCACTGCATGGAGGATTAGGTAGACTATTCTTTTCTGACACAGGAAGAATATGAGTAATCCCTAATTGATGAGCAGATCAATGAAGGATCTATATATCAGGATGATGGTCAGGAAGGGTACAATTTGAGGTCCAGGATGGTTTCTCCTCTTAAAAAGAATGTTTTGCCTGTCAAACAACCTGTTGAACCAGCTAAAAAGGCTCATGTTTTACCAAAGAAAATGGCTGTCATTCCAAAACCATTGCAAAAACCAGCACCTTCATCAAGCCTTGATCATGTCCAACTCAAAGCTCCAGTACATGAGGTAAGGTTTCCTGATAGGCTACGTTATTCTTTCAACCTTGAGTCAGAGATTCAGAAATTGAAGATTCCTTTCCCATTAATTGAGCTAATGAAAAATGATGCATTCAAGTCTTCCATTCTAAATTCTCTTCAACCAAAGGTGCATATTGATACTGACTTTGTAAATATGCTAGATGAAAAACCTGTTGTAACCCTAGGCCCCATGATCAAAGACCTAAAGGACTCATTCCCACCTTTCTATATATCCTTGAATATCCATGATAAATTCCTTCATAACTATCTGTTGGATTCAAGAGCTTCTCATAACCTAATTCCAAACATTGTGATGGATGAGCTTGGTCTCAGCATTACAAATCCCTACCATGATTCATTCTCCTTTGAATCCAAAAAGGTTAAGTGCTTGGGCCTCATCAAAGACCTTGTTGTGAACCTAACTCATCTACCTTCAAAAAGCATCATGATGGACATTGTAGTGGCTGATATCCCTCCAAAATTTGGTCTCTTGTTGTCTCGATCATGGAGCAAAAGGCTAGGTGGCACCCTTTAGATGGATATTACATATGCCATCATCCCAATGTTTGGAGGCGATACCAAGAGGCTTTATAGGGAAAATCAACTGGACTACATAATAAGCAATGAGAGAAATTCAGTGAATCACCCCATCTATACAGTGGACACTGATTTTGGGTCATGCATTATGAAAATAGATGATTCTCAGCAAACATCAATACAACTCACTAATCCCACCTATCAGTAGCCCGAAGAAGTGACTACAGCAGTCTGGAACATGTATTTTGATGGAGCTAGCACTCAAAGCTCAACATGTGCAGGTGTAGTACTGATCTCCCCATCCAAGGAAAACATTCATCTGTCTTATAAGCTTGATTTTAAAACCACTAACAATATAGTAGAATATGAAGCCTTACTGCTAGGAGTTAAAGCTTCCAAGGAGATGGGGATCATGTGCATGAGTATTTTTAGAGATGCAGACCTTATTATATAGCAGATCAACAACACTTTTTCAAACAAAAAATGTCACACTAAAATCCTACAGGGACGAGGTATGGAAGCTCAGAGAATCCTTTATTTTTTTTGAACTGTCATATATACCTAGGGCTTTGAATCACCTAGGTAATTCACTTGCTGTCTATGCAAGTCTGTTTGTTCCTCCTTGACCTCCTAAGCTCAGTTATGATGTTCAGGTTAAGTATAGACCTTCCCTGCTAGATAATGTCAAATTTTTGAAGGTGTTTGAGAATAATGATGAGCTTATCAAATTACTTCAGCTAGTAGATGAATTCTCTGATATACATATATATTAGGAAAACCTAAACATGGAGGAGTCCAAACAGCTCAAGTTGAAAGATAAAGTGGATGATCAGAACATTGTCCAATTACCCAGCAACTATATACTCGGGGGCCAGTACCTCTGGAAGAGTTGTTTGATCATAATGACATCCCTTTCAATCTTTCCAACGAGGAGAAAGACCTTGTTGTCCAAGAGAAAAAAATAGGTAGCCAAAGCCATCCAAAACTGATAAATATGTCCACTAAGTTGACTGCTGATCAGAGGCCAAAATTTTGCATCATGTTAAAATAGTTTGCTGATATCTTTTCCTGGGACTACAGTGACTTGAAAACCTATGACACCAATATCATCCAGCATAGGATTCCTTTAGAGAAGGAAACCATCCCTTTCAAGTAGAAGCTGAGATCCATTAGTCCTCTCCTATTACCAGTAATTGAAAAAGAAATCCAAAAGCTCCTCAAAGAAAAAATCATAATCCCCCTCAAGTATTCCAAGTGGATTGCAAAACTAGTGGTGGTAAGGAAGAAGAATGGGGAAATTAGGTTGTGTGTGGATTTTAGAAACCTAAACAAATGTTCCAAAAAAGACAACTATCCACTGCCCAAGATGGAACACCTATTGTAGAAATTATCAGGGGCTAGTGTCATGTCATTCCTGGATGGCTTCTCTGGATACAACCAAGTTGTTGTGCACCTTAATGACCAAGAGAAAACTGACTTTACCACCCCCTGGGGAACTTTCATGTATGCTAAAATACCATTTGGGCTGATGAATGCTGGGGTTACTTTTCAGAGATCCACGGACGTAGATTTTGTAGGGTTGAAAGATAAATTTGTGCTCATATACTTCGATGACCTAACTGTTTACCCTCACAACCATCATGACCATTTGCAGCATTTGAGGAAGGTATTTTTGAAGTGCAGAAGGTATGTGATATCACTCAATCCTAAGAAGTCCCAGTTTGCACTCAGTGAAGGGAAACTCCTAGGTCACATAGTCTCAGCTGAAGGTGTAAAGATTGATCTGATAAGGGTGGTAGCAATCCAAAAGCTATCCATACTGAGGTCAAAAAGGGACATTCAGTCCTTTTTGGGTAAGATGAACTTTGTCAGGAGGTTCATCCCTAATTTCTCCAAGCTAGTGAAGCACATAACAGTCATGTTGAAAAAGGATGCAGAAATAAAATGGACTGACCAGGCAAGAAGCTCTTTCTAAGACATCAAGAAGGCTATCATGGAGGCCCCAACCCTGATTATTCCTGACTATACCAATAGTATTTACATCTTCTCTTTTGCATCCTATGACATAGTGGCATTTGTGTTGTTACAAAAAGATAATGAGGGTCTTGATCATCCAATTGCATTCTTTAGCAAAACCTTGAGAGATGCTGAGCTAAAGTATGATCCAATTGAGAAACAGGTTATGCTATCATAAAGTCATTAAAGACTTTCAAAATTTACATTCTCCTTGCAAAAGTTCTTACCTATGTCCCTTCAGCTGCTATGAAGGATGTTTTGACTCAACTTGACATTGATGGAAAGAGAGATAAGTTGATTTCCAAGCTCATTGAGTTTGATATAGAGGTGAAACACACTAATCTAGTAAAGGGATAGGTCTGGCCAAACCCAAGGCTAAATAAAACTATGAAATAATGGGGATAAACTTCACCTATGTCAAATCAGAAAAATTGCAAACTATGGTAGCAGCAGAAGCAGATCAAGATCAGAATGACATTCCATCAGTGGCTGAAAACCTATCTTCATGTGAGTGGTACTCAGGTATTATTCTTTTTTTGTAGAAATTAGAAGTTCCTCTTGATCTCACTCCTAATTAAGCACGAGCTCTTAAATTAAAGTTTGTTAAGTTTTGCATATTTGACAAACTGCTGTACTGGAAATATCAGTCTGGAATTTTGTTGAGGTGTCTAGATAAAGAAGAATTAGATCAGGTCATGCAACACTTTCATTCCAGCACATGTGGGGGCCACCATTATTGGAAGACCATGGCCCACAAGATCTTGAGGGTAGGATACTATTGTCTAGTCCTTTTTGCTTATGTATGTACTTTTGTAAGGGCTTGTGACCAGTGCGAAAGGTTTATAGGGAAGCAGCAGCTCAAATCCTTGCCCCTTAGGCCTATTGTGGTGAATGGGCCTTTTTAGCAATGGGGTCTGGATTTCATAGGTGAAATAAATCCATCTTCCATTGGGCAGCATAAATGGATCCTATTAGCCATAGACTACTTTACCAAATGGATAGAGGCAGTACCCACTAGGAATGCCACTCATTAAGTCATCATGAGATTTTTGTATGAGAATATTTTTAGCAGGTTTGACTGCCTAGTAAGGTTAGTAATTGATAATGCACCAGCTTTAAAAGCTGGGGCATTAGTTAAAATGTGTGAGTCAATGGGCATTCAACTGGTGCATTCCACATCCTATTATCCTCAAGGAAATGGCCTAGCTAAGTAATCAAACAAAAGCCTAGTTAGGATCATCAGAAAACTACTGGAGACAAATCAGAAAAGCTAGGATTCTAAGCTTAAGTTTGCTTTATGGGCTGATAGGGTAATAGACAAAAGATCTAGAGGGACTTCTCCATTCAAGTTAGTTTATGGTACTGAGGCCATTTTTCCTATTCAGCTCATTCTTCCAGTGGCAAAATTCTTTCAGGAAGAGGAAGATGAACCAAATGATATGGTGAGGAGGATGATGGACTTGGTGGAGTTGCAGCAAATCAGAGAACAAGTGATAGGAAAATTAGAATCCCATCAACAGAGGATAAAGGGCATGTTTGACAAAAGGGAAAAAGTAGACAACTTTTAGGTTGGAAATTGGGTCCTAAAGTGGGATGTTGTTAGACGGGACAAGGGAAAATATGGAAAGTTTGATTCTTTGTGGATTGGCCCTTTTGTGATAGCTCAGGTACATAATAATAACACCTTCAAATTACAGAATATGGAAGGGGAAGAGGTGTTTAATGGCCCAGTGAATGGGTGGTTTCTAAAACTTTACTTTATTTGAGGCTCTGAGGCCTTGTCATTGTAAATTAGTAGTTAGTAGGTTTTTTTTGCTTAGAGAATAAATTCCATGCCCAATGGGAAAGTAAATGATAGTGTTAAGTTTTTAGTTGTTTCATGGAAAGGCATTTCGGTCTAGGATTTAGTGGGAACTCACTGGGAGGTTCCCATCCCCAAGTAGGAGCCAGATGTTATCTCCTAAAATAAATTTATTTTGATAGTATGAAGAATTTTATTTATGTAATGAGAGATCTGAGGATGACTAACAAATTGAAGGTCTCTGTTTTTTATATGGTTGAAAAAATTTGGAAGTTATAGCTTCCATTGGCTTAGACGAGGCTCTTAATAGCTCATTAGCCACCGAAAGGCTATGTTTCGGCAGTTAACGGTTTAACGCAGTATAAAAGTAAACCACCGAAAGCGGGCCCAAGTGAGTAAAATGCAGAAACACTTTCGGTGGCTTAGGAGAGACTTCAAATGACTTAATAGCCACTGAAAAGTGTTTCTTTCGACAGCTTAGGGAGAAGACCAAGAAGGGTGTTAATTGCTGAAAGCAGGAAGAAAGCAACATTGGTAAAGACGCTTTCGGTGGCTTAGGTGAGACTCTGGACAACTCATTATCCACTGAAAGGTGATGCTTTTGGAAAACTTATCAAATATTTCAAATCATATTTTAACCACTGAAAGCAGGCAAATAAGTGTTGGAGAAAAATCGATTTCGGTGGCTTAGAAGAAATCTCAAACATTTCATTACCCACCAGAAGGATGTTTTTTCGGTGGTTAAAAGGGTTTTTTAGCGAGGCCACTATCCATCAAAACCTAGGTTTCACTGCGACATTGTCATAATGGTTACCGTGGCTTAGGCGAAAGGGATATCACTTCATTAGCCACTGAAAGCCATCTTTTCAGCGGCTAGCAAACAAACTTCTGAAGGTTGTTAACCACCAAAAAGATAAAATATGGAAATGGTTAGAAAGCGGTCAGATCAAACCCTGTCATCAAGATAAATGATTAGTGAAAGGGGTGACAAACCATCGAAAGGACTTGAGCCTCCATAAACACATGTGGAAATAAGTGAAGGAGGTCATTATAAAACTGATAAAGGACTGATAGGATTGGAAACCCTCAGTTTTCTTTGTCCAAAAGCACAGCAGAAAAGCTCATCGAGTATCTAGGTTTATTTGTAATATGATTGTTGGGAAAAGGAAATCGAAAAGATCAACTACTTCCATCACCTTATGACCTCAACATCCATCATGATAGCAAAAACCCTCATAATCAGTTCCAAAAACTCCAGCACATTTCACTTTTGATCTTATCATTCCTCTCCACTAGGAAAACCATATCTGAGAAACCAGCCTGCTAACACACTATCATACAGAACTTAAAATTATTTTTGCAAGTACCCAGGAGTGGCATTCACCAATATGAAGAAGGGAGGACCCGCTCTCAAGCAGGAGTTGGAAGTGTCAGCTATTTGGAAGCACATCCAAAAGTCTGTAAACTTTTCCAAGATGCTGGCTGCTATAGGTTTTGTGAGAACATACAAAGTTCCCATTAGAAGGTGGCTGAGGCATTTTCCCTCTCAATTGATGGCTCTAAAGAAGTCATAAGCAAAGAGGAAGTTCACATAGATGAAACCCTAATCACTGAAGTGACTGAAATCCTTGACACCGGAGAAAAATGGTTCAAAACCACCATGCCAAAAGATGTAGAGTTCAGGTCTTACCTAAAGCCCGAGCATAGAGGAGTGGTGTGGAAGAAGAGTGTGCCATCATCCTGGTTAGAAGAGAGGTGGAAACAACTGTTGAAGGCCATTGTGGTCTACCTGACATGTGAAGGAAGATATAGCAGAGCCATTATCTACCATTTAAAATTAATGAACCACTTCATAGGTAAAATCCCACTAAATTCACCCTTTTACTTACACAGAAGTTTGGGAAAGATGGCACACCAAGTGAAATCCCAGCCAACCAATATTGCTAACAGACTGTCTCACCATGGCCTTATCCCACTATTGATCCAAGAGTTGCTGAAAAGGAGGAATATGTCATGGACTTATTTATTGTTTTGGAATGGATTTGAGAAATGCCTTCAGCCAGAAGAGAAGGGGAAGTCTCCTGCCAAAAATTACAGCACACCAAGGAGTGGGAGAAGAAAGAGAAGGACTATATCCCCAGCAATAGTAGAACAGTCTCCCTCCTCTTCCAAATCCAAGAAGGTAAAAAGGAACTTGGACTTCAGTGAGAAGGGCCAGGAAGTTGAAACACACAATGACAATATTTTGAATCCACCCTACTCAGATCATGAAGAGGAGCAAGAGGAAGGTGCAGACCTAGCTCTGTAGATTGTAGCAGTGACTAAAGAACTACCATCCCCCACACCAAAGGAGCAAGAGGAACCAGCAGAGAAGGCTTCCTCCAGAAATCCCAAAACTCAAAAGATAAATCAATTACTGAGGCAAATTTATGAGATGGAGATTTTGGGAAGGGAAATAAAGAAAAATAATGCTGCATTGACCAGTAGGAACAAGCTGCTACATAAGTATTACCTAGAGAAAAGAGAAAGATATATTTTCTTAAAGAGACTGAATACAAGGTACCTAAAAGATAATACTAGATTCTACATGATGATTAGGCTCCAAAGACTGCAGCTGAAGGAGGCCAAGGAAAACGCTAGTAGCCCCCTCACGTTGGAAACCCTAGCTAAAGCTGCAGTTAGCCTTCAGCCTCCAGAAACTAGCTTGGTTGCTATTAACCCTCGTAGAAAAGAGCCTACTGAAGAAGAAAGTTGAGCAGACAGACCTAAAAAAACATCTTTGGAAGAAACCTAATAATTTTTGGAAAATAGGCTTTATGTGGCTTAGGCGGACATTGGGGCAGTTCATTAGCCACCGAAAGCGCCGCTTTCAGCAACTAACGGTTCCAATAGTCTGACCTCTTAACCACCGAAAGCAGACAGAGGATTAAAATTAGATTTTGGCTCGCATGACTAGTTTTGGGTGGATATAGATGGCTCAGGGACAAAGTTTGAAGATGAAAGACGTAGAAGAAAGCATCAGGAAAGGTCTATTTCATTTTTACTATGACATAATAGTGGAAAAAGTCACCAACACCTAGTTGTCAAAGGAAAGTAGTGACTTAACCAGCAGAGGGCTAGTAGCAGTGATTTCCAGTAGTTACCTTAGTTATATGAAGGTTCATACAGTGAACTAATTCTTCAGTTAATTAGCCAAGTAGTTAATTAGGGTTTTTTAACCTAAATTGCAAAAGACTATTATTTTATTTATTTTTTGTAAAAACAGATCCAAGTTTTCAGGATCTGTGTATTTTGTGAAGCCTATAAATCCTAAGACTTATTTTATTAAAAAGGTTTGACTTCAGGACTTGTAGACCATACTATTGTTAGCTTCTCATTTTTCTCATGATTTAATATAATCTCTTTTGTTATCATTTGTTCAGCTTCGATTTCTATCTTTTCTATGCTTATGCTTGAATGTGTTATTCAGGTTATATTCAAGTTAATTAATGACTGATAGTTGTCACCCTATTGGCATGTTAATATGATTTGAATTATAAGTACCATCCTTATCATGATTTAGCCATTTATATGCATTTGTTTTGTGTGTAAATCTACCAGCTTGATGAGTTCTCCATCCCTGCACCTTATTTTCAACCTTGAACAGTGGTAACTAAAATCCTTGTACCTGATTGAGTTTCATGCATGTCTTGAGAGTGGAAGGTCATATAGGTCACCTGACTTGATCCATATTAGAAAACCCCAAAAACATTGTAAGTTACCAGGCATCCTCGAGCTGCAACCTAGAGGAGTCTCCTGGAGTGATAACAGTAGGTGAGGTAGAACATGAGGGAAATGTAGGAAAATTTTGTTGTTCAGCACTGTAAGCATACGGTATTGTTTTATTATGGCTAGGGCGGAGTTTGGATTGGACAGGAAATTGTGTTGGATACCAAGGAGTTTGATGAGAAGATAGATGTGGCTAACGTAGAGGATTGGTTTGTGAGGTTGATATTGAAGGACCAAGTTGTGTTACAGCATAAAGGAGAGTGGTCATGTGATCATGAGATAGGCCATTCCAACCTTGTGGATAAGGTAGGTAAGAGTTAAATTGAGGCTGCAACAGCTGCCATGGTGGAAGATTATTCAATGATTGAGTATGAGAGTAAGGAAATTAAGGCATAGAGTTCTAAAACATACATGTAGTCCATGATTTCCATGGATTTTGTAATAAATTTGTTTCAGCTCCTATGTCTCTTTGATATTATTCTTTCATCATGGGAAAGGAGGGGCAACAATCCATGGAATGCTTTAGGCCACATATGTCACAAATTGTGAGACTATTCAAAGGACAATCCATTGCAAGATGTTGGTTATGGCACCGAGGTAAAATTGATTCTTCAAATTCCTCGTGCTTTTCCTTAACCTACAAAACAACCAATTCTGAATTTAGTGAACCATTTATATTAGCATTAGAATTTTCAAATAAATTACTGATTTCAGCTCGTAAAACTCTTGTTTTTGCAGCAGCTTTCAAAAATAGAGATAAAATTTCCTTAGAATTCTTACCGGTCTTGAAGTTTCCTCTTGAATACCCTCTACATAACTCATAAATATCATCATATGCTAATTGAAATATGTTACCTGTTCCCATCAGATTTATTATTTCTAAATATTCAGCTTTGATTCCCTTAAGTAGAAGTGTTTTTAAGGTCTCCTTCCCCAGTTGCCTTTGTTTGGATCTTTGGAGGTTATATTGAAATTGTTCCATGTATTCCTCTATACTCTCTTCTTCTCCTTCTATGATTTTGAAGATATCTTCATTGACCCTGCAATAATCTTGATGACGTTTTAAGAATACATGTTTCATGTCTTCCCAAGTTTGTATACAATTCCCACCGAGGCTCATGAAACATTGGACGACTGTTCCTTTTAGAGTAAGGGGAAACACATTCAACATTTGATCATTAGAACAATAACAATATCCTCTACAAGTATTTCGAATTGAAATAAAAAAAATTTGGGGTCTTCATTTTCCAAATCGTGAAAGTTTGGTAGAGCATGTGGGGGAATTATTTTTATTGGTGCCACTCTTCCTGAATATCTCATGGGAAATTCGAAGGTAACAACTTCTCCATCTTTATTACATGCCACCTCTTCATAGATTCTTCATGTGTTATTCTGAGGCTCCTCCTTTGAATGTTCCTATCAGCTTGTTATTATAATGGGTGAGGCTTACAACACCACTAAGGGGAATGATAATATTTATGCTCCAAAAATTGAAAATGAAATAAAACTAAATGCAAAGAAAGAAAATACACACTCAAAGCAATTTCAATAAACTAAAAAGTAATCATGTAACCTACATGCCCTACTTTAACAATGCATCTACCAAGCAATGTCACATGTACTTTTGCGTCGTTGATAACTTCCCTGAAATGACGCAAAAATGTTGGTCAGATTAATTGTCTAATTAAATAAACAACTTAACTTCCAGAACATAAATTATCAACCCGAGGAAGTATTTTATTTCAAAGCTATCATGCAAGATCTATGCAAGCACAATTTCTACCTCACACTGTTAATCTATTGGTATGAAATCAAAACTCTTTGTAAACTAGATCACACCTTCTTGAAAATAAATTAAACCTAAAACCTATTCATGAAACCAAACTATAAATATAATCACACTTCAAACAAAATCAATTCTTATAAAGCAAGATCTAATTGAGTGAATCTAAAAGAAGTGATATGTTGTCCAACGATCTATCAAACGAATTAATAGGAAAACAACTATGACAAATCTAATGAATGAAACCATGAACTGAATAATAAGAAAATATAAACAATAACACACTTACAATCAACACTACCAGCATATAATCATGGAAGAGGGCCCTTCCTCCACTAAGCAGATCTGGATCTCCATAATGAAGGTCTACAACTCAAGAATTAAGAAACTGCCAGCATGTATTATCAGAATGGAATTGTTACAATAGACTCTGGATCAAATTATACAACATAACATTACTTTATCTCCTCACTCATTCTCATGAGATTGATTACATATTTATACATAAAATTCTCTCAGGAGAATGAGAAACCAAATCCACAACTTGATCTGTTTGAACAAATTTGCTAATTTGGAAAACTGGCCATAACTGCAAATATGGAAAATAACCTCTCGAAGAACCACCTATATATATCAAACTGTAGCTTTGTTTGGTTATTTACTTTTGATTTAGGTAAATGAGGTTGTTATGCACAGAACCCATGTCCCGGATTTGTAAGATTCTTTTCCATCTACCCACAGAGAAAGATGTGATTCAAGGTGTTCTTGTTTGGCATGCATTTTTTGTTAAGGTCATTTGATCATGAGCTAGAAGCTTGAACCATTAGTGATGTTGTTTTTAATATGGAAAATGACTCCATAAACTATCATTGATCAAATGTGCATAATAATCCTCAATTCATTAAAAATAAAGGAAAATAATCATGGTTAACCACTAAAGCATTAATGGAAGTAACATGGTATTTTACGGGCAATTACAACAAATTGATGGAAAATGGAATGATAAATGGATAATAATATGAAGAAGAGGGATGAAATGTATGTCGATGGGTGATGAAAATAAGGACAAATCCATGACCCAACAACAATCTCTAGTGCTCTCTTCAAAACAACATTATAAACAGAATCCAACTTGCTTCTTACCTTGACAAAGCCTTCTTAGGTGGACTAGCGCATTGCATTCACTGCTATATTAGATGAATCCATGAAAGCCTTAATAAGTTGCTGCAATTGGGTCTCCATGACTGATCTAGTACTACTTCCTGCATCCTGATTCATTCTATGCTTCATCCTGATTTCGTCAACGATGCGTTGTGCTTCTGAATCAGTATCTGTCGACGACTCTCCATTAGACTGATGAATACTCTACTCTTAGCATGTAGGCTCATCAGGGGAATTTGTAGGTGGCCCCTCTGATACTTCATCTGGACTAACTGGGTTGCGCCATTCCATAGGAAAATCTTGAACCACCACTTCCAATTATTCATCTGTCACCTTATAGGCCATGGGTATCCATTGCTTATCAGGGTCACGCCATGCCTGGATCTGAATAGTGTGTGACCCGATGGAGATCCACATAATTCGCTAATATTTCACTGCTGCACTATCTGATAACCTTGAAATTTTGACCACTCCTACTTGCAATGCCTCCCAGTAGATCCAAAAGTGGATCAGGCAATCCGTTTTCCAACTAGCGTCCTCCACCCACCACAAGTTTTGGTATCACGTGCCTTTTCACACCTTGGCAGCTTTGACGGTAATTCCTTGGTAATCCTCTGGCTCCATCCAAGCCACTAACATGAGTCAATATTAGCATCCAAATATAGGAAAAGGGCTGCTCCCTAGCCTGAACTATGATCGCATCCTCCGCCAGTTGATTCAACAAAAAGACAGACCAGTTCATGTGGACTTCCTCGATGCATTTTTGCACACATGCAATAACTCCCATAGTCCATTGAATAGGGAGATTCTTTCGGACAATCTTACTTGCCAGTATTCGGGCACCAATCCACCCCGCTCTGTCATTGATGTTATCGATGTGATAGGCTCTTCCATCGTGTTGCAAATCATACCGCTCCTTCAACCATGCTGCCAGACGCTTACCATTATCTTGTCTTTTGAAATATTGCGATGGGTCTTCCCCATCCTTTGGAAATACTGTAATATCAAAAATCAAATCAACAGTGAGTGTGATTGGTGTGTCCAACCACAGTGTTCCTCCATGAAAACATGCCAAAATCTATTTAACACACGCATTTGCTTCGTTCAACTGCCCAAAATGTGGCATGTTGATAATCCCCAATAACCTGGAGTTGTTCATTCCTTCAGCCCATGGTTGTAGAATATGTGAAATGGGGCCTCCGACGACCACAAGAAGTGACTCATAGGGATCATCCACTACGTCCTTCCATAGCAACAAATCATGGTCTTTATCCTTCATATTGATCAACGTAGGGATAATGTAAATGGTGCATGTCATCCCTTCTGGCAGCAACGACAATTTTGGCTGATACTTCCGATTTTTTGTTAGACACTGAGGTTTTGCATCAAGGTGGGTGGTGTTACAACCTAAGTTGTACTTAGTGGTTTTTTATCAAGTGAGCCTGGTGAACCAGACAAAAATTTTTTCTTCGGACTTCAGAAGACCTTTGGAAGTGCTTCTGGGAAGTGCTTGTTGTACTATATCGCATATTCATACCCCATGAGGGAATTGTAATAAATGTTCTATCATGATAGTGTCTGTAAAAGACTTGGTCTCTTAGACTTTATTTGTCAATACGATTAGCCCAGGTTGTTTTTTCCCTTGGTTATTATTGGTTGTTGAATAAATGACTAATAATTTCAAAGTTTTTCACTCAATACCTCCAAAGTTGGGGTGGTCGGCTTGGAATTTAGGCCTATTGAGGTTATTAGAGTCTATGTGTCAATGAATAAACATTCTAGGCATCATGATCAAGTCATATGAACATGTCTAAGTCCCCCTAGGTTTTTAATTTTTTTTAATTTTTTTTAATTTTTTAAAATTTTAATTTTTCCACAAAAACTTAGGCTTTTTTTTAATAGTCTAATTGGAAAAATTGGTTTTGTAATAAAAGTGGGACAATTAATCAATTTCAGTCATGGGAGTGCTCATTTTCAAGCTAAGAGCACCATGTAAACCCATTGACACATTATTTTCAAGTTTTGAGTGATTTTCGATCACTCAGGTCAGAAAGCCCCAAAAAATCAATTATTGATTATTTTAATTAATAAATTGGTGAATAATGGAGCAAATCCAAAATCCTAAGTCAATGGATTTTCAACCAATTTGATTAAAATCAGTCTCATTGGCACCAGATTGAATGGATCTGATAAATCCTTGACTGAAGGAGGTGATCTGGACAGATCTAGAGTTGAACTTCAACCTCCTTTATGGGGAATTGTGCCCTCTGTCTCTCCTCCACACGTGTGGGATCTTCTGGAAGCTCTGTTGTTGATGTTTCAGTCAGTAGGTTGATGTGTCAGCTCAATCATCCCCCCAATTAACAATTAGACTCAGTAGAAGCTCAGTTCATCTTCAGATCAGACATTGATGGACTCTCCTTCAGCTGCAGTGGTCTATCTGCTTGTGATTTGCGCCCCCTCTGGGCTGGGGTTTCAATTTTGTGTATAAATAAAGCATGGTTGCCTCCTTTCTGAGTTAGCTCGAGTTGGATTGAGGAGCCATTGTTGTTGTAATACTGTGTAATATCTTTTGCTATTGGAATAAAGGGAAGATTTGGAGGCCAAATCGGTGTAATGCTTTTATATGTGTGGATTTAACATTGTCTTGTAGCTTTTTGCCGTTGGCTTTCTCTCAATTTCTGCATCTGAATCATGTCTGGCTTAATGTTTCAACTGAATCATTAGGATTATAGCTGAGCAAGTAATATTACTTGATTTTCAATATCTCATAGTATATATGATCAAAGATTTAGATCATACATGTTTAAATAAGTTTATTTGCATGTAATCCCTCTCTTTCTTCATATATTTCTATCCATATCTTATAAGGTTTTGTGCACGATTGTTTGTTAGTTTTCAGGTAACAGGGGTTGGACGAACTGTGGATATAACTTGACTCCACTAGGAATCTAACTGTTTTGTGAAGGCATTGTCCCTCGGCATTCCACTAACTAGTCTTCTTTGTAGATCCATTCCCCGGCATCAAATGCTCTTCTTTTCCTATTCCTCCTTCAATTTTTTCTAAAATCAATCCAGTTACTTGTTTTCATCTTTAAAATTTTTTTAGATCTATCAATTTTAGAGTTTATTTTACATATCTCTTGCTTCCTTAAAGCTCATAAACTATATCTCATTCCTAAAACAAAATTTACAAGCATTCTAGATCTAGTTTTAGGGAAAATTGTCATTTTTCAAGGATGTGAAAGTAGATCTAAAGCTTGTTGAATGCATGGTTGTTTCCTTAGAATATAAAAATTTATATTCATCAATTTAAGTGCTTCATATTGGATTCCCCCAAAGCAGTCCAAGATCCCAAGGAAAGCTTGTTTTCTTTGGTTCATTTTCCACTTCTTTAAAAACTAGTTTTAACTTAGAATTTTTGGGTAAAGGGTTTGTTCATCCAAAAGTACATTCAAAGTACTTTTGGGCATACTTAACTGTGATAATATTGGTGTTTTTTATCAGGTTTAACATAAAATAGGAGGATGTGCTGTCCAGAAAGCATTTTTGGATCATTCGAAACCCCTAGGGGGTCTCCGTCTTCCCAAAATTTCAAATTTTTGCAATTTGTAAACCTTTGGTCTCATTCCATTTAAGGAACAAGTGGATTTATTTCAGTTTTCTGATATTGTAATTGATGATAATAAAAATAAAAATATTTTCGAATAGGCTCTTTTGAGCCTATTCACCATCCCCCCTGGGGGGATACGCGTCCGTGTTATTTTTTACATTGTTTCACCTTGTTTCTGTTCTAGTTTAGTATTGACATGCAGGATTGTATACTTTGATAATATTTCACATTATTCCATATTTTTTATTCAAAATTAATCATACTACTTACCCCACGACTTCCCGAGTGACCCGCAAGGGGAAAGAGATGCGTGGTAGGACTAATTAGAAAACCGGTGTTGTGTATATTTGATTCCATTTTCATTATTTTTTTCATGCAAGAAATAAAATTAACCCCTCCTTTATTCCCTGATTGAGGTCCACTTGGACCGAAAGAGGTTCCTGGAGGGTTTTGTTTTAAATAAGAACACCTCTTTTAAAATTTTCTAAAAATAACAAAGACTCCAGTGTGTATGCTCTATACTTGGATGTGGTTCATCCAATCAGTCAAGCTGCATCAAAAGCACTTGAGTGACTAGATTAATTAGTCTTCACCTCCCAAATTGAAAAACCTTCAAGACAAAATCCAACGCCTCGAACGAACTGTAAACGGTGGAAAAATACCCAAAGGAGTGGGAACAATTGGAAAGTGACCTCGAGGCACCGATATCTGTCATAGCCTGATGAGTGAATTATGAACAATAGTCTCTGAGACTCCGTTCCAGCCCACAAACCACCTTGTGGGTATCCATGAAAGTTCACTTTTAGACATACTCTAAGTACCCCTCGGGTATATCTGGAGTCCCCTTTTCGCCTAATTTAATTCATTCACATTCCACATTAATTTAAAATCTACCAAGAGACATTTGAAAAACATCCATTCAAGCGCATGCAAGCACATAATTTTCTCGGTTGACTCCATTTAAGGCACTGGTGATTTATTTGATCATTTCTTTCAATTATATATATATATATATATATATATATATTGAGTGTCATTACTGTGCTTATTTGATTTAAATCTTGCATCTTGTTATATTTTTTTTCCACTGGTTAATTTCAAAACTCCTAAACAACTTAATCAATATAACACCATCACACTAAGTAATTAGCCTTAGTAATTTAACAGGGCCTACCCCCCTTGGCTTCGTTAAGAGTTATCCTGAACAAAGGAGTCAAGAACAAGGTGACAACCTTGGCTCGAGACTTTCCCCCAAGGACACACCGAGTGGCTTGAAGATTTCTGCCATGTAACCCAGGTTTGTGAAAGGTGGCAACACTTTTTGGCACCGTTTCCGGGGATAAATATTTTTATTCTCGAGTACGACTTAGCTTAGATTTTTCTAAACAACTAAAAAGATATAATTTTTTTTATTGATCTAGTCTTTAAAAAACATAAAAATTAAAACTTGATCCATCTGGTGACTCCACTGTCTAACATCCATTCAAGAATTTCTAGGTGAAGAAACCGCCGACAATTATTCAATCCTCTCCCTGATCCTGAAAGGTTTATCAAGGAAAGATTGAATAGGTAGACTTCCTGTATCAACCTTCAATATTTAGGAGACCAATCCCTCTCAGATATCCATCACATATTTGTAGAGAATCATACCTACCAATCTCAAGAAATGATGAAATTATTCAAACCCCTTTACTTTTCTCAGATAGAAAGTACTCCCCATGACATTCAAAATGATGCTATCAAGAAGCTCCCCATATTCCAGGGAAATAATTCCATCACTTGCAAGTCTCACCCTTGAAAGTTTGAAAAGCACCTGGTCAGTTATTACAATGATGCTTCCCATAACCATGAAGATGTCAAAATGAAGCTCTTTGCTTTATCCTTAGAGAATGATGCTATAGAATGGTACTTAGACCTAGGTGATGATTCATATAAAAATATTAGTGAATTCCTAGAGGGTTTTAAGAAGAAATGGGGAGAAAAGAAATAACCAAGACATCTGCTTGCTGCCCCTCATAACATAAAGAAGATGGAGAATGAAACCATGGATGAATTTAACACTAATTTCAAGCGTGTGGTTGCGGACCTCCCTAAATACATAAATCCAAAGGATGCCTCCATCCTCATATATTACATCAAATCTTTCACTGGTGATTTGAGGTACCAGTTAAGAGACAAAGAGTCGACTAACCTAAAAACTGCTTAGGAATTGGCCGACAAAATAGAAAAGATTATGTAGTATTCAGGAAAGTCCAACATTCCAGGTTACACTAGGGGAAACACTTCATACAACAAAGAGAAGGGTAAAGTCGTTGAATCATAAGAAAATGAAACCTCTAAAGATCCCATGGAAAAGATGATGGACATGATAAAATACTTAGTTACTAGTCAAAACCAACTTATGGCAAATCATTCTGCACAAATGAATCATATGCAAAACAGAATAATCACAATGGAAAGAAATAATGGACCTAGGAACTTTTAGCCTAAACAGAATCAGATGTATCAAAAGAAATCTCCGCAACAAGAACCTAGGATTCCAAACCAGTTAGACTCAGCTAACATGGTAGAAGAAGTAATTCAATAGTGTAGAACTTGTGATCAATTCCACCAAGAAAGCACTTGTTATATTGCAAACCAAGTTATAGAACATGGAATTTCTGAGGTCAGTAATCAGGAAACAACATCAAGCGATTCTAATCATGTGTACATGGTAGGCCAAACCTACCCTTTATCAAACCAACATTGGCAGGAGGCCATGGATTATAGTTATGAGAAGTATATCCTTTCCAACTTTTATGGTGTAATGCCTTCTCCGAAAAAAATCAAGGAAATGAAGGAGGATATATTCAAGGGTGTAGTTTATCAAAGAAAGGAGAAGCCATCACCATCCAAACATTACAAGCCAAAGGTAACCGCTCCTCCTCTCCCAGATCCCCCTGTTATCCCTGAATCAAATGTTGATATGGGAGAATGGATAAGTAGTGCTAAGATTCATGTTTATGCAACTGATGTCCTTAAAATTCTTGGTCAAAAAGAAAAAAAATTGAAATCCATAGAGGATAGTCAAAGTAAAACTCATAATATTGTCAAAGAGGATCCTCTCCCTAATAATAATGCTATATTTGAAGCCAAACATATTGAACCTATAGATATTCCTATAGTCCTCAATAGTGTTGATTCAAAAAGAGAAGACCACCCAACTTTTTATGTCTCCCCCTTTGCTGATAACCTTCTCCTTCATAGCTGCATGTTAGATTCAGGTGCTTCATCAAATGTCATGACAAGAAAAGTACTGGAACAGCTAAATCTAAGGGTCACCTGACCCTACCACAATGTTTGTGCAATGGATGCAAGAAAAGTTGAAGTGGTAGAAATAATATTAAATTTACAAGTTAAGTTGGCCAAGTATCCTGAAATTGACATGTCAATGGATGTGGTAGTGATAGATGTTCCAGATAATTGGGGTATGTTGCTATCCAGAAAATGGGCTGCAACTATTGGTGGGTATATTCAAATGGATTAGACATGTGCTACTATACTTGCATCAGAAAACACTAGGGTGATACTCCACAAATAGAAGCTAAGGAAACGACATGTAGAAAACCCTAAGAAGCCCGGAAATGAATTTGTTCATTTCACTGATAACTTTGGAAACTATGCTATTTTGTCAAATTTCATGGCCTTTATTAAGGGAAACATTAAAAATAAAAAGATAGATGAAATTTGGCAAATGTACTTTGACGGGGCTTATTCCAAAGTCGGAAAAGGTGTAGGCATCGTGATCATCTCTGCTTCAAATAAATTCTACAACTTTGCTTTCAGGTTAGAGTTTGAAGCATCAAACAATGTAGTCGAGTATGAGGCATTGATCCTAGGGTTAGAAACCGCTAAAGACATGGGGATAAACATGTTCAACATAAAAGGTGATTCATACTTAGTTGTCCTCCAGATTAAGAATCAGTATCAATGCAAAAATGACAAACTAATGAAGTATAGAAATGCCACATGGGACACTATGGAATTGTTTGATGCACTTAACATTCAAAAGATCCATAGGGAAATGAATGGGTTAGCAGATAAGTTGGCAGTAGCAACATCCACCCTCCATCCATCAGATGAAATGACTAGTGAGAATGGAAGGATGGAAATTAATTTCAGACCTTCAATTTTGGATAATGTAGATCATTGGCAGGTGTTTAATGATGATGAGCAACTCTTGAGATTCATCCACAATCTCCAAGAGTTTGAAGGTTGCAAGATCAGTTATCGGCAAGAGGGTAAAGAGTATCATGAATGCGAGGATAATGAAAGAAATTACATCCCAAGTAGCCTCATAGCTTTCGAAAATATTTTCGATTGACATGATCATCATAAAATACAAAAATAAAAAATAAAAATTGGGAATTATATGGAAATAAACATAGGAACTCGTAAGGACCCCAAGTTAATAAAAAATGGAAAAGGTACTTCGGAAAAGGAAAGGAACAATTTGATCAACTTAATCAAAGAATATAGAGATGTGTTGGCCTTTACTTATGATGAATTTAAATCCTATGGGGAAGATGTGTTTCAACACACTATTCCCCTCACAGAAGAGGCTAAGGAGGTCAATCCTTTTTGACAAAAACTTAGTCGAATAAATCCTAAGTTGGCCCCCATTGTTCAGAAGGAACTTTAGAAGATGTTAGCAGTAGGGATCATAGCACCTACAAGAAATTCATCATGGTGCTCCAACTTAGTTGTTGTCAGAAAGAATAATGGGTCAATTAGAATATGTATATATTTCAGAAATATGAATACATCATGCCTTAAAGATAATTACCCATTTCCTGACATGCAAACATTGCTTCAAAGAGTAATGGGATCAGGAATGATGTCCATGTTGATTGACTTTTCTGGTTATAACCAGGTATTGGTAAATAAAGAGGATCAACATAATACTACATTCACCACACCTTGGGGTACCTATAAATTTTTAAGAACTCCTTTTGTCTTATTGAATGCTGGTGCCACCTTCCAAAGAGCCATGGAATTTTCCTTCAAACAACTTATAGGCAAAATAATCGAAATATATCAAGATGACTTAACTGTTTTTTCAAAAGAAATATTAGACCACATAAGTCATCTTAGGCAGTTTTTCATAAGATGTCGGAAATATGGTATTTCCTTGAACCTCGCCAAGTCAATCTTTGGGGTTGATGAAGGCAATTTGTTGGGACACATCATTCCTAAGGGTGGTGTCAAAGTTGATCCTGAGAGGTTTGAAGCCATTAAGAAAGTCCCCTTTCCTCAAAATCTTAAATATCTCTAGTCTTTCAATGGTTAGATAAATTACATAAGGAGATTCATCCCAAATTTAGCAGAATTAATCAAGCCTCTACATAAGTTGTTAAAGAAAGATGCTAAGTTTGAGTGGACAGATGAATGGAAAGATGCTTTCAATTCTATCAAAGATGCCATATCCAAGTCCCCGATCTTGATCATTCTAGATTATTCCAAGGAATTTCATATATTTTCCTTTGCCTCAGAAGACACCATTGCTGGTGTTTTGCTTCAAAAGAATAAGGACAGACAAGAGAAACATATAGCCTTTATGAGTAGAGACTTGCAACATTCAAAGTTGAAGTATACCACCATGGATAAAAAGGCTTATGCTCTTTTCAAGTCCCTTAAACATTTCAGAACTTATGTAGGTTACTCCAAAATCAATGGGTATGTACCCCATGTAGCTGTCAAGGATATCATGTCTCAACAAGATTTTCTAGGAATTAGGGGTAAGTGGTGTTGGGCCCTGGAATTGTCCATTTTTCAATCATTTATTGACATACCTTTCATTCATTTTCTTACCATTATTTCTCATTTATCATTCCATTTTTCATCCATTTGTTGTAGCTGCGCGTTGAACAGCCTGCTACTTCCATTGATGTTTTAAGTGGTTAATAGTGATTATTTTCTTTTATCTTTGATGAATTAAAGATTGTTATGCATAATTTTACTAATGATGGTTTATGGAGTGATTTGCCACGTACAGGATGCTCATAGTCAGTTGTTACAGCCTTAACAAAAAACGCATGCCACATAAGAACACCTTGATTCGCGTCTTGATTTTCGGGCAGATGGAAATGAATCTCAAAAATATGCGACATGGGTTTTGTGCGTAACATCCTCATTTACTTGACCCCTATGGAAATCGCCAAAAAAAACTACGGTTTGAGATATGCAGGTGGTTCTTTGAGAGGGTATTTTCCAGATTTGGTGTTACGGCCGGTTCCAAAGTTGCCATGTTCCAGCTGTTGTAGATCACAAGTTGGCGGTTCATTTCTTCATTTCCATGAGATAATTTTATGTATAAATATGTAATCAATCTCATTGAGAGGGGGATAGATTGATAGAGATTAATCATGATATATTAGGCAGGATAGGAGATGGATGATAGGAGAGAACACAATGTTATGATGTAGGATTTGATCCAGATCTATTGTAATTCTTCCATTATGATAATACATGCTGGAGGTTTCTTAATTCTGGAGTTGTAGACTTTCATTGTGGAGATCCAGATCTGCTCAGTGGAAAAAGGGCCCTCTTCCCTGAGCAGATGCTGGTAGTGTTAATTGTAAGTGTGTTATTGTTTAGATCTGCTTATTATTTTGTTCATGCTTTCATTCATTAAGTTCATCATAGTTGTGTGCTTTCATTCATCAGATCTGTCATAATCATTGTGTTGATAATTCATTTGGTAGATCATTGGCCAACATAACAATTCTTTAAATGTACGTAATCAGATCTTGTTTCATAGGAATAGATCTTGTTTGAAGTGTATTTGATTTACAGTTTCATTTATGAATAGGTTTGAGTATTGATTTCTTTTCAAGTAGATGTGATCTAGTTTACAAAGAGTTTCGATTGCATACCAATAGATCAAACAGTGTCAGGTAGAAATTGTGCTTGCATATATCTTGCACGATAACTTTGAAATAAAAGACTTCCTCGGGTTGATAATTTATGTTTAGCACTCTGCATGTTAAGTTTTAATTAACTGACATATAGTGGACATGACATTTTGGCGCCGTTGCGGGGGAGGTTATCAATTGTGCAAAAGTACATTTGACATTGTTTTGTAGATGCATTGTTAAAGTAGGGCATGTAGGTTGATTACATTTCAGTTTATTGAATTTATTTTGAGTGTTAATTTTATGTCTTTACATTCAATTTTACTTCATTTTCAATCTTTGTAGCATAAATCTTATCATTCCCCTTAGTGTTGTTGTAAGCACCACCCATTCTACTAACAAGTTGACAGGAACATTCGAAGGAGGAGCCTCAAGATAGCACATGAAGAATATAATGAAGAGATGGCAGGTGAAAAAGATGGAGAAGTTGTTACCTTCGAATTTCATATCAGAGATTCGAGAGGAGTGGCACCAACGAAAAGAATTCCCCCACATGTTCTACCAAATTTTCACGGTTTGGAAAATGAAGACCCTGATGTATTTTTATTTCAATTTGAAGTACTTTGTAGAGGATATGGTTATTGTGCTAATGATAAAAAATTGAATGTGTTTCCCCTTACTCTAAAATGAGCAGCCCTTCGATGGTTCATGAGCCTCGGTAGGAATTGTATACAAACTTGGGAAGACATGAAACATGTGTTCTTGAAAAGGTACCAATATTATTGCAGGGTCAATGAAGACATCTTCGAAATGACACAAGGAGAAGAAGAGAGTCTGGAGGAAAACATAGAACGATTTCAATATAGCCTCCAAAGATCCAAACAGAGGAATCTGGGGAAGGAAATCTTAAAAACACTTCTACTCAAGGGAATCAAAGTTGAATGTTTAGAAATATTGAATCTGATCGGAACAGGTAATGTATTTCAGTTAGCATATGATGATATTTGTGAGTTATGTAGAAGGTATTCAAGAGGAAACTTCAAGACTGATAAGAATTCTAAGGAACTTTTATCTTTATTTTTGAAATCTGCTGCAAAAACAAGAGTTTTACGAGCTGAAATCAGTAATTTATTTGAAAATTCTAGTGGTGGTATCAATGATTCACTAAATTCAGAATTGGTTATTTTGCAGGATAAGGAAAAGCAAGAGGAGATAAGAGAAGAAAGGGATTTCCCTTTGGATAGTCTTGAAATTTGTGGTATATGTGACTTGAATCATTCCACAGATCATTGCCCCTCCTTACCGAGGATGAAAGAAACATATCAAAGAGATCTGGGAGTTGCAGCCAACTCGTTGCAATAGTCATGTCAACCATGGCCTACATCTATGGTTCAGAATTCTATCCCTCTATTTCCTTACTTTCATACTCAGCCATTGAATACTCTTCCACCATGGCAGCTGTTGCAGCCTCAATTTAACTCTTACCTACCTTACCCACAAGGTTGGAATAGCCTACTTTATGATCATATGGCCACTCTCCCTCATGCTACAACACAAGTTGGTCCTTCAATATCAACCTCACAAATCAATCATCTACATCAGCCACATCTCTTTTCTCATCAAACTCCTTGGTATCCAACACAATTTCCTGTCCAATCCACCCTCCACCCTAACTATAATAAAGCAGTACAGTATGCTTACAGTGCTGAACTGCAAAATGTTCCTACATTTCACTCTTGTTCTACCTCACCTACACCGCTGCAAAAAGGCTGTGCGTTGTTGCAGCAAATCCATACGAGGCCTGAACATGTTTTAGATCCAATTTTTGTAGATGGAGTTTCTTCTAGTCCTCATAAGCAAGCAGACAAGATCAACAATACACACGTAATATTTGATGGAGAACAGTGAGTGGAACCAAAAGCATCATTCACATCATTAGATCCGGAAATCTTATGCATTGAGGAAGATCAGTTTAATAAGGATCTTCATGGTGTAACATCCATGAGCAATCAAGGGAACAAAGACTATATTGAAGCTTGGTTTCAATCTGTCATCGGTCTGCAGCATCATTTCATACTTCACCAATTCTTGGCACCGTCATTTGAAGGGAAGTTGATCTCTCATATCCTACAATTCATAGAGTTATATTTTTCTATTGGGAGTATGAGCATACTTGAGTCACTTTTTCAAAAATGGCTCCATTGGAAATATGCATACACTTAAACAACTTTTATATTTCCAAGTAGAATAGGGTAGGATAGAATAACAGAATAAAACCATGCTTTTGTTTGTTTAAGTTTTTTTATTTTTTATTTTTTGAATAAGTATGCTCTCTTCCTGCACCTTGTTGCGATCTGGAAGATCAGAAAGTAGAAAGATAAGGAATGGGTATGAGATGTTTTCATGAATGCTTTGGAATTGTTGACTATTTGAACAAAATACTTAAGTCATTTTTCTTGTCATCGATTTTCAAATTTCAATTTGTCTCTATTTGTTACAAATGAAAATATCATGAAAACAAAATTACAATAATTAGGGAAGGTGAATAAAGGATCTACAAGAAAATGAGCCAATGATTATGGAACCCTTCAAGCTTGAAATTTGACATGAATTTGTTAGCTACAACACCCAGTTGTGACTGTGCTACAGGTAAAAATTTATGAGTTTGAGATATGTGTGTGTTGCACATCATGATATGTCTTTAGTTTTTATTTCCCATAAAAATTCACATGCTTTATTTCAACATTATGTCATTTTTTAAGAGTTGCGGCTGTGGCTACAACAAAACGTGTAAGTCAATCTAGGTGCTCAATGCTTGAAATTTTTGGTATGGATGTGTGTTGTATTTAAATTTACATCATTAAAATCATTCACACCTATTTCGATCACTTTTTGGGGGTTAAATTTAATTTATTGGATTTTTGTGACATTTTGGCTTGAAAATTTTATTGAAACATAGACGGCATAGTCCATTTTTGGGAGACAAAATGAACTTATTTTTAAAACCTGTTTATACCCCAAGTATCCCTTTGAATCTAGTTTCCAAAACAATTTAAATTTTTACGATTGGGTGTCAAACGAAAATTTTATGGCCAAAATACTAACAGGGTGTCAAGCTGGAAGCTTAGGAACAGAGCTGGGACAGTCCATTTTTGGATGCCTTATTGGACATATTTTGCAAACCTGTTTCATTGGTATATTCCCCTATGAATATAGTTTACAATTCAATTTTAATCACTCCATTCCGATGTCGTACGCAAATTTTATGACCAAAATACCGACTGCCTGTCCCAAATCTGCATTCCTGAAACTCTATTTTCTAGATTGTTCATTGGATTATTTGGCCCATCAATTCTTGTTGGATTCAAAACATGTTTCTAATGGATATACCTACATGAATCTACTTTCATCTCCAATTGGAATCACATCAATCTGTTATCAAACGAAAACGTTAAGCCTAAAACCGTGACTGTTGGTCTAGTCCAGAATTCAAAAAGACACCTTGTCATGCAGGCTGTTAATGAGTGATTTGGAAGATCATTGCATAGAATTTTAAAAACATATCTCTAATGGAAATATACCTATGAATTTACTTTAATTTGGCTTTGGAATCACTCAAATTGGACAAGGAACGAAGAAGCTATGATCAGAATACCGTTGGTGAGTCTAGATGGACATTGCTCTGCCGCAGGTATAAAATGGATTTTGCTTTGGATTTGTTTTATGAGTAATTGCTTGTTGTTGTTTTTTTTTTCATAAGTGTTGGGTGAAGAGAGACCAATCATCTCTCTTCTTCAATCATTTTATGTTTTATTGCAGGCAAATGCTAGGTTTTACAGGTCCTTGGAAGAAGAAGGTCAATGCATGCACGAGTGACTCTTGAAGATTTTTTATTAATTTGCAATTGGATTGAGCACATAAAAAAAAAATGGAGAGATTGATGTGCAAACCATATAGATTCCAATGTTTCTGAAGTCAAGTCCCATTGCTACATGCTAGAAATCATTTTTAGACACATGTCATCCCACTTGTTGCTGAAAGAAACCCCTCAAGAAGCCAATTTCCCCATGGTAGATTCATTCACCCTCCTCAGTTCAAAACCACAAAAATCCATTCATGTCGAAGTCCCATTTTCCACTGCTTATGTAGTCACCATAACCATTTTATTTCCCATCACTACTACATCATGACTTCACATATACTTTTCGCTTCTAAGTTTCATGTTGGTCCTATTTTTCACTATGATTCTTCACAATCATTTATTTTGTACTCGTATTGGATAATCTGGAATGCATTAAGGTCCACCTTCCAATGGTCTTGTCCCATTGACTCCGACACATCATCTGGGATCAAGATTAGAGTTTTTATAGTGCCCTGGTATCTGCATGAATCAATGGCAGATTTCCTTGTTGTTAATCATGGGGATTCATCAATGCCTCTTGATTGACAAATCTTGCAGGTGACTCGACTCCAGCACATCCATTCGTACCTGTCAAGATGCACTAAGGTACTTTAGAGCTCATTGTCATCAAATGTGAGTTTCTTCACATTGATTAACGGCATACATTAATGGCTGGTAATCCAATGATTTCTTTTCATGCTCAACTTTAGCACATTCATTCGCATGGTAAGAATTGTACCCTGGTTTTGTAGCAGCTAAAGATTATATGATCTAATGGTTTCAACAATGATTTGCAGCATCATTTGTTCAGTAGTTTTGCAATTCCTTTCCATTTTCAGTTCAGCAGTTGATTTTCAGAATAAGAGAAAGGACTTTCTGCTTCTATGGTAGAATTTCTGCTCATCAATTGTCTCAGCAGTTAGTCTTACATGCAACCAGCACAACATCATGGATCAAATTCAGTCTCATCCAGTTTCAGCTCTCATATACATATGTCTCAGCATTAGATCATCCTACATAGCTCCAGCATACACCAGTCCATTCATGTCAACCAAGGCTTCCATGGAGGTAAAACTTGAGGTAAAATAGCATGAGTTTTTTATTTATTAAAGATTTGGGGAAATGTCATGAAGAACCACTAAGCATTAGCCATTTCCATTTTTTAAATAGCCTTTTATGTCCATCCATTCCCATCATTTCCCATTCAATTCTAACACTTCATCATTCCTGCACATCCCCTTCAGATTCCAACCCAACATCTCACCAACCCAACCGACCAAGCATACAAAAAAAAAGGGATACCTTATTGTTGTTACACAAGAACCAACAATAGGAAGTTTTGCTGCTACCACATAAGAACCAGCAGTAAGAAAAAATCTTGCTGCTGTCACACAAGAACTAGCAGCAAGAAAAGAATCATTGCTGCTGCCACACAAGAACTAGCAGTAAGAAAATAAGTCTTGTTGCTGCCACACAAGAACCTACAACAGAGTATGCATTTCAAAGTATTGTGTTGTAGGTAAAAGATGAGATAATTTTATGACATTCCTTTCTCCACATGAAGGTTGGAGGGCTACAAAACTCAGTGGAATTTCCATATTTTGTCTTGGGGCAGCCACATCTTTGCTACTTCATCTTAATTACATTATCTATGCTATATTCTTCACCATGGAGCAATGGGCCAGCTGTTACAAGTGAAATGTTTGTGAGAATTTGAGAATCATTGAATGCTGCATATGTTAAGTTTGGGGGAGATGGCTACTTTCCAACTAAGAAACAAACTCCTACTTTCCATGAGGACATGAAAAATTATTCAGTTTGGGGGAGGAGCTACTATGCTTGCTGCTTTTTCATTCACATTCATAATTTGGATGCATATTGTTCTTCACATAAAATGTCGAATTTGAATTGAGAATATCTCACAAACCATGAATTGGATCCTCATTAAATTTGGACAGGGAATGTATAAAAGCATGATGAACAACCGTGGCAAGTTTCAGCTCAATCCAGTGCACGGTTTTTGAGAAAATGACCATCATCATCTACAGCCAATTCGCATTTTTCTCAACATCCGTGATGTGGGTTTGTCTAATTTTTGGTGAGGAGATGCACTATAATGGTACTTACCTTCTCGAAAAATTTCAGCCCAACTCAGTTTGTAATTTTTGAAATATTGGCTCTGGAATTCCAGCTACAATATATTTTTTTTTCATGTTCAAAAGTGCAGAATTTGATTTGGGCATATCTTTCAATCGGTAAGTTGGATTTACACAGGTATTGGGTTGCATGAAGACATGCAACAAGTTTAGTTTGGGGGAGATGTTGGGCCCTGGAATTGTCCATTTTTTCATCATTTATAAACATACCTTTCATCCATTTTCTTACCATTATTTCTCATTTATCATTCCGTTTTTCATCCATTTGTTGTAGCTGCGCGTTGAACAGCCTGCTACTTCCATTGATGTTTTAATTGGTTAATAGTGATTATTTTACTTTATCTTTGATGAATTAAATATTATTATGCATAATTTTACTAATGATGGTTTATGGAGTGATTTGCCACGTACAGGATGCTCATAGCCAGCTGTTACAGCCTTAACAAAAAACGCATGCCACATAAGAACACCTTGATTCATGTCTTGATTTTTGGGCATCCGAAAATGAATCTCAAAAATATGCAACATGGGTTTTGTGCATAACATCCTCATTTACCTAAATGGTGAGGAAATCACCAAACAAAGCTACATTTTGCGATATGCAGGTGGTTCTTTGAGAGGGTATTTTCCATATTTGGTGTTGCGGCCGGTTCCAAAGTTGCCATGTTCTAGCTGTTGTAGATCACAAGTTGGGGGTTCAGTTCTTCATTTCCATGAGATAATTTTATGTATAAATATGTAATCAATCTCATTGAGAGGGGGATAGATTGATAGAAATTAAGCATGATAGATTAGGCAGGATAGGAGATGGATGATAGGAGATGTAAGATAGGAGAGAACACAATGTTATGATGTAGGATTTGATCCAGATCTATTGTAATTCTTCTATTATGATAATACATGCTGGAAGTTTCTTAATTCTGGAGTTGTAGACTTTCATTGTGGAGATCCAGATCTGCTTAGTGGAGGAAGGGCCCTCTTCCCTGAGCAGATGTTGGTAGTGTTAATTGTAAGTGTGTTATTGTTTAGATCTGCTTATTATTTTGTTCATGCTTTCATTCATTAAGTTCATCATAGTTGTGTGCTTTCATTCATCAGATTTGTCATAATCGTTGTGTTGATAATTCATTTGGTAGATCGTTGGCCAACATAACAATTCTTTAAATGTACGTAATCAGATCTTGTTTCATAGGAATAGATCTTGTTTGAAGTGTATTTGATTTACAGTTTGATTTATGAATAGGTTTGAGTATTGATTTCTTTTCAAGTAGATGTGATCTAGTTTACAAAGAGTTTCGATTGCATACCAATAGATCAAATAATGTCAGGTAGAAATTGTGCTTGCATATATCTTGCACGATAACTTTGAAATAAAAGACCTCCTCGGGTTGATAATTTATGTTTAGCACTCTGCATGTTAATTTTTAGTTAACTGGCATATAGTGGGCACGACAAGTGGATTTCAAAGATTCAAGAATATGATTTAGAGATAAAACCTACTACGTTAATTAAGGGGCAAGGTCTTGCAAAGATGTTGACCCAAGGAAATGAAAAGGCCTTAGGAATAATCTGCCAAAACAGTGATTCAGAACAAAGTGTATCAGACGAGCTTCACAGATTAGAAAAACACCCTTGGTATACCGACATCATCTTTTTCCTCTGCAACCTTACATGCCCTGATCACTTACTTGGCCATAAAAGAAGAGCATTAAGGTGAAAAGAAACTAAGTATTTTTTAACAAAATATGGTTTGGGTTGGAGAAACCCAAATGGTTTAATACTTAGATGTGTCTATGAACCTGAGTCTAAAAAACTCATGGTTGAGTTCCATTCAAGATTTTGTGGTGGACATTTTGTAGCAAGAACAACTGCCCATAAAGTCCTTAGGGAAGGATACTATTGGCTGGACCTTTTTTTAGATGTGCACAAGTATGTCAGAGTTTTCCCCCAGTGTCAGTTATTCACTGGAAAGTAACAAATGAAATCCTTGCCTTTAAATCCAATAGTATTCCAAGCCCCTTTCCAACCATGGGGGCTTGATTTCATTGGTAAGTTCAAGGATAACTCGAGCAATTGTTATTCTTGGATTCTTACTGCCACTGATTATTTCACCAAGTGGGTAGAGGCGATACCCACCAAGAATGAAACCGATACTATAGTCATGGATTTCTTAGAAGATAAGATTATCACAAGATTCGGTGTGCCATCCAGATTCATCACAAATAATGGGTCCTACTTTATTTCCTTTGAGATGTAATCATTTTGTTTCAAGTATGGCATTGTCCTATCCCATTCATCCAACTATTATCCCGAAGGAAATGGTCTAGCTGAGTCAAGTAATAAAAAATTAATGACCATAATCAAGAAAATTGTGGGTGATAATAAAAAGGCCTGGGATAGCAAGATCAAGTTTGCATTATGGGCCGATATAGTCACAAATAAAAGTTCAACTGGGAGGAGCCCTTTTGAACTTGTTTATGGCCTATATGTCACCTTACAGGTCCATTTAAAGCTTACAGTGTATCAGCTTCTCCAGACCTTCAGCTCAGCTCAGGAGGCCATTCAGAACAGAATAAGCCAGTTGATCGAGTTAGATGAGAGTAGAAGAAATTCCCTTGACCAAAGTATCAGAAATTTAGACAAATTCAAGAGAACCTTTTATAGATCTACCCGGCTTGGATCCTTTCAATTAGGTGACACAGTCTTGCGTTGGGACAAATGACAGGAAAAACTTGGGAAACACGGAAATTTCGACAGCTTATGGTTGGGGCCGTATATCATTGATGAAGTAGTAGGAACAAATTATTTCTATCTAAATGACTTAGAAGGAGAAAGGTTAAGCCTACCAGTGAATGGATTTCTCCTCAAGATGTTCTTTGCCAAGATAGTTTGATGCCTTTATTGGCATCGGTGGTTTCAAGGCCAATTTCTAAACATTGCCCTGCATGTATTTTTAAATTTTATGCATCATATTGTTGTATTATAGATATTGTTTTATTATAGGTGTTTTGTACCATGTTACTAACCTTGAAATTTTTATTTTGTATATTAGTTTTGTAAAATATTTCCTTTTTGTACATCATAGACTAATTATGTACATTAGTTTGCTTTTATAGTTGATTTTTTTATATACATGTTACTCACAAACTTTAATTGCTATGCAGGACCCAGAGATTTTGGAGTTCTCACATCTTCTTCTTTAATCAGAAGATTAGTCAGAGAATGTGTCCATAGATGGAGCCATGATGTTACCACCTAAGTTGTACTTAGTGGTTTTTTATCAAGTGAGCCTGGTGAACCGGACAAGGATTTTTTGTTCGGACTTCAGAAGACCTTTGGAAGTGCTTCTGGGAAGTCCATGTTGTACTATATCACATATTCATACGCCATGAGGGAATTGTAATAAATGTTCTAGCATGATAGTGTTTGTAAAAAAATTAGTCTCTTAGACTTTATTTTTCAACCCGATCAGCCCATGGTGTTTTTTCCCTTGGTTATTATTGGTTGTTGAATAAACGACTGATAATTTATGAGTTTTTCACTCAATACCTCCAAATTTGGGGTGGTCGGCTTGGCATTTAGGCCTCTTGATGTTATTAGAGTCTATGTGTCAATGTATAAACATGCTAGGCATCATGGTCAAGTCATATGAACATGTCTAAGTCCCCCTAGGTTTTTAATTTTTTTAAGTTTTTTTTAAATTTTTTAAATTTTTTAAATTTTAATTATTCCATAAAAACTTAGGCTATTTTTTAATAGTCTAATTGGAAAAACTGGTTTTGTAATAAAAGTGGGCCAATTGATCAGTTTCAGTCATGGGGGTACTCATTTTCAAGATAAGAGCACCATGTAAACCCATAGACCCACTATTTTGAAGTTTTGAGTGATTTTCCATCACTCAGGTCATAAAGCCCCAAAAAATCAATTATTGATTATTTTAATTAATAAATCGGTGAATAATTGAGCAAATCCAAAATCATAGATTAATGGATTGCCAACCAATTTGACTGAAATCAGTGTCATCGACACCAGATTGACTAGATTTGAAAAATCCTTGACTGAAGGAGGTGATCTAGACAGATCTAGAGTTGAACTTCAGCCTCCTTTATGGGGAATTGTTCCCTCTCTCTCTCCTCCACATGTGTGGGATCTTTTGGAAGATCTATGGTTGATGTTTCAGTCAACAGGTTGAAGTGTCAGCTCAATCAGCCCCCCAATTGATAAGTAGACTCATTACAAGCTCAGTTCAACTTCAAATCAAGCATTGATGGAATCTCCTTCAGTTGTAGTGGTCTATCTCATTGGGATTTGTGCCACCTCTAGACTAGGGTTTCAATTTTGTGTATAAATAAAGCATGGTTGCCTCCTTTCTAAGTTAGCTAGAGTTGGATTAAGGAGCCATTGCTGTTGTAATACTGTGTAATATCTTTTGTTATTGGAATAAAGTGAAGCTTTGGAGGCAAAATCGGTGTAATTCTTTTATATAAGTGGATTTAACATTGTCTTGCAGCTTTTTACCGTTGGCTTTCTCTCAATTTCTGCATCTGAATCCTGTCTGGATTAATGATTCAGCTGAATCAATAGGAGTATAGATGGGCAAGTAAGATTACTTTATTTTCAATATCTCATAGTATATATGATCAAAGATTCAGATCATACATGTTTAAATAATTTTATTTGCATGCAATCCCTCTCTTTCTTCATATATTTCTATCAAGATCTCATAAGGTTTTGTGCAAGATTGTTTGTTAGGTTTCAAGTAATAGGGGTTGGACGAACTATGGATCTAGCTTGACTATACTGGGAATCTGACTATTTTGTGAAGGCATTATCCCTCAGCATTCCACTAACTAGTCTTCTTTGCAGATCCATTCCCCGGCAACAAATGCTCTTCTTTTCCTCTTCCTCCTTCAAAATTTTCTAAAATCAGTCCCGTTACTTGTTTGCAGCTTTAGAATTGTTTAGCTCTATCAATTTCAGATTTTATTTTACATAGATATTGCTTCCTTAAAGCTCATAAACTATATCTCATTCCTAAAAGAAAATTTACAAGCATTCTAGATCTAGTTTTAGGGAAAATTTTCATTTTTCAAGGCTGTGAAAGTAGATCTAAAGCTTGTTGAATGCATGGTTGTTTCCTTAAAATATAAAAAATTATATCCAGCAATTTAATTGCTTCATATTGGCTGCCCCCAAAGTAGGTCATGATCCCAATAAAAGCTTGCTTTCCTTGGTTCCTTTTCCGCTTCTTTAAAAGCTACTTTTAACTTAGAATTTTTGGGTAAAACGTTTGTTCATCCAAAAGTAATTTAAAATTACTTTGGGCATATGTAACTGTGATTATATTGCTGTTTTTTAGCAGGTGTAACAGAAAACAGGAGGAGGCGCTTTCCGGAAAGCATTTTTGGACCATTCGAAACCCCCCAGGGGGTCTCCGTCTTCCCAAAATCTCAATTTTTTGCAATTTGTAAACCTTTGGTCTCATTCCATATAAGGACCAAGTGGATTAATTTTTGTTTGCTGATATTGTAATTTCTGCTAATAAAAAGAAAAATATTTTCGAATAGGCTCTTTCGAGCCTATTCACCATCCCCCTTGGGGGGATTCACGTCAGTGTTATTTTTTACATTGTTTCACCTTGTTTCTATTATAGTTTAGTATTGACATGCAGGATTGTATACTTTGATAATATTTCACATTATTCCATATTTTCAATTCAAAAGTAATCATACTACTTACCCCACGACTTCTTGAGTGACCCGCAAGGGGAAAGAGATGAGTGGTAGGACTAATTAGAAAACCAGTGTCATGTATCTTTGATTACATTTTCAATGTTGTTTTCATGCAAGAAATAAAATTAACCCCTCCTTGATTCCCTGATTGAGGTCCACTTGGACCAAAATAGGTTCCTGGAGGGTTTTGTTTTTAATAAGAACACCTCTTTTAAAATTTTCTAAAAATAACAAAGACGCCAATGTGTATGCTCTGTACTTGGATTTGGTTCATCCGATAAGTCAAGCTGCATCAAAATCACTTGAGTGACTAGATTAATTAGTCTTCACCTCCCAAATTGACAAACCATAACGCAAAAATCCAACGCCTCGGACGAACTGTAAATTGTGGAAAAATAACCAAAGGAGTGGGAACAACTGGAAAGTGACCTCAAGGCGCTGATCTCTATCACACCCTGACGGGTGCATTATGAACAATAGTATTTGAGACTCTGTTCCATTCCACAAACCACCTTGCGGGTAGCCATGAAAGTTCATTTTTGGACATACTCAAAGTACCCCTCGGGTATATCTGGAGTCCCTTTTCGCCTAATTTAATTCATTCACATTCCACATTAATTTAAAATATACCAAGAGACATTTGCAAAACATTCATTCAAGTGCATGCAAGCACATTATTTTCTCTGTTGAATCCATTTAAGGCACTAGTGATTTATTTGATCATTTCTTTCAATTATATATATATTCAGTGTCATTACTATGCTTATCTGCTTTAAATATTGCATCTTGTTATCTTTTGTTTCCATTGGTTAATTTCAAAACTCCTAAACAACTTAATCAATATAACACCATCACACTAAGTAATTAGACTTAGTAATTTAATAGAGCCTACCCCCTTGGCTTCGTTAGGAGTTACCCTGAATGGAGGAATCAAGAACAAGGTGACAACCTTGACTCGAGACTTGCCCCCAAGGACACACCGAGTGGCTTGAATATTTCTACCATGTAACCAAGGTATGTGAAAGGAGGAAATATGTGGGAGCAATGTACCATAGAATATCCTTCACTTAAACTCTTGTGCGAACCGTCAACTCGACGGCTCCAGATATAGAGGGCCCCATCTAGGTAGTGCCTTCCCCTTGTGCTCTGATAGAAGTTCTGGTCTGTCACTTTTGTGGTGGTGTTGAGCTTGGCTTCTGGGATTTCCGCTTCCCTCGTGAAATCGACGATGATCCGATTGGCATGTGAATGACTTCTTCGACGATGATCGTTGGTCAACCCAGGGACTCATTCTCACTCAATATATCTACCGTTTCATGGTTGCTCAGCATGCCACACTAGTATAACTCCCTAATCTATCCAGTGCACACCCTCTTCTTCACTCTGCAACTAACACACAGCCCTCAACAAAGCTCAGCTTCAAAAAATGCTCTCTTCTTTTCGACTCAACCCAGCTCAAATGGTGCGTTCTCCCTACGTTGAATACCTTCTTATGGCACGCGGCCAATCCACCAGTCATCATTACTAAATCATTAGCGGCCATCATGACTAAATCCTGCATTAATCACCTAAATCCACCATCGATTATGTCAGGAAAATGGTCAAATCATTCATAAATGCACATCATTTCAACAAGCGTCGCTGGCTAACTGCTTGAACTATTTTCATTTATTACTGATTTGACTATATCGCAGCTTTTCAGACACTGTAGTTGGGATAACTAATCTGTGCAACTGATTCCTATTCTTGCGTAGCCACTTCCTCTTGGCGCGCCCTTCTCTCCTCTATATACTCTACACACACACACACACACACACACACACACACACACACACACACATACATATTCATTGCACAGTACTTCAGGCATTGCGTGATCCTTCCCCCATCCGATNTGCATTTGTATCTTACCTAGATGCTTCATGAACTTGTTGTCATATAAAAGCACCAAATATCCCTTCGAAAATGGTTTTTTTATATGGAAATCATGCCATTCCTTCTGTCGATCTTTCTCAATGCACTGATGGGAACTCAAAATGAAACAATATTCTCCAATCTAGATCAATTATGCCATGCGCTCTCGAGTGCTGATTCATCATCCATGTCGGTCGCTACAACAATGCGTAGACTGGGAACAATGTACTCCATTGGAACAACTACCTCTTTCCCATACACCAATTTGAATGGTGTTTTCCCCGTCAATATCTTGCACGTGGTGCGATAGGCCCACAGCACTGCAGAAATGTTCAGATCCTAGTCATCTTGTTTAGTGTTACATACCTTGGTAAGTGCGTGCTCCAATATTTTGTTGAATTACTCTACAGTCCCATTCGTTTGCGGATGGTATGGTGTACTTTTCTTGTGTTGAACTTGCAATTCTTTTGTCATTGCTCTTACTGTGCAGTTGATAAAATGACTACACTGGTCACTCATCAATATTCTTGAGAACCCAAACTATGTCACAATATTCTAAAATATAAATATGGTTGTTGTCACAGTAGTGAAGTCTAGAACTGGTGCAGCCTCCGCCCATCTCGTCAGATAGTCCATTAAAGTGATTATGTAGTGTGCACCAGTTCTCTTTCCAGGTGGGTTGATTGGACCCACAAATTCTACCATCCATTTATCAAAAGGTTGCAAATTTACCTAAGGTACTAGTGGCATATCATCCCGTCACGATGGTTTTCCAATGCGTTGATAGCCACGCAGCTCCATGCATAATATTCTGCATCATTATGAAGAGTGGGCCACAAAATCCCTGAGCGAAGCACCTTCCGCATGGTAGCCCGTCCTCCATAGTGCCCCCCAGCTACTCCGGCATGCGCCTCTTCTAAAATCATCTCTTGTTCATGTGGGAGGACATATCACCGCAAAATTTCATCAGGTCCTCTTTGTGCTAGAAATTGTTCCTAGACTACCAAAAGAACAAGCTAAAACAATCTCAAAAAGAAAACAAAATGAATTTTTTTTTATGATTTTGGTTTAAAACTTTCTCAACAAGGAGGTAAAAACATAAACAAGCTAACATAGAACTAAATCATGAACGAGTTTGAATAACTAGGGATCAAACACATATGAATAAACCATAAACATTACACATAAAACACTGATTCCATCCACAAGATATAAGCATTTGCATGTGTTAAAACCATTAAACAAGAAATGACATTGTATATTGAGTAATCAACCATATTATAAACAAAATCAGCATAGTAGGTAAAATGGCTTATCAATATGTATATAACCAATAACAATCATCAAACTTACATAAGAGATATCAGTCTTAGCTTGAGATACATGAGCTTCTAAAGCCTCTCCTTGAGTCAAAAATCAAACCCTACCTCTATCTCATTTCCTACTTTTATCCTTCTTTCATAAAAATTGGTTACATAACTGACTAAACTAATTTTTTAGGTCAAGATTCGAAACAGTTACAAAGATAATTGTCTTTTAAAAAATAAACTATTAACTATTACAAAAATAAACTACTTGACACCTGTCACTAGTAGTCTTCATAGGTTCTTGGCTAGCTCAACTAACAATGCAATCTCTTCTAAGGCATGTGACTGCCTTTTAGTTCTCTGCTGCTCTACTTCCAAATATTCAATCTTCTTTGACAATAACTCGTTCTGCTGCCCAGGTCAAATTTTGAATTTTTTGGTTCAATTACTCAAACTAGATTTGAGTCTGTCTCTTTATCTTTAAATATTCTTTTGAAACATCAATTAATTCCTGGTAGTGTGTATTGATGTCATCAAGATCCTCCCTTATTCTCCTATTAGTCATGACTAATCCCTCATTGGTCTCACTAAGAAAATCAATTTGATATTTATATTGTTTCATAGTTTTTTGAAGGTTTTTGGTTTTTGAATCTATGCAAATTCCTTCCTGTAATGTAGAATTTTTATCTGACAGCCATGGGATATTCATTTTTTTAAAAATCAGGTCATCATCTTCCTCATTTTTTACTGCTTCTTATTCAACGGGAACTTCTGGAGACCTAACTCTTTCAGTGCTGAAATCTATTGACTGTTCTGTAACCTTATCTCTTCCTATAGATGACTCTAAAATAACTGAATACTCTTTCTTAATATGAAGTTGCTGATATCTGAGGCTTTTTTCTTCTTCCATCTCTTCTTGAAATGAAGAATCTTCAATCACAATGATTTTCTCCTTCATTAATCTAGGGTTTAAAATATTTTTCATGTTAAGTCTCAGTTTGTTTTTGGTCTCTGCCTCATTTATGCTTCTTCTAACATTACAAATGATTTTCCCTGAAAATTTATAGCTGATATTTGTACACTGTCAACTTTCAATCCTGTTACAATAGACTTTACTTTAAACTTTTCATTTGGAATTTGCAGATTATCAACCTTCAGTTTAACTGGAACAAGAACCTATGTTATGTTTTCTTGTACACTTGTGAAGCTTTGATTTCATTCTAATGAACTCCTCCCATATTCCTGATATGTAACAGCTCTCTGGTCCTCTTCTGCATTCTCTGAAATCTATTCTCAATTACCATGAAATACTTCTCTCACCTCTTCACATATAGGCTCTTTCAATTTTTGAGTTGAGCATTCCTTTTGAACACTATCTTTTACCAGCTCATCAGTTATTTCTCTCTTTAAGCTTTTTACACGGCTATACTGCTTGTTCATCTGCCTTTTTGGGTTGGTCTTCTTGCTCACTATGGATACCTGACCAAAACAAAAAATGATCCCAAGTTCTGCTCTTTTTCTGAAGGACTGTGCAAACAATCAACTTTATTAGTCCATGATGAAAAATAGATTGATGAGTATGATCCATATGCCCTTTTATCCTAATTGACATCTTTTGCAGGATTTTCAAGAAGAAAAAGGGTAAATTCATCTTAGCCCGTTGATTCAAATGTTGCAGGAATATGACATGATATTTAAAAACCAGAGCAAATCTTCCCTCACATGTGATGTAGCTTCGTAAAATTCTAATGGCATCTCTCCACTCAGGATTAAACTTGTCTAATTGTACACCTTTCCCCCAATCTAGGGTTTCGAATTCATGCAATAGGAAATATTTTGGATTGAAGGTGAAGGGTATTTTCTTGAACTAGAGTTCTCCATCACCTGCTGTGCATGTGGCTTATGTTATTAACTCTCTTATCAGTTCAAATTTAAGGGTGTCAAATGAGACTGTATCCTTATCAAAACATTAAGCAAATCGATATGACACTTCTGGGTTAAATCCATTGATTCTCTGAAAAAAATCAAACCATCCATCTCTTTGAAACATCACTGCATAATTAGGAAAACTTTATTCCTAGCTTGTATCAGTGGGTTCGACTCTATTTGTTTGACCACTTTTCTTCATTTCTGTATTATAACCCTAACCTATGCTTTCTTTAAACTAGTTCAAAATATTCAAAATGCTTCTCTACAACAATAAACTTAGCAGCTGAACAAATTCATGACCAGCAGGTTTAAAATTTTCAATAATCCCTACAAAATCGGTAGCATGTCAATGTAGACCACTATTCTTTCCATGATTTCGGTATCTGTTCATACACTTGTTGTGATGATGAACTGAGCTCTTGAATATGTGCTATAATGTGTTGAAAAGGTGTCCAAAGGGTTTCAATACTTTACCCTACAACAACCATGATTTCTAACCGCTTCCTTCAATAATTTTACCAAATAAAAACTTGACATGTAGGACCATGACTCCCCCAATAATCCTTGCAGCTTCTCATACACCTATCATAATCATCACTAGGTTTTGAATATGCGCTATCATGTGTCCAAAAACTTCCACCAATTTCAATTTCAAACAGCCACGATTCTCCTCAATAATCTTTGCCTCCTCTCATACACTTGTCATAATGATCACTAGGCTCTAAAAATATATCATTATGTACTCAAAGGTGTTAAATGAATCCTACTATTTTTTATTACAAATCATCACCATTATTTTCCGTAATTTCATAGGTTCGATATTCTTGTAGCGCCTTTGTTCATTGACTTCCAATCCTGCACTACAGGAATCCCCCTTTTACATATTTTTTAACCAAGGCCTAAAAATGAAGGTTAGTCATAAAGCTAAAACTTGCAATAAAATTTATTATAAGTTTTTAAGACCTTAAATATATATATATATTAACTAATAATCCCAAAGGAAAAACCTTAAAACTAATAAAATGAAATAAGAAAATTATTAAAAGCATTAAATCAAACAAAAATTACTAATTACCGAAAATATTTAAAACCAACATAAAATGTGAAGTCACAGTGAATCAATGTTTGAAAAATAAGACAAATAAACTAAGAACAACATATGGCTCCTGCTGCGGGATGAAATCCTCCTTGTGAGGTTTCAAGAACCTGTAGATCAGTCCCTTCTTCCCACTCAACTAAACTTTGTCTATTACTCTACAAAATTTTCATTGGGATGTGGAGTCTTTATTCAATCTCTATCACACCGGTAAATACAATGAATGAAAACTATATTACCTTCAATAACTGTAAAAGTGCTTGAGGAATCGTCCAATCATAGGATTGGACAATTCTTCACCGTCCATAGTATGCAGTATGAAGGTATTGTTCTCCAAAATTTTTGAAATTATGAAAGGACCAAACCACAAATTGTCAAATTTACCATGTTTACCTTTTTTCGCTTTTCTGGCATCCCACCTCAAAACCATGTCTCCACAAGAAAAGTTTTTTTCCTTAATCTTCCTTGATTTTCTTCATGTATATTTGATCCTTTTCTTCTATAACTTAACGTTCCAGTTGTAATTCAATCAGTGAAAAAAATATCGTTTGAATATCATTAGGTTCCTCCAAACTATCTTGAAAGAATTTCGTTATTGGAATACCTAAGTAAACTGGAAATACATCATCAGTGCCATATACTAACTAAAAAGGAGAAGAACCAATTGTTTTATTAGTAGTTATCCTATCTGCCCAAAGTGCATACTTTAACATTGAATCCCATGACCTCTTATTCTGATTTAACAGTTTTCTAATGCTCTGAATAATATTATTATTAGTTGATTCTGCCAACCCATTTGCCTGATGGTAATAAGGTGTAGAATGCTTCAAAACAATTCTATTTTGTTCATAGAATGTAACCATAGCTTTAGACTTGAAGGCTTTATCATTATCAGTCAACAATTTCTTAGGGCACCCAAATCTACTTAGAATATTCTCTTGAATAAAATTGATTATCACCTTGTCAGTTGCATTCTTTGTAGGAATGGCCTCTAGCCATTTTGTGAAAAACTCGGTGGCTGTGAGTATCCATCTATGTTGTCCAGAAGAAGCAGGATTTATTTCACCTATAAAGTCTAAGCCCCAGTGCTGAAAAGGAGCATAAACTGCAATGGGCTTCAACAATAAGGACACAAGTTTTTGTTTACCAACAAACTTCTGGCATTGAAGACAAGCCCTAACCTTCTGATATACATCAAAAAATGAAGAAGGACAATAGTATACAGACCTCAAGATTTTATAAGCAGTGGCCTTCCAGTATTTGTGTCCTCCATAGGCACCTTGATGTGATTCTAAAATAAATTTCTCAATCTCTGGCTTATCTAAACATCTGAGCAATAATCCTCCTGGATCCTTCCAAAGTAACTTCTAGTCTATTAAAAAATATTTAATGGCCTTCAATTTCAGTGATCTAGCTTCCTTTTTTTCTAAATGTACAGGACATTGTAAATACAATAAGAAATGAACAATGTCAGTGTACCATATTGATTCTGGATACCTGTCCATAATCTACTCATTATATTTCCCTCTTTGTAATTCCTCCTGGATTGGTTGTTCTATCATCAAATCAATACCAAGAGCTTCGCAATTTGAATTAGCCAACAATTTTGCTAAACCTTGTTCTTTCACAATCTTAGTAGGCTTGATCTCCACATCATACTCCATAATCCTTGCAATCCATTTTCCTCTATTTCCTTCACTACCTTGCTGAATTAAAATATATTTCACAGCTACATTAGGTACATAAGAAATGAGCTTTGAATGTAGAAAATCAATTCTAAAGAAATTTAGTTCTTTTACCAGTGAATATGCATGTTTTCCAATGTACTATACTTCAGTTCTGAATCTATGTGGGTCTTACTGAAGAAAGTAATAGGTTGCTCTAGCCCCTTTGCAATCTTTTGTAACAAAACAACAACTATTGTATCTTGAGAAGAAAAGGAAAAGGTCAGAAAGTCCTTTGAGAAATTTTGACTTACCAGCACTGGTGCCTCTATCAAATCCTGCTTAATCTTCTCAAATGAAGCTCTGGCTTCTACTGTCCATTTCACTTCCTAATATTCTCTTAACATAGATGATATATGCTTTATAGTCTCAACAAAATTTGGTATAAACCATCTAAAAAATTTAATTTTCCCAATAAATGACTAAACATCATTCTTACTTCTAGGAAAACTAATTTTTAAAATGGCTTTGACTCTCAGGATCTATTCCTGTCCCATCTGCTAAAACCAAATGTCCTAGTAGCTTACCCTCTTGAACAGCAAAATGACACTTTTTGGATTTAATGATAGTCCATATTTCCTACAATTCAAAAAGGTTTGTTTGAGGTGTTTTAGATGTTCTTCATCAGACTGCGAAAATACTGTGATGTCATCCAAATAAATCACAACAAATTTTTCCATTTCCCCAATAAATGCTATATCCATAGCTCTTTGAAATATTGCACCAGCATTCATCAAACTGAATGGCATCTTGTCATACATGAAGGTACCCCACGGGGTAGTGAAAGTTGTCTTCTCCCTATCATTTGGATGCATAGCAATATGATTATATCCCAAGAATCCATCCACCATTGAAATTCTCTGAGCACCCACTACTTGATGCAAAACCTGCTCAATCTTGGGAAATGGGTAATTATCTTTTAGTGAAGATCTGTTTAAATTATGGAAGTCCACACATAATCTTATCTCTCCATTATTTTTCCTTGCTGGTACTAGGTTAGCCACCCATGATGAGTATCTAAGTGGAACAATGATTTTTTCATCCAATAATTTTTTAACCTCCTTTTCTATTACTGGAAATAATGCTGGACTAATTATTCTTAACTTCTATCTAAAAGGTTTCACATTGGGATTTACAGGAACCTTATGCTGAATAATATTGGTATCATAAGTTTTTAAGTCCTCACAAGACCAAGCAAAAACATCAGCATATTCCTTCAATAATTTAATGTATCTGTTCCTTTGCTCAATTGAAAGAAATTTTGAAATTTTTACCATTCTGGGATGCTCTTCTGTACCAATATTATCATCTACAACATTCTCCTCTGAATATTGCATGGATGGTTTTAATGGAGTATCATATTTTGAAAAAACCTTTCAAGGGGAACCAATCCTTTGGGAGTAAAATTTCCTTTCAACTCAATAATTTTATGTCCAACAATTTCATTTTCTGAATATTCATCAGCATCTTCAACTTCCTCATCTTGGTATTTATCAATCAATAAATTAGAAAACTCACCAGTCAATTCCAAAAAATTCTTTATTTCTAAGTCATCTTCAAAAACCCTTCATTGTTTGATATTATCTGGTACTGAAGGTTTGTATCTGATGCCAATGGGATACTTTAACTGAGTTTGTTTTGGAATTTTGAAATGTGTGGCTACAAAGCAAGTGACTCAACTGTCTAATTATGATCTCTGGGAATAAAGGAAATATTAAATGCTATAAATAAATTATCAAACATGTCCCAGACTTCATTCTTGTACACTTTCAACAAATCCTGCTTTACTTGATATTTATCTCTCACCTACTGACAACTAATTCGGAGTTGCCATAAATGGAAATTTGCTGAATGCCCATGTATTTTGCAGCCTTTAAGCCCAATATCAATGCCTCATACTTTGATGTATTGTTTGTAGTTACAAACTCCAACTTATACATCAAAATTACTAACTCACTACCAGGGGAAATCAAAACAATACCTGCTACTACTCCCTCTTTGGATGATGAGCCATCAAAATACATTTTCCACAACTCATATTTTTTTTCAATAGAGCGTTGACTGGTTTTTCCTTCTCAACCTATAACATACCACTGGTATTATCATCACTTAAATGTAACATGCAAGAGCCAATATCCTTTTCTACAGCATAAAGTGGATGATTTGTTGGGTTCTTATCATCAGTAACAATGTAAGCATATTGTAATTCTCTATACAATGTCCTATTATCTCCTCCAAAAATATGAATTGTTGCATATGATAAATCCATTTGTAAAGTAACCCCCACCTTCTTAGCCCAAGACCTTGAAAGAAACATTCTGAATTTAGGAGTGATATCAGCCACCACTACATCCATGATGACACTTTTCATGGGTAACTTTGTCAACTTAACCACCATATCCTTAATTACTCCCAAACATTTAATAGCTATGGAATCAAATGCATATAAGTCATGATATGGTTTCATGATACTCAACCTCAAGGATTCCATAACTTCTTTTGGCATTAAATTGTGAGAAGCACCATAATCAAGTAAACAATTATGAATCATTTGATGATGAATAGTCAATGTTATATAAAAAGGTGGAGATGAACGTGAATCACTTTCAGTCGTATCAGCTAGGGCAGAACCAATAAATATTTTTGGATGTTCTTCTTGTAGGTTTATTGTATCTGAAGGTACTTGACTAGCTGATGAACCCATCATCTTTAAAATTGGATTTCTATAGCAAGGATTTTTCATCAACTTGATAAAGGGCACTGGAATTTTAATTTTACACAACTCATTTTCAAAATTAAAATTCTACACATTTTTATTCACTTCTTCAATTTTCCACAACCTTATCTGGATCACCTTGATTCCGTATTTTTTCCTGTGCTTGACTAGATGACTGTTTAGGGGGAGGAACTATTTTCTTTCTAGGGATTTGAGAAACCTACTTTGGTCTAGACCTCAAATCAATAGTCTTCTTGGGCTCAGATTAGCATATGTTAGCTGTTACTTCAAGACGCAACTTTGCTTCTGTCTGAAAAATGTTTGTATCAGAAAATTCAGAATTCATATAATCATATTCAGTTAAAAAACCTTCTCACAACAATTCCCCAAAATGATTTATCTCTTGATTTAAATCTTCAAACCGCCCATATTCATCTTCTTCCTCCTCTTCTATAACATTGTTTTGGAGTGTGTTATAACTAGATATTGTTCTTAGTTTATCTGTTCTTTTTGTCCTAATTTTCAACCATTTGTTTAAAATAATTTTACATTTTGTGCTGATTTTAAGAATTTTTTACAATCAGTAATTTTTGTTGGATTTAATGATTTTAATGGTTGAATTATTTCATTATTTTAGTTTTAAGGTTTGTCTTTTGGGATTATTAGTTAATATCTATATCTTTAAGCTTTCAAAAACTTATAATAAAATTTTAATCCAAGTTTTTCTTTATAATCTAACCCTGATCTTTGAGTCCTTTCTCAAATATTTTTATGAGGAGATTTCTGGAGCAGCTCTATTTTTCCTATTTTTGGCATTATCATTGGGAGCAGTTTACAAGGTGATGGAAACAAATTATGGAAAACCAAAAAAGGTTGTTTTCCACAACAGAATCATTCACTAAAACCTCTCTCATTTTTTCAACAACTATAATCGTTTGCGAGATTCGAAATCATATTTGTGGCCTATTTTTCAGGGTTTGAATTATTTAATAATTTCATGTTTTGGTCACAAATTTACATCACGTATTTCGATCAATTGAAGGGCAATGTTTAAACACCAAGAGAGGTTGTTTTTTCATAAAAAAATCATTTAAAAAATTCTCTCTCATTTTTTGTATAGGTATCCCGGATCGATAGATATGGAGGCGTCTTTGAGACCCATTTTTCAGAAATTCGCCAAATTTCCCAGAAAACCAATTTTGCTATTTTTAGCCAATTAGTTTTCAATATTTGAAAGTTGGTTAATATAACTACTGAGTAGTTTCAAATTCGACCTAAAAAAGTGAATATGGAACTACTTCATATTATATCTTTGTAATTATATGAAGAGGAGAGGAATACAGTACAATGGTTCGAGTTTTTTGCAAGGGGTGGCTCAAAAGCCATTGTGTCAAGCTAAGGTTCAAACTTTCATGTAATTTTCCAAACCGATTATGATATATATCACTGATAAGCCCTTATTATTTTCATTAATGGTTTCATTAATGGTTTTTTAAATCACTCAATGTGCAATTTCGTTTCTTGTATAATGTCTTATTCATGAAATGCTTGTAGGTTGTGGCTGAAACTCAGTGGCTTTTCTTTGTTCTTTCTAGTTTATTTGTTATATATGGTTCATCTTTGTCTCAGATATTTATATGATTTAGTACTTGTTTTATCTTGTTTTATGTTACCCTCTTGTTTATGAAAATTTCATACCAAAACAATACAAAAAGACAGTTTTACTTTGTTTTATTTTTTAGAGATTGTGTTGGCTTGTTCTTCTTGTAGTCTTGAACAATTTTTGGCACTAACAGAGTGGAGCAGGAACCTTTTGATATTCATTTTCTCTTCTCTCCCTGTGTATATCATTAATTATTCTTTCTCTACGGATAAATATAGGTGCAAACTCGCGCCTAAATTGAATAGGATTATTAGGGTTTCTTTCTCCTTCTTGTGCATGCTTGTTTGAATTATTCTCTAGTTCCAATTTATTGAGTTTTGGTGTTAAAATTTCTACTAACTTAGCCATTTCATCAATTTTTTTGTCAGCTGACTGTGATGCAGAAGCTGTTGGAATCATTTCCTTTTTTCCTTTTCTATCATATTTGTGTTGATCTGAATTCACATTAAGTATATTTGAAGCTAAGATATTGGATTCTACCTCTAATGCAGCTTCCTGCATGTTTAATAAGGTGACTGGTCTTCTCTCTCTTAGGTGTAAAGAGAATTCATGATCAATGGCATTGGCATAAGTAAGATTTGTTGAAGTTTCAGAGGGTTTGATTTCTGTCAGAATCCTACCATACATATTGTTAAATCTTTTAGAAAAATATGCTATGGTTTCAACCTTTTTCCTCCTTAAGGCTCCAAATTTTGTACTATAATAAGTGTGGTATTTTGTGTCACCCAATTGCCTCATAAATACATCCTGTAGCTCCTCTATCAAGGTGATTGAATTTTTTGGTAGTTCCCTGAACCACTTCCTAACTTCCCCATCCAACTCTGCACAAACATCCTCATCCATACATATTTTGCTTCAATATTTTGGTTGTCTGCATAACTAAGGAATGCATCCCAGTGCTCCTTAGCAGTTGTTTCACCCTAACCATTGAACTTGGGTAAGTACTTTTGATCATCCCTGTTAACCCAAAAAATCCCTCAATGAGCTATACAAGACCTACACCACCTAAAGACATCCATGAATGACCCTCATTTGACCCCCACACCCTCAGAAAGGCTCAAATATATGAAAAGGGGATTTAAAACCCCTAAAAAGAACCAAAATATCTCTCATAGGGGCTAAAAACTCCAAAAAGGGGCTAAAACCACTCAAAGGAGCTTAAAACCCCCAAAGGAGCTAAGAATTGGGTGAAAGGGGCTAAAAGCCTAAAAAAGGGGCTAAAGCCCTAACCAGGGGCTTAAAACCCTAAATCTCTAGAAAAAAGATATAAATAGAGGGGTGGGGGTCACTCTCAAAAAACTTCTTTTCTCCCCATCATTATGTTTCCTGTGTGAGTGCCTTGAGACCCTTTGCCTCTCAAACCATTCACCCTCCCTCTCCTCCATTTCTCCATTGAGCCAAAGCTTCCATTTCATTGAGAGGTGCTCCCAAAGCTAGAGCGTGGTGGCCCATTTCCATAGAGAAGGTATAATCACTCATTTTTTGTTGATAGCTTAGATTTTTAACTCATTTTGCTTGCATCTTTATTTGCTTATAGTTTGTTGCAAGTTCTTCACTGATTGCTTGTAGCCATTTCATAGTTTTTCTTACATTTTCTTGCATGGTTTCTATAGCTTGGCCCTAATCTTATTTTTGTACGTTTTCTTTATTTTTCTTCAACCAACAAGAACCCTACCCTTTCGGCATATAGATGGAAGAGAGTTGTTCCTACCTATAGCAAGGGAAAAAGCCCTACTACAGAACTGGTGACCATACCAAGTCAATCCCACAGGATCTCTCGATTTAATTTTTGTGTTTTAGTTTTTATTTTCCCTAGTTTTGTTTTCTTTCAAACCTATTTTAGATCTTTTTTTATGCATTTTATATCACAGCCGAGCCTCCTCAAGCCAACACTAAGTCCATTTGGACATAGTACAGGTTACCGTTGGTTGTTCCTAACTCGGGTTTAAAAGATTTCATTTTTCGGACCAAGTCGCATGTATCGGGCTGAAAGGAGCGACCAGGTTGCTCATTCAGGCCTAAAAGGTGTGACTTCCTCTTAGAAAGTAGATCGTTCCTGTCTACAATTTCTAAGCAAACCCCTTGCCTGATTTGGGGAAAATATGGCGACCCCCTCACCACATTTCCCCTGAAAAGAGTGATCTGTCTCTCAGATTTGGATTTTTAAGTATTTAGACTATCAGTGCAGCTCAGCCGCCTCTTTCCATCAATCTGTATTTATTTCATAAAGATGTGTAAATAACTAATAAATCAAATGGTTAATGGTTTAATGAATCTAATTACAAAGCTTGCATAAATTTACTGTAGGTTAAATTTCAGTTATTGGAAATTAACATCTTGTTTAGCCCTTCCTCCTATACCCAGTCATCACCCTTTGGGGTATTTTGGGATAAGACAAAGAGTGAAGCTCATATAGTAATATGCACTTCATTTGTAATTTTTCGAGACCACTAAAAACGGGTGACTTGGAAGGTAGAGGGGGTGGAGACCGATGGGGGTTTCATGACGTTCATGTCCTCCCTGTTGACCGACCTTGCACCAAGAGAGTGACCTTAGCATATATGGATGGGCTTAGTCCCATTGTGTTGAGAGCCCAGCACTCTTTCTTGGTCAAAGAGAAATACAGGTGTAAGGAAGTCACCTAGTCAGGCTACCATAGTTCATATTTAGGAATGGCATGTGTTTAAATTTATGTTTACAATATACTACTTTCATCAACAATTTACCCATGTTATGAATTTTGCAATAAACCAAACAATCTTTGTGAAATATTCGTAAACCATATAAGCAACCACCAAAGTTAATAGAAATACAAAATCCATGCACACAAACCATACTAAATAAAACAACCAAAGTCAATTCAAGACGCTGAGCTAGCCATTAAAATTTATAATTTACATAAATTCAAACACTTACAGTGTTTGAGGACATAAGTCCCTGACTACCTTAACTATGGGAAGTGCTTGGGCTCCACCCACAAAATCATTGTGAGGAGTACCATAGGAACCCTAGAGTAGCTGGCCACTGAAAGGAATTACCAAGTGAAACGGGTAACAACCCCCACCGATTGACTAGCACTCCCGTGAGAAAAAATCCAAGCGTTGTCTCCTGGCAGTCTTGGTGTCCAAGTGACCACCTGAAAGCCAATAGGAAGCCATTAAAACCGGGGTCCAAAATGACACTACCATATTTCATGACCTGACATACCAACCAGACACAATTGATCCCCCACACTCTTCCTCACGCCTGAGAGGCGATCCACCACAGTTTGGGTCCTTGAACCAAAACCATTGAGACCATTATCGATGACCCTCTACACCATCAGAAGGCCACATAGCCTCTAATTCAGACTCATAATCATTACCAATCTGAACTAGATCTACACACTGCACCATATATCCCTATGGCTGGTGCAAACCCGAATCCATTTTTCGGCTTGGTGATTGGTAGTGGACCCATGTCCATACCCCACACCACCACCAACACCCCTGCTGATGGCCCTAGCATGGTCATGCAAACTATCATAAGTCAGCTACCACCACCCATACTAACCAGTCAAACTGTCCGACCTGTCATGCTTGGGGGTAGTGTTCCGTCCACTCACACTATCCCACTTGGCATGCCTAGGGACAGTGTCCCTTCCACCTACACTGCACCTCCTGTCATACATGGGGCAGTGTCCCTTCCACTCACACTTTGTCACTTACCACAACTGTGCCACAAGTACCCCCAGTCACACAGGTGCATCATGCTCCTACAAACCCCACCACCATCGCCGCTCCATCACACATCAACCTTGGGTCAAACCTTCCTTTCATGGCATGCCTTAACCTACCTAACTTGGATCGGTTAACAAATGACCCTATCTGCCATCAAACATGTTGGCCTCCCATGCCAACCAAACTCCCTTCAGATATTCCCAAGTTTAAATGGAAGGCAGGGGAGTGCCCCCAGAACCATATAATGACGTTTCACCTATGGTGCTCATCAAACAACATCATAGACAATTTGATCAGACTCAGACTATTCCAACGCACCCTCACAGGTGCTGCAACCAAGTGTTACATTGAGCTACCACAAGCCAAGTATCCAAATTTGAACTCCTTGGCCTTCATGTTCCTACAATATTTCCAACTCCCCATCACATATGATGAAGGAGTAGAAATCTTGCTATCTTATCGCCAAAACACTACGACCCATATCACCGACCACATCCACGAGTGGAGGCGATGTCAAAACTTGTGCAAGATCAAGCTTGATGACAGGATCTTCTTGGACTGGTTCTTGAAAACCTTGCTGCCACCTATAGCCAAGGGCGTCACCTCTGAACGTCCCCAAATAGAGGAAGAGGCCATCTTGAAGGCCCAGCAGTTTGACCTCATCTACACACAGTCTAGATACCTTTACACTGTCATTCCAAATGCTCCCCATGTAGAAACCTTCTACTGGGATGCACCGAGGGCATCCCATGACACAGATGGCATCATAGGTTATGTCTCACACCAACCATAGCACCATCCGACACCACCTGCAATACCACCACAACCAAGTAACACCCCCTATGTTTCCTACCAAAACCAAACTTCAGACTATGCAAGAATGATGTCCCAGTGCGGAGCTACAAATTCTTATGCACAACCTGCATCACAGCAGCAGGCCCAGGCATTAGCTTGGTCGAAACAACAATATGGAGGAAAAATGCCCACATTTGTGGCACCTTCACCCCCCCAAGTCTACTATGCACCACCGTGCAAGACGCTTAAGCCTCACCCCCACTCTACTAGCACCTTTAGGACAAGTGTTTGCATAGGAAAACTGTCCCAACCATCCAGCCCCCAATAACCAACAAGGGAAAGCCAAAAATAACCAAGCCTGGAACCAAGGCAACAATCAACCACAGGGGGGTGGTCAATAACCAAACTCTCTCGACAATGCCGAGGAAAATTGGCCAGCCCAAAAGACTCAGCAACCCAATGTACCTAGACGCAATGCTCTGTTGTGCACAAATCAGCCATGCAAGTTATCTGAGGTCTACGGGCACTATACACATGAATTACCTTTCATGGGTCGCACCAAGCAAGCCATTCACAACAAGGTTTAGCATGCTACCAATATGGCAGCCCCAACTCAACCCAACCCGGCACCACCAGGGCCTCCACCTATGGTCCTCCAAAACCCATTGCTAGTCCAAGGATTGGTAGCAACTCTACCTGCTCCGCAACCCAATCCCAACACCCCGGGGGCACCTCTGATAGCAGAAATAGGTGTTCACCACCTGCTAGCCATGACAATGAAAGAGGTCAATTTACAGACCAGACAAAATTAGTATGGAACTAACACCAAACCCGTTGACACATCAATGGAATCTACGTCCAAAACAGCCAATGCACCTCTTCATTTACCCCCTTTTCCTCTGCACCCCCCCATACATCGGGTTTCCAACAACATCATGGCTAGAGCTGCTGTAAGTTACAACATCATGGATGATTTGGCCCAAACACCTACGGCCATGTCTGCTCTTGAGTTACTCAAAACTTTCCCAACACAATGGAAAGCCTTACTAGCTGCCCTTAGTGCTATAGACCCCTTTGACTCCAAGTTGATCACCTTCGACACAGAGACTGGAGAATCACGGATGCCATCAACCATTGCCTCCCAAATCCCAGTATCCATTTGAAATATAGTCGTGCACCAGTGCATAGTGGATGAGGGGGCATCCACGTGCGTTATGTCTACCTTATTTTGGTAGAAGCTTGGATCCCCAATTCTGCAGCCATCTTCTACTACTTTGCGGGCTTATGATGGCCACCCCACTAAATCCCAAGGAATCCTCCCACACGTTCCCATCACATTGGATAGGAAAATAGTATTGATTGACATAGAGGTTGTTAATGCTCAGTTGGACTATAACCTTCTCCTTGGAATAAGTTATATGTATGCCATGAGAGTCATAGCATCAACTATTTTTTGTCTCATGATGTTCCCTCACGAAGGGAAAATTGTGACGGTTGACCAATTGACTTATCACGATCCACAAGGGCTAACTGTACTAGCCAATGTTATCCCTACGATCAACACCATTGATCTACAAGGGCTATACACACCCACCAATGTTATCCCTGCGACCAACACCATGGTTGACAACACACCAACCTCCCCATTGTTGAATGTGGGCCCTGGGTTGTTTGTCGATACGACCATGACAAATTCTTTCCAAGTTAGTGTCACCACCACCAACACCAAATGAGACTACAAATTCATACATTCTCTCATCTAGCACTGTTGCACCCAAACATCAACCACATCTATAGCCCCAACCGCAACCACAACACCATCCGCAGCCGCAACACCATCAGCAGTCGCAACATCATCCGCAGCCGCAACACCATATGCAACTGCATTATTACATGTAGTCGTAAACACAACCCCATCCCCACATGCAACCATCAGGAAGCTATTTGGGATCCTCCCCAGTCCACACAATTCCCTTCCTATTCCCCATCCCTGGCGTCATGAGTAAGCCAGTAATGGCTACCTTAAACTTGCCCAGTTTCACATTGGGGATTCCCATGTGGTACCTCTATCCACCAACCCAACCCCCAATGCCCCAGGTAGTCTTAACCCCCTTGCAACCCATTGTGGTCGAATCTCATCCTCCACCGGGCCCGCAAAAACCAACCACCGCACCCACACACACACCGCCCCAACCAAAATGGGCCAGGGACAAAAATGCAAAAGCTACCGCTGAACCTCGACAAATCCCACCTTGCGCTGTCTACAAAGAATAGGGCCATCCAACTCAAAAATGCCCTAAGATTCCCATAATATGTGTGCATTTGGATTCCATGGATACTACGGAAAATCTCCTCATGGTTGAGCTCCCAAGCAGGCCATTAGTGAGAAACAAGTCGTTGAGAACAAACCATGCTTGCGCCCTCTATAGATTGTATGGAAACTATTCTCACCACTACCAGGACTTGTCCAAGTTTCGAACAGCTCTAGCCAACCTTTGACAACATTCCCTTGAATGTGAGATCACTATGATTGAAGAAATCCATCCCCCACCTCCTTCTTCAGACACCATGTCCATTTACATGATGTCTAGTTCCACATACCCTCTTATCTCCACCATCACCGACAGTCCATTAGACCTGCCTCTTCATTTCTTTTGCAATGATGAGGAGATACTTGAAGCCTTAACCACCCTAGAATACCCATGGGATGACATGCACCATCGCTCGTTCTTCCTCCCCAAAGAACTTGTGTCGCATTCTGACTAGTTTTCTGTGGAAACCAAATATTTCATTCATGGTAAAGTCGACTGGTTCAAAAATCCCATTCCGGTACTAGATGCCTTTGAAGAAGGGAACATGGCCAACATCTCACCAACCATCAAAATCAATATCTCAACCAATCCTGAGGTTGTTGAAGAAATCATGATGGGGGAATCCTGCTCCCCAGAAGAAGTTGCTACCTACAATTCCCTCTTCCAAGAATTCTGCGACATCTTTTCCTGGTCCTACACTAAAATTCTTGGGTTGGATCCATCCATTGTGGAACACCGCATCGACAGATGGCCCAATGTGGCCCCCATGTGCTAAAATCAACAGCCCATCCATCCCTCCAAAGCTGCCGTGGTCAAAGATGAAATTGAAAAGCTGCGCACAGCAGGATTCAATTTACCCCATTGTGTACACCACTTGGGATTCAAATCATGTTCCTGTGAATAAAAAATAGGGTACCATCTACGTTTGCATAGAATTCCATGATCTAAATTGGGTGTGTCCCAAAGACAGCTTCCCAACACCTTTCATCGATCAGATCATCGATGCATGCACCAGACATGAGGTATTTTCCTTCATGGACGGGTTTTTTGGATATAGCCCAATCTAGATGCGGAAAGAATATCGTTACAAGACTACATTCACAACCCCATGGGGCACATTCTCCTATCGATTAATGGCCTTTGGTATGAATAACACTAGAACCACCTTCCAACGTGCCATGACATATTGTTTCCATGATTTAATCGATATCATATTGGTTTACCTGGACGACCTTACCGCTCGATCACCAAAATGAGCACAACATATAGATGACTTACGACAAGTCTTTTTGCAATGCCGCAAGTACAAAATTCACATGAATCCTCTAAAGTGTGTTTTTTGTGTCCCAACAGACCATCTACTCGGGTTCATCGTATCCCACAAAGGCATAATGGTTGATCCCCTCAAATTTCAAGCTATCCTTAATCTCCCTCCGCTGAAAACTCGCCACCAACTACAGAGCATCCAAGGCAAGGAAAAATTTATTCGACGCTTTGTACCAGAGTACGCAACAAAATCCCATGGATTCATACACCTGCTCTGCACAAAAATCCCCTTTGTTTGGGATCAACAAGCACAAGAATTGTTTGATGCACTCAAACAAGCCCTAGCTTCTGCATCATTACTCTCAGCACCAGACTTCACTCAAGACTTCATTCTTTATGTGTCAGCCTCGGAGAATTCCATTGTGAGATTCTTGGTCCAAGAAGACGATGCTCTCTAGGAGCACATGATTTATTACGTCATCCAGAGGCTGACAGGTCCCCCGCTATGATATTCACCCAAAGAGAAATTAGCCCTCGCCATCGTCTTCTCAACTCAAAAGTTGTGTCACTACATCATTGCAAACCATACTCGTGTAGTGGTTGATTCAAACCCAATGCAGTACCTCTTAAGTCATCGCCTTCTACAAGGTTGCATCGCCAAGTGGGTAGTCATACTCCAAGAATTCAACTTGGAATTCATTTCCCCAAAAATCACAAAGGCACTCGCACTGGTCGTGCTCATGACATATCTGCCCCCATTAACCACGTCACCACCACCCAAGGATGAACTCCCTGATGATTTCCTATTCATCCTATCCACAAAGTAGCCATGGTATGGGGACATCCTTCTATATTTATGAACACAGAAGTTCACAACGGACTTAAACCATGAGGACAGGTGACGCATTCGACATCAAGCCATTCGCCACCTATTAATTGGAGATGTTCAGTATTGTCGAGGCATTGATACCATCCTACGTCATTGCCTCACCCATGACAAGGCTGAGTCCATCCTCAATGACTGTCATAGTGGAGCTTGTGGTGGCCACCTTTCAGGTCTAGCAACCACCCAGAAGATTCTATGTGTCGGCTACTTCTAGCCTTCCATCTTCATCGATTTTATAGAGGTAGTCAAACACTATCACAGCTGTCAGCTCTTTTCCCCAAATGCAAGAACCCCCACTGCACCATTACACCCCATATTCATGGTCGGTCCCTTTTGCAAATGGGAAATCGACTTCATGAAAATCAATCCTACCTCGGCCAGCGGTCATAAATACATCATTATGTAATTTTATTACTTCACTAAGTGGGCTGAGTCCATGCCCACATTTGATTGCAAAAGTGAAACGATGGCACGTTTCTTCTTTAACCATGTTATTTCACAATTTGGTGTTCCAAAACAATTGGTCTCAGAACATGGTAAGCACTTTGAAGATGTTGTTTGGACTGATCTTTCAACCATGTTGAAATTTGAACACCAGTACTCATCTTCCTACTACCCCCAGGGAAACGACCAAGTTGAAGTAGTCAACAAAATCATTAAAACAATACTCCAAAGGATGGTAGGAAACCATAAAACCAACTGGCACCACATGTTGATTTCCGCCCTATGGGCTTATCGCACATCCACAAAAATAGCAACTGGTTTTACCCCTTTCTGCCTAGTACATGGAATGGAATCTATACTCCCTATAGAGTGCCAAATCCCATCCCTCTGACTCATGGTAGAACTCCTCCCTGATACTTCTCCTTTGGAAGAACGACTCCTACAACTTGAACAAACCATAGAAGACCATCGAGCTTTCCTCCAAGCCATTGAAGCAGCAAAAACACGGTCAAATTCCCACTATGACTCCCATGTCCACCCTCGCACCTTCAACGAAGGAAATATGGTTCTATTCTATGACCAACCCAATGACAAGTTGGGCAAAGGCAAGTTCAAGTCAATGTGGTACAACCCATATGTCATCCACCGTTGCCTCAGAAAAGGGGCATACACCCTTATTGACTATGATGTACAACTCTTGGAGAATCCCTACAACGGGCTCTACCTCAAGATATTTTATGCTTAACATCACCAATGAGTGTTGTCAGGAATATTGCACCTTCTGAAGACAGAAGTTGTTCCTCTGGTGTGAATGGTTCAGATTCAGAACAAATAAGTGAACGATAAAGGATGAAGACCTTCCCTGAATGTTGTAAACACCTGGAATAATTATTTGATGATGAACCTATGTACCTACAGAACATGTCAAACAAACAAGAACATCAAAGCTACCATAACAGTATTCACACATCCATACTTGTTGGGATGCGTATTTCATGTTTGGGTAACTCCGCGGTTAATGAGAAAGTTTGTAAGCGGAGTTATGGGTCAAAACAGTCTTAGGGGTGTTGGGGGAAGTTAAAACTCGTTTTTGTAATAAACCCTTGGTTGAAATCCAGGGTTTAGGGTTTTGGGTGCCCATGGTTTAAGACCATGGTTTTGTAAAAATGCGCAGTATAAATAAGCGCTTGTGTAAAGAAGATAGGTTAGGTTTTATGATGTAAGAAAGATTAAGGCGAAGCTAAGGTTGATTTTGTAAGGAAAGGTTAAGTCCCAGCTGTGTGCGTGGATGACCTCTGTAGCTGTGTGCGCAGAGGGTTTTTGTAAAGAAGATTGAGGAAAGACCTGCAGCTGTGTGCGCAGGGGCCTGCTGCTGTGTGCACGGCTTTTTAAGGACTAAAGGGATCTGCAGCTGAGTGCGCAGATCAAACTGTGGTTTTGTAGCAAGTTGATTAGAACACAGTTTGTGGACGTAGCCCCTACACTGGGGGTGAACCACGTTATATCTGGTGTTGTGGTTTCTTGTGCTGTTTCTGTTTCTGTTTTCTTTTATGCATTAATAACTCTATACATCTGATAAGTTAGATCGCTGCTAATATTTAGCTTCGCTGTGAATTCCCTGTAGTGGGTTGAGCAAGTCACGACTTTTTATTTATCTGCAAAGTTGTATGTGAATGAATGGTAAAGCTTTATAATTATTGATTAATAAGGTTATTAAAGGCTAAGGTACAGTAATCCCCCTCTCTGCTTGCAGAAACCTGATTCTGTGGCACCCCATAGCTGTTTCGGGTGAGACTGCAACCTGCGCGCAGGTTGTTGACGAAAGGGCCAACACTGTGGGTCTTTTGTTGGTGCGACACTAAAGGATTAAACCCGGGTCTGCCCTATTGCCCAAAAAATTGGTTTCGTTTCCAGTTTAACTCAGTACCTGCTCAAGAGGGGTTTACATCGTACCTCAAGGGCTATGTTCTGGAGGCCCTCTGCGAAGGAAATCGGTGATTGGTTTGCTGAGACTTGTCTGAAATTCACGCAGCAAGAGAATATGAATCCGTGTCGAAGCGCAAGTGAATTTTTACAAAGGTATGTTTGTTGTGATGCTTATGAAATTTTTTTTGGTAGTATCCACATAGAGTTGCACCAGTGGTTGTCTAGGTTAACAGAGAGGAGGACGAACTTTCAAGCTCGACGGATCCCTATGTGGACCCCTGCAAGGGTCAATCTTGTGCAACACATGAACAACGAGGTATCCCGCGTTGTTGACTTCTGGATGACGCGAACGTTGGAAGCCTTTGTGACAAAGTTTGCCATTGACACGAGCACCTATTTCAGTGAAGCTGAACGGCAGTTTTTCAAAGGCCCCCATGGTAAGTTTTTAAATTCCTTAATCTTGAATATTAAAATACTATTGGTTGAAAAGGGTATATTATTATTTGAATCAGACTGTTAGTTTAGTAGTACTAACATATGTTTGCAAGTGAGAATACCTTCGACGCGCAAAGTGGGTTGACGCGAAGTGAGCAAAGGTACAAAAGAGATTTTGAGTCCTACTCCTCAGGTCAGACCACCGCACCTCCCCCTGTAAACCCTCAATAGCCAGACCCTGAAGAAAACCCTTCAGTAGGAAACCCTCCCGTCACCCCACAGCGTCGCTTTGTTACCCCTAAAGTTTGGTCGCAGTGTGACAGGAAACCAAGTCCGAGTATTCCGGCCACAGGTCAATCTGCCCCCGTAAACCCCCCCACATCAACATCTTGTCCCCCTCCCAACCCTCCCAGAACCACCATGGCCCACCTAGCTGATGACATTAATTTGCCCATCTTCAAAGGAACGGGATCAGAAGATCCAGAACAGTTCTGGTTTTTGTGTGTGGCCGTCTGGAACGCAAAGAGTATTACAGACCTGGATGTGAGAACCACGCAGCTCATTACTTCCTTTCACGACCGGGATTTGACCTGGTTCATGAAATTCTCTAGTAATCAGCACCCCACTTTGGATGAAATCAAGGCAGCCATCACTAAGGAATTTAAGAAATCGAAATCAGAATCGCAGAGCATCACTGAACTCAAAGAGATTCAACAGCGGCGCGGCGAATCTATGTGGGAATTTGACCAGAGATTCAAAGTTCTACTAGACCAATTCAGCTTCACCATTAGTCCTGCGCAGCACAAGGAATGGTTTATTGCAGCATTATTGCCGCATATCAGAACTCCGCTTATGCAACAGAAGGTTGCTGACCAGCAAGAGGCTCTAGAAATCGCAATGAAGCTAGAGACCGCCCCTGTCGGACACGATTCTGGTATTGCTCAAATCCAAGTGCAGCTGGAAGTGATGGCCCTGGAGCTCTGCGACATGAAGAAAGATACAACCAGTCGAGAGGAGGTCTGGTGTACGCAATGTCGGTCCAAGGGTCACAATAGGGACCAGTGCCCCATGGCCAGAACTTACCTAAATACGGGCGCGCCCAACCAATTCAATCCCGGTGTTCTATATTGTGAGATTTGTCGAACCTCTGGCCAGCACCACCCTGAGCACTGCCATCTTCTTCAGAGATATGTTCAAGTTCCCAAAAACCCCTACTGCCAGTTCTGTAAGTCCATCGGGCATAATGAAGAAGAGTGTCGTAGCTACGACCTTATGTGAGAGCGCACCTCTGACGCCTACCGAATACACAATGAGGCCCAGAATAATGATGGCTATGGTTACCGCGGCGGCACCTCCGGAAGAGGTGCTTTTGGCGGTCGCGGCTGTGGTGGGATGACCGGAAGACGTAGAGGCTAGGTTGTGTGTTACAATTGTAACCAAGTTGGCCACTTGGCTCACGACTGTCGGAACCCCACTACAACCTGTCGGTATTGCCGCGCAGTGGACCACGTGATTGAACAGTGCCCCCAGCTCCTCGCAAATATTCAGGAGAACAACCGTGGCCCTACCCCAAATATTCAGTTGATTTCCGTTGAGAAAAGACCTGCCGCAGCCCTCAATGTGGTCACCTGGAGTGGAGCTACGACGCATATTCAAAACACGCCAAAGTAACCTGTCACGGTGTGTGCATGTAAGGCCTTTGAGAAAGTCTCAGTCCTTGACCCTGCGAAGGACCAAGCACCAGCCCAGGAGGCCCAGTGCAATAGTGTTGACCCTGGCGTAGCAGAAGTACCTGCGCGGCAACCTCAGCAGGCTTCACAGCCACAAGAGGCCTCGACGGATAAAGTAAGTACACTATCCTCTTTCTTGCAGAGCTGTATGAAACTCTTGCGGAATCAGAATGCTTTAAAAGAGCTGCAAAAAGTTCTTGCTGTCATAGACCCTCAGAGAGGAATTGATCAGGAGAAAACTGTTATTCATGTCCGAAGAACGGGAAGGGAAATGAGATTGAACGTTCAGATAGGGGAATATGATATGACTGATGTCATTTTGGATCTTGGATCAGAAGTTAATGTCCTACCCAAGCAGACCTGGGGACAAATGGGAAAGCCTTCCCTGGTTTGGTCAGCTATACAACTGCGACTAGCTAACCAACAGAGGATTGTACCTCTCGGGAGACTTCTTAGTGTTCCAATAGACATTGATGGGGTCAGTACTCTAGCAGATTTTGAAGTTATTGAGATCATTGATGATAGCAACCCTTATCCAGCCCTGTTGGGAATTGAGTGGGCCATGGCCAATGCTGCAATTATCAACCTTAAGAGGAGACAGATGACCTTCGAAGGAAATGGTCTGCACGTTATTATACCCCTCGACCCATCCCAAGGAGAAAGATATACAGAACCACTCAGAGATGAAGGGGAGCAGGATACTCTAGACCACATCTACAACATCACAGCCAAGGACGTAGATTATGTCGAGCCTGACGCTGATGGTGTAATGGATTGGTAATGTGATAGCTCCTGCATGTCTGATTCAGACGATGGTCTGGAGAACTGGCAGAATCGACTGTACGAGCTACATGGCCACAGATGCACGCAGATCACTCAGTCTCTTAGATTCCTTAGTGCACAGCCTAGAGGGTTTCCTGCATATGTTGGGATGACAGACCCTGGAGAATTTATTGCACATGTTTCCGACCGAGTACCTCAGTCACAAAACACCTAGACTCTGTAAATAGCACTAGGAGCTACAGTAGCATGGGGGACCGATCCTAAAAAGTCTCACCCCAGTCGGGGAACCTGCCAGAAATTCTTGCGCCCCAGATTCATAAGCCAAGCTCAAGAGGTGCGAAGTAAGTTCAAGGGGCCGAATAGCCTTCAGGGACATTTGAGGCAGTACTATACAGCAGGGGAAAACACACCTCATAAGGAGAGGGTGCATAAGTTCGTGCATATCTTGGAACCTATAGTGAAAAATTGGCATATGGAGGTTGAGCTCCGACACAGTACTGTAAGTAGGGATGATCTTGTTGATAGCTTTTTGATCACATTTTCTATTAACAAAAGTGGTCCTGTTTTAGATGTAGCTTTCCACGACAAGGAAAATGATGATCACCCAGGAATTGAATACCAAACCAAGGGGCAGAGCCAAGACGCCAGTCCCTCAAACCTAATAGTCCTGTCGCAGATATTACCAGGTCGGGTCGAAGGGCACTATTGTGCTGAGGTTGCTTGTTGTTCCGAAGTTTCAGCCATGATTCTGCCGAGGCCTAGAAACACAGCGAGGCTCAAAATCTGACCGTTGGGAAGCAGCCAAATTGGCGGTGGTAGTGTTTTAATTGCCTTAAGTACCTGTACTAAGAAGATTATAAAAAATCAGGTAACAGTTGGACAAGATTTTCATAAGATTTGGTGCCTTCAATGCACCGTCCTGCCCGATTTGATTGATGGAATGTATAAGAAGATGCCTAATCCAGAGCAAGTTGTATTCTGCATTGCATTAAGTTTTACAAGTGCACCCATGACAAGAGAAAGAGAGATTGACAAAATAGTAAGAGAATTCGAGCAAGAGGGTCTGATACCTTGCTCTAATTATCCGCCTACTTCTGTTCTCCATCAAGAAGATCAACCAGCACCACCACGGCCGATGCAGACAAGGTCTACCAGAAAAAAGTCCACAACTGAAGCTCGCTCCAAGCACAACCAAGACCGGTAGAGGTGAACAGGGCAAACGCCGGCAGCACAACCTATGAATCCCCCCAGTTCAGCACAGGTCCCAGCCGGGGATAGGGAGAACATTGAACCTCCATGGCCACCATACCTCCAACCCCTTCGCCCAGATGCCAAGATTCCCCGACGGACAAAGCAATTCACGTTAACCGCACCCTCGCTACCACCAGGAGTTCAGCTGGTCAGAAGCATGACAGGGAAGATAGATCGGCTCAAGTACAGCAATCACGACACAAATGACCATGGCAAGTTCCCCCAGTTTGCACCCGCTGAATATCTGCACCGCGTCATATACTCAGATGATAATGTAAACCTACTGGAGGTAAGACCATGGGCTACGGGCCTGGACAGAGCTGGCCTACTTAAGGTGCTTGATCTTCCACATTTCGGTCGTGGCGTACATGTGACTATAGTGGCCAAACATTTGCTTGCGTTAGTGCATGATGGCTATTTGTGGATAGGAGACCAGCAAATCCCCATTGATGCCGCACTCATTCATAAGATCACAGGGTTATCTATGGCAGGACCTGATCCAGGAGATGCATTTCCTTCAAAACATTAGGATACCAAGCTCGCGCAAACTATGAAAGAGCGGTTTGGCTTGACTGAGGGGAAACGAGGGTATCACACTTTCGCGATTCAGGACCAGCCCATCCTCTTTGCAGCCGAACTCTTAGCCTACAAGGTCATACGAAAATGCAGGCCGACGGAAGTACCTGCCCCTGTTATCCGGATTGCCATGAACTGTGCCGAGCGATACACTTACAACTGGTTCGCATATCTTGCAAAGGAATTCCTGGAGGATGTTCGCAATGCACAGGAAAAAGGTAGACCTTTTCATTACTCCTGGTTGTTAATACTTATTGCATTAGTTGGGTGGAAAGAACCCACCGAAGCTCAATTCGTCGAAGTTAACCCAGACCGGCCGGCGGCATTGAGGTATGCATCCCTCTGGCTATCCTCAGATAAAGAAACTCAGCAAATGACGAACACTGTGTTCGTCTATTATGCCATGAGTATCCACATTGAGATTCTGTGAACACCTCGGCTTACCAATGAGTTGTTCTCTAAATATGAGGGTGCCGCGAACTTCAGGGCTGATCTTCATCATGTGTTCATTCAAGCCCGCGCCGACCCGCGACATCGATGGTTTAAATTACCTTATGTAGTAACTGAACTAGATATCGGGGGCATAGTTCAGCTATGGCCAGCTGACTGGTTGCGAGATATGGGGAAAAATCCCTCTATCCCCATTCCCCTCGCTACCAATATTGGCGCAGGTACCAGTCAGGCGCAGCAGCAAAACCCAGTAGAAGATAGCGAAGACCTGAGTGATTCGCAGATGGATGGTGACGGCCAGGACGGAGATGACGGCCAGGACGATCAGGATGAGGAGTCGTGCAATACTATATCAGATCCTAGCCCATCAACCAAGCGCAAGTCACCAGAACCAGTAGAGGTAAATAAGCTGCAGTCCCGCAAGAAGTCAAAAGCGTCGAAGGACAAAAATATTGAAGAAGATGTCACTATAACGCTGGATGAGCTGGAGAAGGATCTAGAAAAATATACTGGGACGCTTACCAAAAAAATGGTCCGAGTTTTCCCAAATGCATCTTGCCGGGCTCACAGGTATAGCAAACAGGGTTTCGGAGCTAAAAGAGTTAGCAGCCAAGTCAGCGACCAGTACTGTGACAAGTAGCACTACAGTGACCGCGCAGCGGGATATTAGGCAATGGTCAACCAGAGATAACCATGGACAAGTATCAAGCGCATCTCTGATACTGAACGATGTAGATTCCTGGTCCCAGAAGAGAATGATTGTAGGGATCGATTATACAAAGATGACCATGTCAGAATTGCACCTCTGCCAGCTAGCTATTACAAAGGAGATCCATGCACGAGATCAATTGTCCCAAAGCCAATTGGAAGACATCATCAAACAAAAAAAAATCATCACAGCTCAACTTGGAGAAGTAGCACAAAAGAAGATAGATGCTGAACATAAAACAACTACACTGATGCAAGAATTGGACGAGGCATGTCGGAGTATTTCTGACTTCGACCTACAAGGTGCAGAGGAACCAGAATAGAGAATTTCTAAGCTGAGAGACTATGCCCAGCAGTCTCACAGCGAGATTGACAGGTTAAAGACAGAACACCAACACCAGCTCGCATAACTTCAACTACGCATCCCCCCTGAGACTCCACCAGAGGCCTGGGAACAGTGCCATACAGACATCAAGGCTTCAGCAGCAAAAATATCAGACAATACAGCCAGCGTCACAAAACTGCTGGAAGACAGCATCGAAGCCTGGGCGAACCTCCAGGACCATCCAAATGTAGGTAGGATCCAGGAATCCATCAAGATATGCCAGGCCGAATTAGATGTAGTCAGAATAGAAATCAAGACACTGCCACCTATGCAGAAGATGGATAAAGTAAAGCGCAGCAAGGAACTTCAGCAGAAAATTGAATCCTGTAGGACAAGGGTAACGCTACTGGAAAATTCTCTATAGCCACTGGTTGATGAAGCATTGGAATTGAGTAATACTGCAGAGAACCAGCTCAAAGTTTTGAAGAGCTACGACAGTTTTGTGCAGGAACGGGCTAATATCGATTCATCTTCAGTATTATAGGAGTTGGTGGAAAAGGATAAAGCAGCTGACGACATACTACACAACCTCAACAGTCCCTTCCACACCTTCACGCAGAAGATTCTCCAACCAGAGACGTCGCAGGGTGTCCCGGTACGGGCCACCAGTGAGTCTTAGGGGCCTGTTGGGACGTGTACTTCATGTTTGGGTAACTCCGCGGTTAATGAGAAAGTTTGTAAGTGGAGTTACGGGTCAAAACAGTCTTAGGGGTGTCGGGGGAATTTAAAACTCCTTTTTGTAATAAACCCTTGGTTGAAATCCAGGGTTTAGGGTTTTGGGTGCCCATGGTTTAAGACCATGGTTTTGTAAAAATGCGCAGTATAAATTAGCGCTTATGTAAAGAAGATAGGTTAGGTTTTATGATGTAAGAAATATTAAGGCGAAGCTAAGGTTGATTTTGTAAGGAAAGGTTAAGTCCCAGCTGTGTGCGTGGACGACCTCTACAGCTGTGTGCGCAGAGGGTTTTTGTAAAGAAGATTGAGGAAAGACCTGCAACTGTGTGCGCAGGGGCCTACTGCTGTGTGCGCGGCTTTTTAAGGACTGAAGGGATCTGCAGCTGAGTGCGCAGATCAAACTGTGGTTTTGTAGCAAGTTGAATAGAACACAGTTTGTGGACGTAGCCCCTACACTGGGGGTGAACCACGTTATATCTGGTGTTGTGGTTTCTTGTGCTGTTTCTGTATCTGTTGTCTTTTATGCATTAATAACTGTATACATCTGATAAGTTAGATCGCTGCTAATATTTAGCTTTGCTATGAATTCCCTGTAGTGGGTTGAGCAAGTCATGACTGTTTATTTATCTGCGAAGTTGTATGTGAATGAATGGTAAAGCTTTATAATTATTGATTAATAAGGTTATTAAAGGCTAAGGTATAGTAATCCCCCTCTCTGCTTGCAGAAACCTGATTCTGCGGCACCCCATAGCTGTTTCGGGTGAGACTGCAACCTGCGTGCAGGTTGTTGCCGAAAGGGCCAACACTGTGGGTCTTTTGTTGGTGTGACACTAAAGGATTAAACCTGAGTCTGCCCTATTTCCCAACAATACTAGTGACTAAGGAATCCAGTAACATATACATGCAAGATCAATACAACAAATATGTGGGACAGAAATCAGCTTTACATTAAGAAATCAATGAAGAAGCTTACAACCATTGCCTTAGTGTTGACAAACTCCTCCACAAGACAAACATCTCATCTCCGATAGCTCCAACTTGCTCTCTTGTGCTCTCCAATGGATTGGACTAGATAGTCAATTCAACAGCATAACATTGCCATTCAGTTCTCCCTCCCAACTATGGGACACGAGCTTGTATTTATAAGGCTCAATGGATAGGGATAGTTGATAGAATTATGGGTGAGGTGGACATAGGATCCTACCAAGAGGGATCTCAACTCTAACCAACCCAAATTGATAGGGATAAGGGAGGACACGAGGCTCATGTTCTAGAAAGCTTGAGAATCCTCTTTTTTTCCAATTTTACCAAGAGTACTGCTTATGTTACTTTATGACAGAGCGGTGAAGGGTAAGAACTGCTTCAAGAACAAAGCATATACGTGGTGGCACTGCTTTTCTATAACATGACTCAGGTGGTGCTCAACAAGGTACCACTCATCAGCTAAAGGGAAAGCACAGTGCTAGGTTTTTTCATGTAGAATTGACATCTAAAGCATGTTTCCAGTCCAAGTTTGGGATTTAGGGAAAACATAGTTGTTAAGAATCTCATCACATGTTGGTGATAGGATTTGGGTATAACAGAATTCCCCCCAAAGCATGAGACTTAGAGCAATATGATAAACGAGATCTTTGAGAGAACAAGTTGTCACTTCGAGGTGAGAGTCAGCTTGATCGAAGAATGTCGTCAAGTAGGCATTTGCAATACATCAATACTTTTGACTCATAGAAAAATGTAGAGCTCATGGCTGCAGACCAATACAAGGCAGATCCATGAGAGGAATAAACAACCATGGCTACTAGAATACAGTGTAGATCCATGTGATAGAGGACTCAAACTTGGACATATCTACCAAACATACAATGTAGATTTATGTCATACAGATGCAAATTTGTGCATAGCCACGACCATACAAATGTGGATCCATTCTTGATATACAAAACTCCATCACAACTTGGGGAAAGCAAATGAGTGCTAAACAAGTACCTAGGGTCTTCATCTCATTTTCCACAAACTACGATTATATCCATGTGATTACAATGTTTTGAAGTTGAACATGGTAGAAACCACTTGATTATCAACCAATGATGTGAACCATTAACAAGCGCGAGGGAGATCACCATTGATGTCGATGATTCCCAAGGTACCCTAGTACAATCTATTGAGTGTGAATAGATGTCTTGATGTCGAGCACCCAATCAATTCTATTGATCAAAGGTCAATGATGTGAACCTATGTCGAGAGCAAGAGAATCTGTCATTGAGGCATACAGATCTCAAGGTACTAAATTTGTTTCTAAGACTATTTCCCAGATAATGAGTTGATGTCGACAGGAATAGTCTTGTCGAAGGAGGGCCATGATGAATCCCACATCGATGACACAAAAATCAGAACAAAGTTCTGGAATGATGTGAAGGAAGTAACCATAAGAATGACTCAAAAGTACTGACACAGAGGCTTTTTTGACTGCAAAGGTAAACATTTTCAACTTCCCTTTGAACATTGAGTGGCACAACAAAACACTTGGCAGCATGACTAGACTAGATAAACACACAGTGCAACAGTGGACAATGCATTCTTTTGAAAGACTCAAAGGAGTGACATGACTCATGAAAGTGAATAATCATAGAAATAAGATGAATACCCAATTGACTGAAATGATATGCAGATAAGTGCCATGTTCAAAGGTAATGACAAACTGCCATTTATTTGCAAAATGATTCCCTTCCCTTAATTTCCCCATCATGGTTGATGAGTGCCTCTTTTCATTTTTATGAGTTCAAAGAGGGTAACAAACACTCATTGCAGCTCATCTGAATACAAGTCCAACCTCATATGTTTTATGAACCTGAGAGAGGAGGGGTTCGTTCCCAAAAGAGGGTCTCTCAATGTTTAATTTAACGAGTCCAATGAAAGTTAACTCGGTATCGTTCATGTTTAGAGAGTCTGAACAAACACGGAAGAGATTCCACAGGGTCCTTTTTCATAAATAGTTCATTTGAACCAAAAAAATGATAACCTACTTCCAGATGAATGACTCCTCAAGTGCTTTAACAAGCGTGAAGAAGACAAGATCACTGACAATCTTTTCATATTTAAGGTGCTCGAAAAGAGTTTAAAGAAAACTCCACTAAGTCTCTTTTCACAATGAGGGATTTTACGAGTCTGAAAAAGAATCAGAAAAGGACTTAGACCTTTGATGCTAATTTTGGAGAGCATAACCAAAGTGTCGCAATAAATGCTCAAAGACTTTTTCCATTTTATGGTAGTACGAAAAAGTCAAAAACAAACTCGCAAAATTTTTACTGCTACCACTCTTTATCCTGAAACAACTTAAAAACAACTATTAAACTCTCCAATAAACAAAATTAAAGGATCATGACTGATAGATTTTAAAGACTATGACATGCCAAAACCTAGAATGTTTATAAAAGTTATGTAAATAGTATAAAAAAAAACATTTTACCATTTACCAATAGTGGAGAGCCTTTGGAGAAGTTTCTTGGTCATATTTTCAGTTGGTGATTCCGAGAGCATCTACCATCGTATTTACACGTTGTTGGTTCCAGGTAAAAGCTTGAACTTTGCTCTTTCATTTTATTCTTTCATTTTTTATTTTTGGAGGTGTTTTGGGCAATTTGAGTGAGCCCTAAAACCATGAATGCAGGCATCGCTCTTATCCTTTGCGGGATAAGCGGTACCCCGCACGAACTACGCCTAGAACACTTCACACAGGAAGTACTGGCCATGGGTGAATAAAACCATATGTACAAGGAAAACTAGCTAAAATTTGATGATTTAAGTGGTTGATGATGTTTTTAATTGGCCTTGTGATGGTTTTTGGCAGGTTTTCCTTGGTAAAAAATGGTCATTTGGAAAGAGAGGCAACATGAGAATGATGATGCATTTGCCAAACAAAACACGGGTTATATAGATGCATTGAGAGACTATGGTCTTCTAATGTTTTTCTGCACACCCAGCATGGTGTCACATGAGTGCTTATTAGAGCATATTCTTCGTATGTGGAATCTAGAGCAATAGTATTTTGAGGTGGGTGCTCATGTATTAACAATTTAAGTAGAAGATATCTACTTCCTGATAGGCCTATCGAGACAAGATGCTCCCATCTATTTGACTGGTTCCCATGGAGGAGACATCACCACCTAGGAACTGATAAATTGTCATTGTATGCCTGGGACCAGAACATCGGGGAAGAAAATTCCCATAAAAGCAGTGGTGGATGGCCCTCTTTGCACAGTTTTATTTACCATGCAGAGAGTGGTAGGGAGCCAAGGGGTACATTAGGAATCTAGAGTGCATATGCTCTATGCTATAGACACTATGGCACCCACAGCCTTCAACTGGGCAAGGACTCTACTTCTGGTTTTCAAAGATCAGCTGACCAAGTGTCGACAAGGAGAGATGAAGCAATTCAGTTTTGGTTCCATTTTAGCATGTTTCTTTTTTGAGAAGGTCCCCCAGTTGAGACCCCATGTGGTATTCACAGAGTTGAGGGCGAGAGACCCTCGCATGCTGAGGTGGGTCCAGATCATGGCTCGCACAAGGGTAGGTAGAGTTAAGGTGAAGTTCGGAGACCCATTTTTCCGATGGTTTAGAGACCAACTCCTCATGGTTGAGGACTATGCATATGCGGGCACTGAATTCAGTGGTGACCCTGATCTACCACTTCCACCTGGTGGACAATGGAGCAATATTGGTAAGAAACAAAAACCCTAAAATGGAAACTATGTTTTTATGTTTTAATGTTTTATATTTTTATGTGTAGTAACAAGACTTAAATTTTTTCATGCAAATGTCAGAGCAGAACGACTTGGGGGATTCTCCTCGCTAGACAGACGAGCTAGAGCTCGTTTTGTACCACAGGGAAATGATGTGACAGGGGATCTATAGGATAACCTTGAGATGTTAACTCTAGACATCCCAGATGCCTCGATCGACAATCTCCCACTGAGGTACCAGAGGCCCACTGTGGGAGTATTAGGTCGTTTCAGTAGACTGCTACATCGAGTAGCCCGGGCGGTCATGTGTTACCATGAGCATCACTAGATGAGAGGTTGCATGATGTATTACTGAAAGCTGATAGATAGCTTCAGGATTTTTGTATAATGATTTTTTTCCTGAAAGCCTGAGCACTTCAGATGAGGCCTCGTGACCTACTTTTTGTAAAACATTATATATATATATATACAAACTTCTACTTTTGGTGTTTATATGTCTCAAATGGAAAATGTATTTATATGATTTTTATGTGTCTTTTACAGTTTATTTACAGTGAACCATGTTTGATTTTCACGTCATGAATGGGAAATATGCAAGTCTAGGATGTAATTTTCCAATGAGTCAGCAACTGCATTATTTTCCTTAGGGATATGCCTATAGGTAATAGCTTCAAATGACTTGTCTAATAAATGTACCCTCTGGAAGAGACAGAGAAGCATGGGATTCCTGATGGTATAGACATGGTTTAAATGACAAAATTCCATCAAAACTACCAAGTTATGAACATCTTGGGAGGCAGCTTTAGTCAGAAGACCTATGACTGCTTGATACTCAGTGATATTGTTGGTAGTGGGGCCAATACAAACCACTCCTGAAATGACCAAATCATAAGCTAGGGAATAGAGAACCCAAGCAGCTGAGGCAAGATTCAATGTGTGGTGGCAAGCACCATCAGCAAAGTCGTAGAAAGCCATTTGATCTGTATGACCAAAACATGGTATAAACAGATATGGACACTAAACTCAAAACCATATTGAAAATACTTAAGCACACTAAAAATTCAAGTAAGATACATATATAAAAGGTACTATACAAGAAAGGTCTAGGCATAGTACCTCTTCATGTACAACCCATTGTGAGGTTGTCCTAAGGGGATTCCATCATAGTCCACGAGCTCATAGGCCCCTTTCTCTAGAAATTTGGAAATAACGAAAGGACCATACCACATGGATTCAAACTTCTCTTTCCCTAGTTTTCCATATCTCTGATCATAGGTTAAAACTAGGTCACCTTCGTTAAAGGCACAAGGTTGGACAGACTTGTCATACTACGCCTTAACGCATTTCTTGTGTGCCTCATTAGCTAAGGCAGCATCTCTTCTAGTTTCGTCAAGGTTGTTTAAGTAGAGAAATATTTTTTCCTCCGAGGAAGTGTCTGGGAGAAGTTTGATGGAAAGTTTCAAGGATGGAATTTGACAATGAATAGGCAAGACAACTTCTAGTCCATAAACAAGCTAGAAGGTACAAAACCAATAGTTGTTTTTACGAAAGTCCTATAATCCCAAAGAGCAGAGAAACGGATATGGTGCTAGTTGGATTTATGGTCTCCAACCATTCGAAGCAGCATTTTTTTCAAAACTTTGTTAATGGCCTCGACTTGACCATTAGCTTATGGATAATAGGGCATTTATTTTTCATGATGAAAACCTATCTTGGCACTTAATTCCTCCATCATTTGATTATGGAAATGTGATCCATGATTAGTGACTATGGACTGCAAGACTTCGAATCTTGCTATCACATGATTGAAAAGGAAGAGAGCGGCACTCTTACTGTCCTCTACATATGTAGGCATAGCCTCAGCCCATTTTGTAAAAATAATCAACGGCTATGATGATGTAACCATGATCCTCGACTGACTTTGTTGGAGACATTTACCACCATACACACTCTTTTTGGTCAAATTGGCCTAGTTAAACCACTATCCTAAGTATTATTGACATAAATTGACATCAGTGGAGCATTAATTGACATCATCCAGTCACACCCATGTCCACCTTTAGTCAAGGAGGCTAACTTAGCCTTCTCCTACATTCGAGGAGGCTAACTGGAGCGCTTTGGGGATGATCTGAGTGATATTAATGCACCTAATTGCTAACTGATGGTTACAATCAGTTAAAAAAGGCAATGAAGGATCCTCCTTTCATTTAATTGATTATTTAATGATTAATTAATGAACTAGAGTCAACAGGTGCACCTCCACCAACTTCTGATGTTCAGTTCAACTTCAATTAACCTCATCGGGGTTCATTAGAGTCATTGAAGCACTAGCACTTGATGGTTGGCTTGCTATGACATGTGTTTGATCTCTTTCAGTTGAGACTCAGTCATTTATTGCACTCCGACTTTAGTTAGGGCTCAGTTGAGTCAATTAGGGTTTTGATCAGTGGTTAACTAGAGTGTTGACTATGGCTTACATTCAGTTAAGCTAGACTCACTCATTCAATCCGAATGACCTCCTTGAGGACTTTAATTTCCCATTCATTCATGCTTGTAGCATGACATTGTATTGTATTGTCATTCTTTCATCTGATTATATAGAGCGACTACTCATTCGATAGACCGATTACAACATTTCTTGAGTTATTTGTTGATTAATATTTGATGTGACTGATGTTTAGTCCCTAGATCAATGTGAAATATTAATATGGTATCAGAGCTCACGGTAGGATGAAGCTCTATCTCTCAAAAACAAGCTTTTTGACAGATTTCTGCATGAAAATTGAGCAATAGCTCAAAAATCCAGCACTGCACCAGAAGCCAAGGCTTACCACTTAATACCCCAAGTAAAGAACTTGTTGATCAAGCTTGCTTGATTGACTATGCTGGGTGTGATGAAAGCCTAAAATGTGCAGGCTGTCTGACCTTACATTTCCCTTTTTGTTTTGATTTTCAGGTTTTCTACAGGTGAAGCATTCACTCCAGCAAATCTAGATGGCCTCCTCAGTAGACCTTTTGACTCCATACAATTTCCACTCATGGAAAGGTAATATGGATATTTAGCTGCACTCCAGAGGACTCTTTAGATTCACCATGGACACTGAAGATGAGCCTGGCTCTGCCATAGAAAAATCAAGATTCTTGAACAAGAAGGATGAATCCTTCGGTTTCTTGTGCCTCTCTATTTCCCAAGATCTTCTTTTCCATCTTGCGGGATTGAAGACTCCAAAATAAATATGGTACAAATTGGAAACTCTATATGGAAAGCATGATGACTGGAGAGTTTACCAGCTCAAAAATGAATTAATGTCTCTCCATCCCTCCAATTTCGAGACTCTGAATGACTTTTTCACAAAGTTCAAGCACATTGTTTTACCCTTGAAGCAATGCAAAGTGGAGAAAGATGATGATCAGCTCATCCTCACCATACTTCCAAAATTGGGGCTTATTATTCAGTTTTTGTTTCTACATCCTGTGAGAGGAATCTCACAACCCCTGGATGGAAGATGCCTACACTCAATGCCTTCATTGAGTCCCTAACAAGTGAACATGACAAGCTTGTCCAGATGGGGATCATCAAATCTTCCCATGATCAAGCCCTCCATGTCTCAGGGCCCAAATATATGAAGGGTAAAGGAAAGCAGCCGAAGAACCCAAAAACTAAATTTGATGCTCCTAAACCTAGAGTTGATAACCAACAGCATGATGAGTCTTCCGGATCAAGGAAGAACAAAGGAAAAGGGCACCATGACAAGGAAAAAGTCAAGTGTTCTTATTGCGGGAAGGGATTCCATCCTGAACATGCCTGCATGAAGAAGAAGCTTGATGAAGCAACCTCTCTCCTTGAGATAAATCACATCAATCTTCTAGAGAGATTTCAGAGGAGAGATCAGCAAGATCGGGAACCATAACATGAAAAAGGTCATGCCCTCATGGAAAGCACTTCAAAGTCCAAATTACTCTTGATTAATTATGGACCTTTGAACCACATGATGGCTGAAAGAGACTCCTTTTCATCCTTGGAGACTGGAAAATCCATCCCCATCCACATGGGAGATGACTCCACCATCATTTCAGAAGGACAAGGTATTGTTGATCTTGAAAATGGATTTTTTTCAAATGTTTTGTATGTACCGTCTTTGGCATCAAATATCCTTAGTGTCTATCAGATGACACATACAGGAGTTCCTAAGAGAGTTTCTTTCATCCCAAATTATGTTAAGATAACATAAATTGCATCTGGGAAACTCATTGCTAAAGGCCTTGCAAACCATCATGCAAAAGCCTATGAGTTCTCTCACTTTGTTGCGGATGCAAAGCCCATCGCTCTGCTAACTCATGGAAATGAGGTTAGTAGGTTGTGGCATGAGAGGTTTGGCCATATTAATTTCAAATATTTGCATAAATTATATAAAAACTCCATGGTTGAAGGCCTCTCCGTCATCAAAGCAACCACAGGAATTTGCAAGGGCCGTGTGATTGGAAAACACCCTGAGCACAAGTTCGATCGGGGGAAGGAAAACGGAGCTACATGCATATTGGGGTTGATACATTTTGGTATCAGTGGTCCAATTCATATCACATCCATGAATGGATCAAAGTATCTTCTTAATTTTATTGATGATTTTTCAAGGTACACATGGGTCTTCTTTCTCAAAAAGAAGTCTGAAGTATGTGAAAACATTTCTTAATTGAAGGCCTTGATCGAAAATGCCTCTGGGCTTAAGATCAAGATCATGAGATATGATAATGGAGGTGAGTATTTCAGTAATTCATTGCTGTACATATGCTCCCAAAGTGGTATTCAGGTCCAACATTCAATTCCCTACACTCCCCAGCTGAACGGAGTAGCGGAAAGGAAGAATTGGTCTCTCAAGGAGATGACCACCTATATGTTGGAATCCAAGAAGGTTGCTCCAAATTTGTGGGCTGAGGCCATGCATGCTGCAGAATAAATTCAGAAAATATTTCCACACTCATCTCTGAAATTTAATACCCCTTTCTAATCATACTTTAGACACAAGACAGATGTGTCGAACCTATGGGTGTTTGGGTCCACTACATGGGCCCAGATTCCGCTTGTTAAAACAAGGGCTTTGCAACCGCAAAGCATAGAATGTATGTTCATTGGGTATCCTAATGAATCAAAAGTATTCAATATGCTGTATATCAAAACAAAACATATCATCATCGAGACAAATGTCAAGTTCGATGAGCCTCTTCAGGAGGTGGAACTAGTGAAGGAGAAAACTGTTGAATTTCCTTCCTATTATACTGAGTATTTGGATGATGAAATTGGGGGTGATGACCATGATTTGGATCCTATGATTTCTTATATTATTGTGCATCAATAATAATATGCTGAATCAGAACCTGAAGTGAAAAATCATCTTCCCACATGGGCCCGACAGACACTCTCCTCTGCAGGAGATAACATTGGAAATCTGGATGATCCAAGGAGAACCTAGTCTGATTTCCAAAGAGCAGGTATTGCGCTCTCTTGTCCTAATAATTTGCTTTCCTAAAATTGATATTTTATGATTATTTCAGATCCAAAATCCTACTACCATTCTTAGAAGGATCCGATATGGCAAGTTTCTATGGATGAAGAGATGAATTCTCTTCAGAAAAACACTACTTGGGAGCTAGTTTCTCTTCCTCCAGGAAGGAAATTGGTTCAATGCAAGTGGGTGTTTCAGAACAAGGTTGCTGCTGATGGAAGCACTTAAAAATATAAGGCAATTCTGGTATCAAAAGGCTTCTCTCAGCTCCAAGGTGTGGACTACCACGAGACCTTTGCACCGGTTGCAAAAATGGACTCCATCCGCCTTGTTTTGGCAATTTCAGCATCCAAGTACTGGGAAGTGCATCACATGGATGTTAAGTCAGCATTTATACATGGATATATTCATGAGGAGATATAAATTAAGGATACTAAGGGATACATCACTGATCCATCTTTTTTTTGCAAGCTAAAGAATTCACTATACGGGTTAAAACAGACCCCAAGAGAGTGGTATTCCAAGATGGATGCCTTCCTTCTCTCACAAAACTTCCAAAGGTTAATATCAGATACAAATGTGTATTTACAGAAGTATTATGGTAATATAATTATAATTGTTTTATATTTTGATGAATTTCTGATCACAGGTAGCACATTTTCCTCCATTTCAGCCATCAAAACTGCTCTCCACAATGCCTTTGAAATGAGTGATTTGGGGCTCCTAAAACAACTTTTGGGGCTCGAAATTGAGCAAAATTATAATGGGATTATGGTCACTCAGTCCAAATAAATTTCATAATATTATTCAAGTTTAACATGGCTGATATTATTCCTACACCATTCCCTTTCCTTTCAAGGATCAACCTTGAAGAAGGAAAAAACACACCTCCCATGGACTGCACTATCTATCGACAGCTCATTAGTAGCTTGTTGTACTTGACACATTATAGGCCTATATATGTTATGCCATGAATGTTGTATAAATATATATGCAGAATACTTATGATATTCATTGGAAGGAAGCCAAGATGATCCTCTAGTATATTCAGGGAACTAGGACCTACGGCATTCACTATGCTGTAGACTCCGAGCTAGAGCTGGTTGGATACACAGATTCCGATTGGGTGGGTGATTATATTGATCGGAAGTCTACTTCCAGATATTTATTCATGTTTGGTGGTGGCCCCATTTGCTGGTCTAGCAAAAATCAGGCTGCCATAGCACTATCCTCAGCAGAGGCCGAGTATCGAGGAGCGGTGAATGCTTGCATCCAAGCAATTTGGTTGTAAGGCATTCTTTCAGAGTTTGATATTGGTAGTACTTTGTCCACTATCCTATTTTGTGACAATAAAAGTGCTATTAATATTTCCACATATCCAGTTACCAGGCAGAGGACCAAGCATGTAGAGATCCACATGCACTACATCAGGGAACTAGTGCATGACAAGACCATCATTCTGCAATATTACCCAACTGATGAGCAAATTGTAGACATCTTCACCAAGAGTTTTTCAGAAAATAAGTTCACTTACCTCTGTTCACTGTTGGGGGTGAGTTCATCATGGTGATTCAGACTACTTTCAGTTTTCAGCTTGAGGGGGGGGGGGGGGGGTTCCGACTGGGTTTTCCCTCTTTTCCTCACTTAGTTTGTTTTGAACATTGTTTCAGTTTCAGCATTGTATAGGGTGACCTATGGCCTTATTTGCCAGGGCCCTAGAATTTTTATGCTTTTTGTTTTCTAACTCCTTCTGAGTATAGATTAAGGGGGGTGTTGGAGACATTTACCACCATACACACTATTTTTGGTCAAATTGGCCTAGTTAAACCACTATCCTAACTATTATTGACATAAATTGACATCATTGGAGCATTAATTGACATCATCCATTCACACCCACGCCTACCTTCAGTCAAGGAGGCTAACTTATCCTTCTCCTACATTCAAGCAGGCTAACTGGAGCACTTCAGGGGTGATCTGAGTGATATTAATGCAGCTAATTGCTAACTTATGGTTACAATAAGTTAAACAGGGTAGTGAAGGCACCTCCTTTCATTTAATTAATTATTTAATGATTAATTAATGAACTGGAGTCAACAGGGGTGCCTCCACCAACTTCTGATGTTCAGTTCAACTTCGGTTAACCTCATCGGGGTTCATTGGAGTCATTGAACTACTAGCACTTGATGGTTGGCTTGCTATGACATGTGTCTGATCTCTTTCAGTTGAGACTCGATCATTTATTGCACTTCGACTTTAGTTAGGGCTCAATTGAGTCAATTAGGGTTTTTATCAATGGTTAATGGGAGTGTTGACTATGGCTTACTTTCAGTTAATCTAGACTCACTCATTCAATTCGAATGACCTCCTTAAGGATTCGAATTGCTCATCCATTCATGCTTGTAGCATGACATTGTATTGTATTATCATTCTTTCATCTGATTATACAGAACGGTTGCTCATTCGGTAGACCGATTACACCATTTCATAAGTTATTTGTTGATTAATCTTTGATGAGACTGATGTTTAGTCCCTAGATCAATGTGCAAGATTAATATAGGTAGGCTTACAAAGCATGTAATCGATCCCCCATTTGGCGAAAGGGCCAACGGCAATGATGGGGTGTAATGGAGTAGGGTGGGTGTGCTTTTTTGGATAGAAATGTTGACAAGGTGGCCATTTCTTAATAGCCGCATGATACTATTTAAAGATTGAAGGCTAGAAATGGTCAGTGCAAAGGATTTTCTGGGCTGTAGCCATCCCAGATAGATGACTACCACATGCTCTAGATTGGAAGTCATTCAAAACTTGTTTAGCTTCTTTATGGGTAAGGCACCGCCGGAGAACGGAATCGATATCATGTCTATACAAAGTGTCATTCGAGATGAGGTAGTATTTTGTGTGGTGACGGATACAGCAGCGATCGTCACAGGATAGAGTGGGATTAAATATTTTTGTCTGGAGATAAATGAGAAAATATCCATACCATGGGTCAGTAGTGCTTATCTATAACATGAATTCATCTGGGAAATAATCATTGGGCTCAGATTTCATCGAAGCACAAGGAAGATCACACATGAGCTCAGCAAAGACCAAGGATTTATTTGGCGTAGCTTTGGAAAATTCTAGATCAAACTGTTGTAGGATGACTATCCATCGGGAATACTTGCCCTCGAGCACCTGACGAGTCAGGATGTAATACATAGGGTTCTGGTCTTCCAATACAGTGGTTGTGCAGATCAAAATGTAGTGACGAAATTTGTGAACAGCAATGACCGTGGTGAAATGATAATTTCTCCATGCGTGAGTATCGAGTTTTGGAATCCATGAGATTCTTACTAGCACAGTAGATCACATGCTCCTGACCGTCGGGATTCTCCTACACCAAAACCATAGCGGTGGTATTAGTGGAGGAAACAATGTATAAGAGAAAATCCTTTGAATAATCTGGGGGGTGTATCACGGGTGAGTGAGTCAAAGCATATTTGAGATTATCAAAGGCCCATTGGGCTTGGTCATCCCAAAAGAAAGGAGTGTCCTTATTAAGGAGATGCATATAACCGTGTGTTTTCTCTGCAAAATTGCAAATGAAACGGCAGAGGAAGTTTTCATTCCCTTGCAAACTTTGGATTTATAGAAGGTTGGTTGGGTCTGGTAGGGCTATAATAATGGAAATTTTCAATGGATCTATCTAGATGCCATCCTTAGAAACCACAAAACCTAATAGACATCCTGTCTCAATGCAAAACACACATTTATGAGGATTGAGCCATATGTTATAACGACAGCATCTTAGGACAATGTCTCTAAGATGACCAGGGTGGTCCTCCCATCGCTGTGAATGAGTTGGGAGGTCATTAAGGTACAGTTCTACAATATGTTTTATATCATGAAACACATAGGACATAGCACGCTGGAAAGTGGCTCTAGCATTTTTCAAGTCAAATGGTAACTTCCTATATGCAAAGGTTCCCCATGGGAAAATAAATGATGTCTTGTGCTGATTGGTGGGTAAAATATCAATCTGATTATAGCCCAAAAAGCCATCCATAAACGAGAAGATGACACTTCCAGCACAGTTGTCGATAATTTGGTCGATATGTGGAGTGGGAAAGTTGTCTTTGGGACAAGCTTTGTTCAAATCTGTGAAATCGATGTAGACTCTAATGGTTCTTTTCTTTTTATTGATAGGGACAGTGTTTGATACCCATTTCATCAAGGGTATGGGATAAATAAACCCTGCTTTCAAAAGTTTTTCTATTTCAGCTTTGATAGCTGTGGAATTCCATGGATGGACTTGTCTCAATTTTTGCTTGACAGGTTTTGCAGTGGGATAGGTTTTTATTTTGTGAACCACAATGGATGGGTATATCCCCGGTGTTTCTTCATAGTACCAGGCAAAGACATCTTATAATTCTTTGAAAAGTGCTCTATATGCTTCAGATTCTTCTGTTGAGCAATTCTTCCCAACATGAACATACTCAAGGGTGCCAGGCTTGGATGATATGTCAATTTGATTTGTTTGAGTAATGTTGCATAGGTTTCCTTTTAGAATCCATTTTTTCCAATAATATAGGAGTTTAAGGCGTTTTGACAATGTCAGTAGTAAAAAGGGATGCAAAATCATGGTCTACTGAACTGGTATTAGGGAGGAACGAGGATCTATGGTGATGATACTCCCATATAGGTTCATTCGTACTCATGATATCCATAATGTACTCACCAGAAGGAAAAGTCTTGGAGAGATAATCCAGAGTAGGAAGAGAGGGTTCTAACCAATAGGGCAGGTGGTAAGGGTCTGAAGCCACCAGATGAAGGTCATTAGTGTGGTCATCGGAAAAGGTTTGGATAACGTTGTACATTGCTTCATGTGGACTCAACAAGGTGGAACCAACAATTTATTTTCCCTTTGGATCATAATCAAATGAATAAATCATATTTACTATCGTTGTTTCTGTGTTCAGAGGGTTTGACGGAAAAATCCCCATAAGGGAAGAATCCTTCATCTTCCCTACCCCAATTGATTGGTAAGGAGGAGGGGACTGGACTAACATAGGGATGTTATTATCCATAGGGGTGGTAACATCCGGTGTATAGAAATTGAGTTGGTCAATGTTTACAATTCTCCCAAGATGCATAAATTGGACAGTTCAAAATACTGTCAAAGCGACAGCAATCATGGCATAAAACCAATTTCTTCCTAATAGGAGGTTATAATCTAACAGGGCATCTACTGCTTCCACTTGAATGGAAATGGTTTTTCCCCAAAGCTCGACTGAAAGGGATGGTATGAGACCATGGGGATGGAAACTTCATCCATCAAAGGCTTTCAGGGTCATTGGTGATGTTACAAGCTCGAGAGAGCCAATAGCTTTCCAACAAGATAGGGACAAAACCGAAGTTGAAGCTTCTTCCTCTAAGACAGTTCTAAATACCTTCTTTCCGACTACTTTCATTATGATTTGGAAATCAAGTTTGTGAGGTAGTCTATAATTGTAGTTCTCAACATTAAAATCAATCAAATTAGTGTTGTCCGGGTCTAAAGATCCTAACGCGGTTAACAAGATTTTGCGTTGCATTGGACAACTTTGGAGTACTTCCAAGGTAGAAATTGCACATGGTTCCTGAGGAAGATATTCAACTACATTATAAAATTGGGTAGCTTAGGAATTAGGATTAAAAATATCCTTCCTAAGGTTTCTCTTGGGTGGGAGAAAAACCATGTTGAGATTAGGTTTCTCAATGGTTAGGGGACCAGTAGACAATGACTTGGGAGAACCAGTAGAGGGAGCTTTTCCTGAAGAAGAATTGTCTTCTTTATTGTCTGTGGGTTTGTCATAACTCTAACTTCAAGTTTGCAAATTAATAGTGTCTAAGGAAATCATGCGAATTTCCTCTGAAGAACTAGAATTTCCCTAATTCGACATGTGGTCTATCAGTTGTTGTTGAGAGGGAAAAGGATCCATGATAACTGCTAGCACATGGTTAGTTTTTAGAAATTGATTGATTTCTTCATGATGAGGACACTCTTTCGTGAAGTGTTCACCTCCGCATAGCAAACATCAATATTTTTCTTTTCTTTTCCTATTATCATTCTCATTGATGGTTGGTTTTGGATTCTCCTACTGGCTTCCAGAATTTTTGTTTTTGGCTTTACCTTTATTTTTATTGTTGCCGAGCGTTTGTGTACTCTGAATGGAATTTACCTTGGTGGAAACCTTGGGAGTTGAAGGAGTACAGGTGGAATTTTGGGGTTGCTTGGCAGGTTTTGTTGTTGGCGAGGACTAGATTGAACCAACAATACCATCAACAGGGGTTTCTACTAGTGACTTGGTAGGGTCGGTGCTTGGGTGAGGAGATTGAGGGATAAAGTCATACAATGTTTCAGACTGGGAATATACCAAGTCCAGATATTGGGCTTGACTAATGTCTTTCTCTTCAGTAATGACACCACCCATAGCCACATCTCAAGCGATGGGAGGAAACAAAGATTTAGTAAACCAATTAGATAACAATTGATCCAGGATAGGAGCCTTAATAAGTCTTCTCTGCCTTCTCCACTCATGGATATGATATGATGTGTGGGTGGAGGTGTTCTGATGCAGATAAGTTAAGAGATTGGTACCTGTTTCATAGAGGATAGGAAGCTAAAAGTGTGTAAGAAAGACACTTTCCAAAGAACCAAAATCCACAAATGAATGTTGCAGAAGTTCAATGTACCATTGCATGATGGTACCAGTAAAATTATGCTAGAAGAGTCTTAAATGAACTGAATCATCCATTAGGGATTTCAAAGAACACCACAAATGGAATCTCATGACATGGTTTTTTGGATCATATCCCTGCTTCCCATGGAATTTTGGGATGTCCGATGGTAACTTTACTAGAATGAGAGGCCACAAGGGGTTATGTTGAATGGGATCATTAATAAACTTGGACGAATCAAGAAAGTCCAAAGTTGCTAGGAAAGGTAACTAGCGATTAGGTTGTGCGTACTGGTAGTATTAATAGGGCATATAAGTACCAGTAGGACTGTAAGTAGACTGATAGAGAGATTATTGAAATGATTGTTGTGATGAAGAACCGCTGGAAGATCCACCCACAGGGGGTTGATTTTTAGGATCGGGACTATTAGGACCACTGGAGCCTCCAGGAGGAGGACCTCGAGGGCCTACAGGACCACCAGGACTGCCAGGACCACCTGGAACACCAGGAGGAGGACCACCGGACCCTCCAAGACCCCTAGGAAGTAAAACTTTGGAGCCTTCAAAACCACTAGGAGGAAGGCTACCAGACCCTCTGGGACCATTAAGAGGGAAGCCACCAGGCCCCACCAGGACCACCAGGACCATTAGGACCATAAGGAGGAAAGCCACCAGGCCCTCCAGGACCATTAGGCCCCCCAGATGGAGTACCTCCATAAGGTGGTCCTCCGGCACCCCCCATAGTATGTATAGGTATCCCTCCCATAGATGGAATGTAGGACTAGTTGGGTTCCCCCCATGGAGTGAAAGTATTACGAGGATATGGAAGTCTAGCATAAGGAATTCCTATAGGGGTGGGTTGGTAATTAATATTTCCTATAGGTACTTTATTTTTTATGTAACCATACCCCCAAGAGGTTTGATTGCTTACAGGTTGTGCCCCCAAGGGCTAACTTGAACTGGATGGGGGGTTAACCACATTCGTATGGGTAGGAGGGACATAGACTACAGATTGCACAATACTATATGTATGTCCATTACTAGCTACAATTCCAGTGACAGGTAACGTAGGTCATGCCGGGGGTTTCCCCCCAGCACTAGAAGGTGTTGATGAAACAGGAATTGAATGTTGTTCCCCAAGTGCGGAAGACCCGGGAGGATTTGGAACAGACATAATATGGAAGGTGGTGGGGTTGGTAGTTTGACCTGGATTATGCGGAGTCACAGCATGATCTAGAATAGGTTCAATGGGTTTCATAGAATCAGCAAGTGAGTGATATCCCTCGGTCCAAGGGTCTATATTACGAGGAAAAACTGCTGAGCGAGGTGGTGGTGTACCCAATATGTTATCTATTTTCTTCTCAAGTTCTCTTGCATAGAGAATAGCTGCTAGGTATTGTCTATGTTCTTCTTCATTTGGTGAAATGTCTTCAGAAGAGGTTGGATGGGTTCTAAACAAAGCAATAGCCTATCCCATAGAGGTATCCCAAAATGGAGCATTGGGACCATAATCTGGATGGGTAGTCTCATCAACATGGCATTCTATGGGAGAATGGACAAAATATCACCCCTAGAAGGTTGTTTAACCAAGGTATCACCATGCAAAGGATATGGATCTCCTCTTTTTGCAACCACATTTTCTCCCGCATGGGAGTTGGTAGCAGCTCCTTGGTTGATAGCTTCCATAGGATCTTCTCCTGAAACAGGAGTAAAATCAGGTGGCAAGCCCCATACTCTTATGGACTGTCTTAATTCATCTAGTTTGTACAGTTCCTATCTAACCTAGGGTTTCAAAACTAGAAAAAACACACCAAAATTCCCCTAGTCAAGCTACAGGCCAAACAAGCAAACTTAAATGACAGGAGGAGTTCAGATAATCTAGTCTCTCACCAGGATTGTCAAGAAGGTGCCACTTACAATATACCACAAGGGTATGTGCATAGTAATCTCCATGAATTTTGTTTTTGGTGTATGGGTTGAAGCAAGATGGCCAAAGGGATTTTCTCAGATAGATAAGGTATCATATTGGGGTCTCTCGATATACGCAAGGTACGTGGGAGCTCAAATCAGTAGTAGTGTTGTCTAATGCACAATCATTCACAAGGGGCCTTCCTATATATAATCAAGTACATGAATTACCTTTCTATATACCTCAAGGGTATGTGAAAGGCCATTCAATAGACCAATGGTACATGGAAGAACCGCGCGAGTCCCAGGATGTAGTGCCGACGAGTAACGATAGCTCCTACGCTTAATGACGACCCAACATGTCTCTGGCCTATCACTCAAATTTCTAAGTAAATTTTAATCCTATAAATACTATTAATTTTAAAGTGGAGGTTAGGTGAATGAATTGAATTTTGATAGAAAAAGTAAAACCATGCAGATATGTAGATGCAAACATTTCACTTTACCATTCAAGGTATTCCTACTTACGGGAGGGAGAGAGTATTTTCTTTTCATTTCGAAAACCAAAAATTCCCAAAAAACTACTTTGAACAAATCAAATCCAAAGACAAGAAACACATTCCAAACTCATTTTCCTTTTTGAAATCAATCAGATGGGTAAGAGTCTCTTTTCCTAAAAGAAAAACAACAAGCACTCTACATGCATATGCAATCTACTTTTTTTATTTTTATTTTAAACATAGATAGATATAACTTAAAAATACACTATTTTTTCTTTTGATGAGACAGTACTAATCCAAGAGAGACAAAAGAACAAAGGGAACCTGAAAGCTTGTGAGGATAATCATAGATCCAATACCCTATGCTCAGTAAAAATAATGAGCTAATCTCAACAAAAAAAATCTTTTTAAAAGAAAAAAGAAGTCCTCTATGGAAAAAATGAAATTAAGATGATAAGCAAGTGGTTTTTCTTTCAGTATTTATAAATGAAACGAAAAGCGATCTAGCTGAAACCCAACCTTTCAACCATTCCTTTCAGAATAACAACCAACAAGCATGAAAGCAAACGAATAATCAATAAGTCTAACCTATCTTTTGAATTCTTTCAATCAAAAAAAATTTCGTCACAAAATTTTCAACCATGAGCATCTAGATTCAAACAAACAAGCCTAACAGTGCAGGGCTGAAAGCAAGCAAAACCCTATTTTTGCAAAAAATCAGAAAAATCTAGTTCTGGAACAAGGCCTAGCTGGCATCGCACTGGAGGGGTCTTTGACAGCGCAGTTTTGGATGAGCACCACTTCTGGATCACTGCACTCAGACGGTGGCATCGCTTATGGCTAACAGGGTTCAGGCAGTGGCACCGCTTATTGCTAACAACACATGTGCAGTTCCCTAAATATATCCAAAACATGAGGAGAATGAGAATTCAAGTTAAAAATTGTTCAAATCAAGGTAAGTACTGATGAATTGACAATAAAACAAAGCATATAAAGTCAAAGTAGTTCAGATCTAAACATATCTGAAATTTTCAAACCAAACTTCATTAAGTCAGACTGCAGCCTGGATTCGGACAAGTGTTCAAGGATTGAGGAAGATCAGATCAACTAAAATTTGCTTTGTTCCCCAGCAGAGTCGCCAGATTTGTTTTCAAGAATATTGCACCTTCTACGGATAGAAGTTGTTCCTCTGGTCTGAATGGTTCAGATCCAGAACAAATAAGTGAATGACAAAGGATGAAGACCTTCCTTGAATGTTGTAAACACCTAGAATAATGATTTGATGATGAAGCTATGTACCTGCAGAACATGTTAAACAAACAAGAACATCAAAGCTACTAGAAAATTATTCACGCATCCATACTAGTGACTAAGGAATCCAGTAACATATACATGCGATATCAATACAACAGATATGTGGGACAGAAATCAGCTTTACATTAAGAAATCAATGAAGAAGCTTACAACCATTTCCTTAGTGTTGACAAACTCCTCCACAAGACAAACACCTCATCCCTGATAGCTCCAACTTGTTTTATTGTGCCCTCGAATGGATTGGACTAGATAGTCAATTCAACAGCATAACATTACCATTCAGTTCTCCCCCCCAACTATGGGACATGAGCTTGTATTTATAAGGCTCGGGGGATAGGGATAGGTGAGAGAATTGTGGCTGAGGTGGCCATAAGATCCTACCAAGAGGGATCTCGACTCTAACCAACCCAAATTGATAGGGATAAGGGAGGACACGAGGCACATGTTCTAGAAAGCTCAAGAATCCTCTTTTCTTCCAATTTTATGAAGGGTATTGCATATGTTCCTTTATAACAGAGCGGTGAAGGGTAAGAACCGCTTCAAGAACAAAGCATATACGCGACAGCACTGCTTTTCTATAACAAGACTCAAGCGATGTTGAACAAGGTACCACTCATCAGCTAAAGGGAAAGAGCGGTGCTAGGTTTTTCAATGTAGAATTGACATCCATAGCATGTTTCCACTCCAAGTTTGGGATTTAGGGAAAACATAGGTGTTAAGGATCTCATCACATGTTGGTGACAAGATTTGGGTATAACAACGAATCGCTTGATTTTCCCTTTTTGTTTTTCAATGTTTTTTTATGACAAGTCAGGGGCAGCACCATTAGCTGCTAATCCAAATTCACCCAAAACCTATTCAATACACCTCTCACACCTCTCGGCTAAAATTTCATCCTCTATTGTTTTATGAGACCATCATCTCATGTTTAACAAGTAATTTTTAGGAGCACTTCCCAGAAGTTACCTCGATTTACTCGCCACTTCTCGAAAGTGTCTCCAGACCTGTACTTGCATTAAACTTTCCTACTGCCACTCATGCAGGTTCCTGAACCATCTCCCTGAAAGGCACACAATTTCATTTCAGCATATCGCTTCCTAATCCATCCACTGCACCTTACGCGGGTTTCTGGACCATCACCCGAAGGACGAATGATTTTTGTTGCATGCATTTGGCATATGACTGCCTTTGGACTTGCACTCACACCATATGTAGTCAATTCTGTCCACCACAACTCACACACAACTCTCCTGACCTCGTTTCGAGGTCCACCTCGGTTTACGTGCCTCTGCTACATTAATTCACATGCCTCTACCACGATATATATCGTGCATGTATTGTTATGTTTAAGAGCCACTTTCTCCATCCATATTGCATGGATGAATTTTTGACCATTGTCCATTGTCCCGACATGCGGGCACCATCAGTGCCCCTCAATCGGTTGACCATACTGGATTTTCTTTTAGGCTCTTTTCTGACTCCTAAAATAATGAAAATATTTCCAAGTGTAGCTGCTTCCTTTCCCACTCATTAAAGTATAGGAAAGGGCATCTACATCATCTCATTTATCTCCTTTTACGAACTATGTAGACCATCAAATGAAAAGGACCTTCTTGGAACATTCAAGCCAATATTGTTCCCCTCCGCATCCTTTTGTGTTTTCTGGCGTAGAGGGTCCAAACTCTAAGAAAAATCTCACCACGGGTTGTCGTTAAGCTCTTTTCCAGCCTTCTCGTCTAGAAAATATCGTTAAGAAAACTTGGTTTCATTCATGCTCGTAAAAGTATTTGAATGACCGTCTAGTCAGTACAGGTTTAACCTTTTCCAACCTAATTGGACTACCAATGGTAAAGAAGTCTCTCATCCCCTAAAGGATGGGTGAGCTCTCTTATGTATACTTTTATCCCTTTTCGGGCATAGGAGACTACCAATGAAAAAATTCCCCACTGGAGTCTTCTTCATGCTTTTAGACTCTCTAAAATTGAAAGCACCATCGAGCATTTACTTGCTTGGGCTTGCCAAAAATCCACGAGATCATACCACAACGGTGTCTCTAGACACCACCCCACATATAACAATTTGGAAGCATTCCGACTTTAGGTCTCCTTTGTTCAAAGTACTCTGTAATGTGTCTTCCTTGGATCCCATCAATACCAAAAGTGTCTACCTCCCCCAAGTATTTCCCATCTGCAGTTACATCCTCATTATTACAGCTATGATCCCTTTCCCATGAGTCAGTTTCATTTGTTGCATGGTTCACCCTACCATTATACTCTGAACAAAGGAAGTTTGACTCCACTATACTCCCTTTTCCCTTGTTCCACCACCCCTCCTCCCCCGTTCAGTGGGTCAGTCCCCATATTTCCTCACATATTTCGGTTATCTCCCTCGCACTTCTGGTCAAGGAAACACCATTGCCTTGGCTAGTTGTAGGTCTCCCTCTGTCAATGACAACACACATATTCCAGAGGATAGACCCAGAGGTCCCTATATCCTGGTTTCATTAACCTCATTGATGAGATACTTGGACCACTTGAGAGGAGTCCTTAGTGCCTCTCGGGATGGTTGTTTCTCATGTGCTCGACTCCATCTACATCATCGCACCATTAAGATTCGTACAGGGTAATGGTTCGTGTAGTATTTGGTCAAATACCCTGGATGTCACCTAACTCTAGCATATTGATGAGTCTATTTGAGGGACCCCAACCGGTTCATGTACCTTGTGATTTCTAGGTTCCATTGGAGACAGTGTTCAGAAGCCCCAACAGTGCTTCTATATAGATTTATGATTGATGCAGCATATTTGTACCATAGAGACTCTGACTCTCCATCACTAGGTCCCTACAACTATGTACTATTTCAGATCCAACAGACCATCAATCATGAAGATATAGCATTCCATAAGAATTCCATGGGTCCAATGTAGCAATTCTTCATATCAGTATTGTATTCAGCCTCTCATTGAGGCAACCACTATTGTAACAATAGTTGTACATGATCGGCTCTTGTATTATAGAGCTTAGATCACATTACTCTTTTGAAATTGTTACAAGAATGGGGATGCCCAAATTTTCCATATACATGTCACACATTATTTGTATCTCAACCATTGATGGGAACCATATTAATACAAAAACCAAAAGCCACCATGCCCCAACCCAGGAAGCACCACCTCTCCCTAGAAAATCCTATGATGTACATCAGCCATACGATGAGCTCCTACCCTCACACATCAGAGGACAATCTGTTATCCCAAAAAATTGCTCAATGACCTCTACATGACCTACACCACTTAAAGACATCCATGCACTACCCTCATTTGACCCCCACACCCTAAAAAAGGCTCATAGATATGAAAAAGGGCTTAAAAACCCCTAAAAAGAGCCAAAATAGCTCCCATATGGGCTAAAACCTCCAAAAAGGGGCTAAAACCCCTCAAAGGAGCTTAAAACCCCCAAAGGAGCTAAGAAATGGGTGAAAGGGGATAAAATCCCAAAAAAGGGGCTAAAGCCCTAACCAGGAGCTTAAAAACCTAAATATCTAGAAAAAAGCTATAAATAGAGGGGTGGGGGTCACTCTCAAAACACTCCTTCTCTCCCTATCATTATGTTTCCCATGTGAGTGCCTTGAGACCCTTTGCCTCTCAATCCATTCATGCTCCCTCTCCTCCATTTCTCCATTGAGCCAAAGCTTCCATTCCATTGAGAGGTGCTCCCAAATCTAGGGCATGGTGGCCCATTTCCATAGAGAAGGTATAATCACTGGTTTTTTGTTGATAACTTAGATTTTTAACTCATTTTGATTGCAGGTTTGTTTTCTTACAGTTTGTTGTGGGTTCTCCACTGATTGCTTATAGCCATTTCTTAGTTTTTCTAACAGTTTCTTGTAGGGTTTCTACAGCTTGCCCCTAATCTTATTTTTGCAGGTTTTCTTTCTTTTTCTTTAACCAATAGGAACCCTACCCTTCTGTCCTATAGATGGAAGGGAACTATTCCTGCCTATAGCAAGGGAAAAATCCCTACTACAATTCCCTCTTGGGAGAGCATTTAAAGGCTGAGGAAGTACTAAAGGTGCATATTTAGCTGCTACCATCCTATCCATCATATCATGAGGATGTTCTGCCATCTTGGAACTGCTTTCTTTTGATAAAAGGAAAGGTTTATTTACTTGGCTAGAACTGGGTTGAAAAAGGGTTTTACTAACTTTGAACTAAAACAATGGTATTTTTCTAGGAGATTAAGTTTTTTCCTTTGTAAAGGACTGTGGATCAGTAAAAACTTGAAAACCTTCTAACTGGTATAGAAGGCGTTGACCATGATAAACCTTGTTTTTCTTCTTTTGAAAGTGAAAAAAGTGAAAGTAGGTCAAATTCATTAGGGCTACATAAATATGGAGATGACTGTGATCTTTGAATTTTCCTAGCTTCCTTCAAAATATGTTCTAGATCAGAAATACCTGGATGCGAAGGTGAAGTATGTTTTCTCCTGGTTCCAATCCTTCCGGTAGCCACTGTGGACACTGCTTGGTGAAAAAGTAGTCTAAAATATTTGTTGATTTTGCTCACCTCTCAAAATCAGTTGAAAAATAAAAACCCAGGAAAGATATGCTTCAGTTTCGATACATGACAATGGCGCCAAAGATGTTTGTGCTAGAAATTATTCCTAGACTACCACAAGAACAAGCTAACACAATCGCAAAAAGAAAACAAAATGAAATTGGTTTTTTTATGATTTTGGTTTAAAACTTTATCAACAAGGAGCTAAAAACATAAACAAGCTAACACATAACTAAATCATGAACGAGTTTGAATAACTAGGGATCAAACACATATGAATAAACCATAAACATAACACATAAAACACAGATTCCATCCACAAGATACAAGAATTTGCATGTGTTAAAAACATTAAACAAGAAATTAAGTTGTATGTTGAGTAATCATCCAGATTATAAACAAAATCAGCATAGCAGGTAAAAAGGCTTATCAATATCTATATAACCAATAACAGTCATCAAACTTACATAAGTGTTATCAATCTTAGCTTGAGATACATGAGCTTCTAAAGCCTCTGCTTGAGTCAGAAATTGAACCCTATCTCTATCTCATTTCCTACTTTTATCCTTATTTCATAGAAAATGGTTACATAACTCACTAAACTAAATTTTTAGGTTAGGATTCGAAATAGTTACAAAGATAATTGTATTTTCAAAAATAAAGTATTAACAGTTACAAAAATAAACTACTTGACACCTGTCACTAGTAGTCTTCATAGGTTCTTGGTTTCCTTAGTGAACAATGCAATCCCTTCTAAGGCATGTGACTACCTTTTAGTTCTATGCTACTCTACTTCCAAATATTCAATCTTCTTTGACAGTCTCTCGTTCTGCTGAGTCAAATTTTGAAATTTTTGGTTCAATTCCTCAAACTGGATTTGAGTCTGTCTCTTTCTATTTAAAGATTCTTTTGAAACAACAATTAATTCCTGGTAGTGTTTGTCGATGTCATTGACATCCTCCCTTAGTCTCCTATTAGTCATGACCAATCCTTCATTGGTATCAATAAGAAAATCAATTTGATATTTATATTGCTTCACACTTTCCTGAAGGTTTTCAGTTTCTGAATCTATACATGTTCCTTCCCGTAATGTAGAATTTTTATCTGACACCCATGGGATATTCATTTTCCTAAAAATCATATCATCATCTTCCTCATTTTTTACTGCTTCTTCTTCAACAAGAACTTCTGGAGACCTAACTCTTTCAGTGCTGAAATCTATTGACTGTTATGCAACCTTATCTTTTCCTGTAGATGACTCTAAAATCACTGAATGCTCTTTCTTAATATGAACTTGCTGAGAACTGAGGCTTTCTTCTTCTTCCATGTCTTCTTGTGATGAAGAATCTTCAATCACAGTGATTTTCTCCTTCATTAATCTAGGGTTTAAAATCTTTTTCATGTTAAATCTTGGTTTGTTTTTGGCTCTTATTTTTGGTCTCCACCTCGTTTTTGTTTCTTCTAACATTACAAATGATTTTCCCTGAAGCTTTATAGCTAAGAGTTGTACACCATCAACTTTTAATCCTATTACAATAGACTTTCCTTTAAACTTTTCATTTGGAATTTGTAGATTATTAGCCTTCAGTTTAACTTGAACAGGAACCTCTGTTATGTTTTCTTGTACACTTGTGAAGCTTTGATTTCGTTCTAATGAACTTCTCCCATATTCTGGATATGTAACAGCTCTTTGGTCCTCTTCTACATTCTCTGAAATCTGTTCTTGATTACCATGAAACACTTATCTTACCTCTTCACATGCAGGCTCTTCGAATTTTTGAGTTGAACATTCCTTTTGAACACTGTCTTTTACCAGATCATTAGTTATTTCTCTTTAACCTTTTTACAAGGCTATACTGCTTGTTCATCTACCACTTTTTGGGTTGGTCTTCTTGCTTACTATGGATACCTGACCAAAACAAAAAATGATCCCAAGTTTTGATCTTTTTCTAAAGGATTGTGCAAACAATCAACTTTATTAGTCCATGATGAAAAATAGATTGATGAGTATGATATGTATGCCCTTTTATCCTATTTGACATATTTTGCAAGATTTTCAAGAAGAAAAAGGGTAAATTCATCTTATCTTGTTGATTCAAATGTTGCAAGAATCTGACATGATATTTAAAAACCAGAGAAAATGTTCCCTCACATGTGATGTAGCTCTGTAAAATTCTAATGGCCTCTCTCCACTCAGGCTTAAACTTGTCTAATTGTACACCTTTCCCCCCAATCTATGGTTTTGACTTCAGGCAATAGGTAATCTTTTGGATTGAAGGTGAAGTGTATTTTCTTGAATGAGAGTTCTCCATCACCTTCTATGCTTGTGGCTTCTATTATTAACTCTCTTGTCAGTTCAAATTTAACAATGTCAAACAAAACTATATCCTTATCAAAACCCTGAGCAAACCGATATGACACTTCTAGGTTAAAGCCATTGATTCTCTGAAAGAAATCAAACCATCCAGCTCTTTGAAACATCACTTCACAATCAGGAAAAATTTCTTCCCAACTTGTATCAGTGGGTTCGAATCTGTTTGTTTTACCACTTTTCTTCATTTCTGTAGTATAACCCTATCCTGTGCTTTCTTTAAACTAGTTCAAAATATTTAAAATGCTTCTCTACAACAATAAACTTAGAAGCTGAACAAATTCGTGACCAACAGGTTTAAAATTTTCAATAATCCCTACAAAATCGACAACATGTCAATGTATACCACTATTGTTTCCATGATTTCTGTACTTGGTCATACACTTGTCATGATGAAGAAATGAACTCCTAAATATGCCCTATTATGTCTTGAAAAGGTGTCCAAAGTCTTTCAATACTTTACCCTACAACAACCACGATTTCTAACTGCTTCCTTCAATAATTTTACCAAATGAAAACCTGATAGGTATGACCACTATCCCCCCAATAATCCTTGCATCTTCTCATACACATATCATAATCATCATTGGGTTTTGAATATGCGTTATCATAAGTGTCCAAAAAATTCCACCAATTTCCATTTCAAACAGCCACGATTCTCCTCAATAATATTTTCCTCCTCTCATACACTTGTCATAATGATCATTGGGCTCTAAACACGTATTATTCTGTCCTCACAGGTGTTAAACAACTCCTACTATTTTCGATTACAAAGAATTACCATTATTTTCCATAATTTTATAGGTTCAAGATTCTTGTAGTGCCTTTGTTCATTGACTTACAACCCTACACTACAAGAATCCCCCTTTTGCATATTTTTTAACCAAGGCTTAAAAATGAAGGTTAGTCATAAAGCTAAAACTTGAAATAAACATTATTATAAGTTTCTAAGACCTTAAAGATATATATATTAAAAGCATTAAATCAAACAAAAAGTACTAATTACCAAAAATCCTCAAAACCAACTTAAAATGTAAAGTCATAGTAAATCAATGTTTCAAAAATAAGACAAATAAACTAAGAACAACATCTAGTTATAACAGGTCCCATCTTATACAAGTGGCTAGCAATCAACTGAAAGTTAGAAGCTTTAACCACCAACTTCTTCTTTTAACCTGTGGAAAGTTCTTCTAGTCCGAATCCTGTCGCCAAGAACTGGATTATCGAAGCATAATGGTCATATGCCATTTCAACTCAAAACAAATGTGCATTAGGCAGTCCATCTTCAATGTTAGTAGGTTCCTCACCTGTCTCACTTTTGGATAAATGATGAGGGCCAGAATTCAAGCAACTAGGCTTCACGATGATATCAAAATCAAACTCCTAAAAGAGGAGTAGCCATCTACATATCTCCCCCCCCCCCCAACACAGGCTTATTGACCAGATACNAATGGTCAGTAAAAATCTTGAAGTGATCTCCTAGAAGATAATGCCGAAATTTATGCAATGCATAAACCATCACTAGCCCCTCGCGCTTGGTGGTTGTACAATTATTCTCTACAAATGATAACTTTCGACTTACAAAAGTGATAGGGTGATCCAAGTCGGTGTTGCCTGGATGCGCGAGTACTACTCCTAGTAGAACAAAACATGCATCAACATGAACATGGAACTCCTTGTTCCAATATGGGAATACAAGTATTGGTGTTGAATCCATCTTGGCCTTCAGCGTGTTAAAGCTACTCTAACACTCTAAACTCCATTCAAATACGGCATCTTTATTTAATAATTTCTCCATAGGGGCAATGATCATAGCATAGCCTCTAATAAATTTGCAATAATATCCTGTGTGCCCCAACATTTCCCAAAGCATCTTCACATTGGTCGGCAAGGGTAAGCTCAATATGAGAGCTATATTCACAGGGTCGACCAGTAGCCCTCGCTTGGACACAATATGACCCAACAGGATGCTGAATGGGGCACAGAAGATGCACTTTTCATAGTTCAACGTGATCTGATGTTGTTGAAATCTTTCCAGCATCAGTCGAAGGTTGGCCAAATTATCTTTGAGGAGACGGTACACTGTCCAATTATCCATGTACACCTGTAGGAAATTTTGAATGAAATCCTTGAAGGCAGTGACGACGACCCAAGAGAATATCACAGGGGCATTCTTCAACCCAAAAGGAATCATTGTATATTGGAAACATCCCCATTTAGTGACAAATGTTATTTTATGTCGATCCTCCTTGGTAATTTTGATCTGGTGATAACCCGAAAACCCATCTATAAAAGAGTACATTTCTTGACTGCCTACTCCCTCAAGTACCTGATCAGTGAATGGTGTTGGAAACAGGTCATGCAAATAGGAATCATTTAGTTTTTTGAGGTCGACATAGATCCAAACTTTTCTAGTTTTCTTTTCTTTAACTACCATAGGACTGATCCATTCTAACTCTTCGATAGGTTCGATGATTCTGGTGTCCAACATACGATCAAGTTCAACTTTGACTCTCTCTTTGTATCGTGGATTCAGATGATATGGTCTCTGTCACACTGGTCTGGCATCTTCCTTTAGTGGGATTTTCATTTCCCCTAGGTCTCCCAATATTCCTTTCATCTCTGAGAATTTTTTTGGAAACATATCTTGAAACTCATCCAGGAGATCTTTGATCTTGTCCATGGTCGCTTCATCCCAGTAATCCCCAACATTTTCAAACTTCAGATTCACTTCTGTCCCAATGTTAAATTTCCTAATCTTCAACGATTGATTCATGGAATCGGTTGACACATTTGGTGCTATGACACCTCGATTCCCTTTAGTCTCTGGAATATTAATATTCCACAACTCATCATCATCCTTCGGCTCTCCAGACATGTTATAACACTCCATCATCAATTGCATGTGGCAATGCGCATGTGGATCCACCAGATATGCGACTAACACAACATTCAATACTACATCCTGAATGATCTGGAGTGCATTTTGGATGTCAGGATTGGCATTTGTGAAACTAAAAGTGTGGGTGAAAAAAACTGTCAAGTCCTCCCAGGTAGTTATTTCTCTGCGCAACTACGCGGACACATATGAGGACCTTGGCATTTCATCCAAGGTATGAATAAAGGCATGCATCCATTCATCCTTTGGTCATGCTTCCCATAGTATTTGACACTCCATCAAATGGCTTCTAGGATTATTCTTCTCATCATACTTCCCAATGTTGTACACCTCTGAGGTACCAAAACGAACTGTCATCATCCTGCGACACTAAATCCATCTAGTAATCATCTTCTTATGAGTTGTCCACCAGCACGCAAGAGTATCCTTTAGTGCTAATAGTCATTGTGGCTCTGAGACTCTTTCTTAAAATACTTCTAAGAATGAAAATATCTCGAGTAACCCTTCATATACTAGTAATTCAACAATTTCAGTCGCAACATGACGTACAGATTGTGTAATCAGCATTAGAGGAAATTTGGGGTCTAAAATGGGCCTTATAAGAAAACGTACCAAAATAAGTTTTTGTGAGTTGGAATTCAAGAACCAATAGAATTTCAATAAAATAAGTCAACCATAATGGTTGAATTGGCATATTTGTCATTAAAAAAAACTACTTTTTTTGTTCGTATTTTTGACATATCTCATTGTGTTTTTACTCAAATTTCGATCGAGAGAGATCGTTGGATGAGGAATTTGATTCCGCATCAAATGAGTACCCACACTGCATATTTTTGACGGACCCCGCTACCCCAAAAACAAGAAATACCTAAAACAATGTGATGATGACATCATCATCACATTTTTTCAGGTATTTCTTGTTTTTGGGGTAGCGGGGTCCATCAAAAGTATGCAATGTGGGTACTCGTTGGATGCAGAATCAAATTCCGNCACACTTTCTAAAGGATACCTCATGCACGCGGGTTTGCCAATTTTTGAATGCATCATCAGAATCAGAGGATGCTGAGATAGCACTGTGCCAACTGAGGTCTCCATCAACAATCGGGTGTATATAGGCTTCAAAGATGTTGTAGGCATGATCCCACCCCTTGACAACTTCATCCTTGATAGGTTCAATATATGTTTGGCCCTCGTTTGGATACATGGGTGTGATGACTTGAATGTCCTGGTTCTCGAATGTCATCGTTCACTTCTTAAAATTAATCATGGCTATACTATCATTGGCCCATCCAATCCCCAATAGCATTGGATGGGATCCTTCCCCATTAACGACTTCAATCACATCAAATTCAACATATGTTCTCATACCTTCAACATCTACAACCAAGTTCACTACTCATCCAATTTGTTGCACCTTAGCTTTATTTTCCAATCGTAGTTGCATGGGGGACCAACCCAACGTTGGGATCCCCATTTTTTTCCAAGTCTGCTTAGTCAATATGTTCACATCCGATCCCAAGCGCAGGATGATTTATTCCACCTCATAGTCACCTATCTGGATATTCATACCCATATCTTTACCTGTCTTTTTCTTCTGCAAGGAGTTCACTGCGGAGTCCTTCAGTTCCTTGCCTTGGTGGTATAACAACCTTTCAATCTCAACAAGAGCCTTGGGATCTCATTTCAGTGATAAGAATTTCTCAAAGAACTGTTGCAAGATACCATACTACCGCGATGGACCTGCTTCTAAGGATAAATCAAAGGTAGATGGCATTTCATAGACAGGTGACTTACCAAGATTTCGTCCGATCATGCCTCGAGTTTCAAAAAATGTCTCTTTTTCAGTCATGATATCAAACGTCACTTTCTTCTTCCCATCTAATAGAACGTGCGGCCGTGGTCCATCATCTCCCATCATCACACCTCCGTGACTGATAATGACAATGTCAACATCCTGCGTTCTGGGCTCTGCTAAAATTGTTGCAACTATTGGACCTTGAGTCTGGTTCATAAATAGAGTCTAAGCTAATGGTGGATTTTTGGATTAATGGTGGGTTCATTGGATGATTTACAATCTGGTTCTGGAGTGGAACTTGATCTGGGCCTGGATCTGTAACTAGTTTTGGGAGGGCAGCTGATTCTGAGTCTACAACTGGGCTTGATTTTGCAACTCCAAAACGTCGACGTATTTCCATCTTATGATTTACTGTGGAAATATATGCACTGTATGATCAATCACTACACAATACAAGTGTGGGCACTCTCTCTTATAATGCCAAAATACTTCACAATTATAAAATTGGACGGATGCATGACCTCGTCCTACTCCTTGTCCAAAGCCTCCTCCTCTAACTTAGAATCCTAGGTTGTTGCTAAAAAAAGTGTGTTGCTTGAACATATTATGGTTGCGCTTGAGCCATTGACATTTAATTATATGGCTGATGTGGTGCGAACTATGGTTTTTTTCACAAACTGCAGTTTCGGCTGTGGTGGCATAAATTGCATCTGCGGTGGTGGTGTGTACTGTGGTTTCAGTTGAGAACTTACCATATGAGGTTGAATATGCGGTTGTTGCATAACATGGTGACCTTCACCCTTCATGAAATATGAGTCATATGTTCTGTCCTGAAGTAGATCGTATGCCCAACAATCTCTATCCTCATGCCCGACGGAGTGACAGAATGAACAATATAAATTGGTGGGTTTTGACACCATCTTTTTCATATAGCTACATTCCTTATGTATATGTCCATAAACTTGGCATATGTGACACCATGGAAGACCACCACTACTCAACGGGTTCGGAGCTCGAGATAACAGATAGTTCCTAAAGTTGGGGAAAGTATCTTTGGTGTGTCCATCTATGTGACACCGGGTACACCAAATATCTGTGCAATCCTACTTACCTTTTTTGATATCATGCAGTTGAAGTGTGAGGTTCAATATCTATGCCTAAATTTGATTCATCCTGACTACACTCTCCCCGATAGGTGAAGCTTCAAGATTCATCATGATTTCTAGGGCTTCGCTCTGCATTGCTATCTTTTGTTGCATCAATAGTTGTCATATATGAGAAACCAATGATGCAATAAACCATGCTTTATGTTGGACATCACTCATTGAAAAAATGAATCTGGCCATTAGTGTCTTAAACCTCTGATCGAAATCCCAAACGGTCTCATTAGGAAATTGTTTGATTTCCTTTAGCTCCATAATGTATTGTGCTTCTGACTTTGGTTTCATGGATTCCTTGATTAGTCCCATCCATATCTCATCCAATTTCTTCATTGGAGTCTCCTTCAAAACTTGCATAAACTTCATAAACCATTCAAGCACGCAACCCCGCAGAGCATTTGCTGATTATCCTTTCTTTACATCATCGTTAGTGTCATGTCTAACAATCCACACTACTTCAAAAAACCAATATTGCTCGGGATCATCGATCTCATTTCCATGGAACAAGGGTAGCTTCATGTCATCTCCCACCATCCCAAGTCACCTTCCTACAGATGTTGATCTACTACTAGACTCTTTCTAGCATGTCGAACAAGTCGATGTGGGACTTGGAGTTTTTCCTAAGTTTGGAGTAGTGCATGGAGGCATGGGTATGTTGCTGCTGTGGTTTGATATTACCATGGTTCTAGGCATAGCCTGGGCATGGTCGTCCTCATTCTTGTTGTAGGTTCACTTAGTCCCGTGTGGTTTTCCTTCATGGTTTTGCATTCAGATCGTTGTAGGACCTTCCCCTATCCCCTGCCTTTTCTCTAGTTGAAACCTTGCTCCTCCCCTTGTACAACCACTTCCTTCCATGGATTCCCTCATAATCTTGTCGAAACTTGCACCCATCTACCCCTTACCTTCTCATTCATCTCCCCCATTGGTCATAGTATCCACAGCCTCCGTACCTGGGGGTGCTACTACTCTAGGTGCATTTTGAGTATACCCTTCTCGCAAACCAGCATTTTAATTGACAATTGTAGCAACAATAAGAACCTATCTATGGGTCTGTTGAAGAAATCCCTCTCTGCTTCGCTGTAATATTTATTGGTGTCGATAGTGAATTTGGTGATATATACCTCTAGGATACTATCCAGCCATACATCAATGGCTCGCGATGCTTTGTTCCCAGTTTCTTGTAGTTCTTAGATCAGTTCAGGGATCCACGATGTCGGATTTCCTCCTTAAAATTTGGTCTTCTAGTAATTGAATCGCACAAGCCACTCGTACAATATGATAGGAAATTCACTGAAAAAGTATTCATGCATACCGTCGTTTATGTATCTCGCTAGCCACTTATTTATTGTCAGCCCAGGGTTCTGATTTTTAGATTCAGAAAATTCTCTCAACTTATGATCAAACCAATCTTGAATTTCTAGTCACATCGGATGCCACATCCATTCTTGGGTGCCACATGCCCTCCTCTTAGTCGCAATGAGGTCCTGACAACATAACCTTTTGTTGGCACAATCCTGACTAAGAAACCTAGTCAAAAGGTTTTTCCACTTTGTCGATGCTCAACATGCCACGATCTCCCTAAGCATCGGCCCAAACAGGTTTTACCCTATCCAGCAACACCCGCAGAGCGGATGAGGTCTCACCCGAGATGTTTGAGGGAGAGATGTTGGAACCAAGTTTCTGCAGTATAGAGGTGGATAGGGGCATTAGAGAGTCATGAACTTAACTTTTATATCTAATCTACTTTCTTGATCAAATATAGAACCCTTCATCATGTTGCATTATGCATTCATCATTATAGCAGATCTACTAGTGGGAAAAACAGATCTAAAAGATGATAGTACTCATAAGCAAAAAGCATTGCTTTATCCATTCATATGCAGATATATTCACCCTTCATCGTCAGAATCATAGTAATGCAAAGCAGGAAAAGATAAAAAGACAATAGGATTTTAGGTCAATCCCCATCACATCATATTAATTCCATAGAACATATCGTAGATCAAAACAGACAAGGATCCAGTATCATATCACATTGTCTAGCATCGAACAAAACCTCTTTTAAATGATACTTTGTTACATGCATAATTCTTCTATTTATAGGCTTGTTCCTTTGCAATTAAGGTCCAATTCTAACTAACTTCTAACTGAATTATAACTGATTTAACCACTAAGGACTAATATTCCAAAGAAATGGTCAACTAGTACAAAAGTGACATGAAAATATCAAAAAGTGGACTATTTTTTTCCTATCGCACTATCTTTGCCTTGTGCGGTGCTACATGAGTATGCGCAGCATCCTAGATTCTACGCAAATCACTTACTCAAAACCCCTTTCCAACATGTACCATTTGGCCGCAACACCTGTAAGTGTGTGGTGGAACAATCTCAATCTCACAAAGTCATCCACTATGTTGTTCGAGGAACACCATAAGTGAAATGACATTATATGGTTCTGGGGGTCCTCACCCACATTTCCCTCAAACTTTGGGAGTTCTGAGGGGAGATTTGTAGGCATGGGATTCTAGTTTCATTGCTAACTAATGGGTTCATTTGTTAATCTTTCCAAATCTAGTAGGTTAAGACTAGCCATGAAAGGTAAGCTAGACCCAAGGTTGGCTTGGGATACACCAACAATGGTGCCAGTGTTTGTAGTAAAATAGTTCCCATGCATGGTTGGGGGTAAATGAGTATGACCCCCTGTTGTGAGGATATTCGGGATGGATGTGGAAGGGCTACTTCCCCTAGGAGGAACATGTGCAATGGTGGAAACCATGGTATATGATGTGGGGAAACTACTAATGGGTGGCATGCCAACAACAGTGTGTGTAGTAGTGATGGGGCCACTACAAGGGATACCCATGATGACAGGTGACAAATATGTAGGGATCACTACCAACTACCCCTCCATAGAATGGATCTAGTTGTGTGTCAGCCATGGGGTTGGAAGGGCCAGTGAACAAAGTGAGTTCGGATTGGTAGGAATCTAAATCGAACTCAGAAGTTGTGTGTGGCTCTGAGGGTGGTGAGTGATGTCAAAGATGGCTTTGATGGTTGGCGGTTCAAGGAACCAAACTGAGGGGTGTGTACCCTAAGCTGATAGGAATAACATGGTGGAGAAATGGTGGAATAACATAGTAATAGGAGATGAATATGGACCCCAGTTTAAAATGGATTCCTATTGGTTCAAAAGGAGTCACTTGGCCACCAAGGCTATCTGATGGCTTGTGTATTGGGGAAGTACCCCTCACTCCAAGGCACAGGTAAAAATGATAACTGCTTGGCCAAACATGACAAATATTTGGTTTTCCTCACGGGTGGGAATCTAGTCAATCTGGTGGGGTCATTTCCCTTTTTTCTTGGTAGGTCCTCTCAATGGCCATCTACTTCAGGGTTCCTATGGTACTCCTCACAATGATTTTTAGGGAAAGTCCCAAGTACTTCCCATAGTTTTATGGATGTGACTTATACCCCAAATTGAATGTTATTGTGTTAATTGATTCTTTTTAATTTCTCTACTCGGGGTAATGAACCGAGCGTATTTGTTTAATGGTATGAGTGTGTATCCATCTATATGTAAAAGGTTTCCTTCCAATTCTTGAAACAAAAATGGGTAATAAAGGTTTTTTGTAGGAAATCAGCAAAGGGCTGCAACAGAGTAGGTCTGGATAGAAAATAAGGTTTGAATAGAGGATTAGGACAGACAAGGGTATGAACCAAGCATAAAAATAGGCTGAAGGATAATAGTTGCACTTGTCGAAGGTACAGGTGTGGTCTGGGTCACACAAAACAGACAAGCAGAGGCGATCTGGACAGTAAAGAACCGAGTCGCACAAAACATGAGGTTTAACGCAACTAGGTCACTCAGAACAGGGTTACAAGAGCAACTGAGGTCTCTTCTAGCACCGAGACAAATGTGATATAGCTCTGTGAGAAAGTTTCAGGTATCGGAGTGGAATTTGTGACTGGATTCGCTCTTATCGGGGTGAAAGAGGAGACTAAGTCGCGACTAACTGCCCGATAAGGGCGACTATGCCCGTACAGAGAAAAAATAGGAAAAATGGAGTTGACAGGGGCCGGGGGAGCAGGAAGCAATGTAGAAGAGGTTTAGATCGACATCGTGGGGGGGAGATCAGTGACTGTGAAGGGAAGAAACTGGAAACAAACTTGTAATAAACATGCAAAATAGATATTTTTACGGAACGGCCAGTGGAGTCGCCAAAACTGTAAGAGGGATTTCTCCCTTGTTACGTGCAAAAGCACTAGCCTTACATCAATGAGACTGTAAGGTAGAGTTCATGAAAAAAATCAAGACAATAAGAAATATTAGTAAAACAAAATATATATATATATATGAGGGCTACACACGAACACAATGCAAATAAACTAAATATTATACCTTTTTTCTTGAAAGTGGGCCACCATGGTTGTCTCAGAAGTGATCCACCTCTCCATAGGTTGGTTCTCAAGGTGAGTACAGAGGGTCTCTCGATGTACTAAGTGGGAATGGTATGGCAATAGGGTGGTGGCAAAGAGGTGTGTGAGATAAAGGTGTCTTAGTGTACTCACAATGGCAAAAGGTTATGAAAATTGTTTTTGGGGAGATGTTCATAATGTATTTAAAGTAAAGTTTTAGGGTTTTTTGACCCAAGGTTAACCCATGGTATTTTGCTATGGTTTTTTTATCTTATCTCTTTTTTAGGGTTTTGGAACCCTTTTTGCGCCGAGAGGCGCTCTAGAGCCCAGTATGGGGGAGATCTTCTAATGTTACGTAACGTTGTAACGTTACGTAATGTTATTTTTATTAATAAAAAATAATTTTTTTAATTATAGGCCAAAATAAATGTCGGCCAGAAAAAAAACCTAATATGGGGGAGATGTTGTAATCTTCCTACCTAACAAAACAATAAAAAAGTAAAAATTTAATTATCGATAAAAAAAATATGGGTGAGCAAAAAAACACAATATGGGGGAGATGTTGTAATATTTTTACTTAACAAAATAATAAAAAATGTTGGCCTTGCACATGGTTTTAAAACCATAAATCATGTGCATGGTTTTAAAATAGTGGTTTAAAACCATGTGCATAAAACTATGGTTTTAAAACCATGCACATGGTTTTAAACCATGCACATGGTTTTAAACCATGGTTTTAAAACCATGTGCAAGGCCTTCGAAACAACCCATCGTTTTATTGTACATGGTTTAGGAGGGCCTTGTACATGGTTTTAAAACAATGTGCAAGGCCTCCTAAACAACCCATAATTTTATTGTACATGGTTTAGGAGGGCCTTGAAAATGGTTTTAAGACCATGTGCTAGGCCTCCTAAACAACCCATGGTTGTAGGAGGGCCTTGCATATGGTTTTAAAACCATGTATGGGGAAATGTTGTAATGTTAGTTCATAACAAAATAAAAAATATTATATGTGGGCCATAAATAATATTAAATATTATATGTGGACCTTAAATAAAAAGATGTGTCTTTTGGTTTGAATCAAATCAATGGATACCTATGAAGAGATTTGATCCCTCTCGGCGCTTGATAGAGCCTAGGATTTGGATCTACGCTGGTTTAGGGTTTTTGACCTTTTTTTAGGGATTTTGACCCTTTCTTAGGGGTTTTAACCATTTTTGGAAGAGAATAAGGGTAAACCATAGTAAATAACCATGTTTTGGACCTTTTTGTTGGAAATATAATTGTGAAGGTCAAAAGTAAGGAAAATATGGTGGAAATATGATATATGTATGAAGTTTGGGCCATGTAGAGCTAAGTGAACAATTTTTTGTGTTAACAACAACAATATGCATAAGATAGAACAAATAAACAAGACACAAGATTTTCACTGGGGAAATGACAAAGGAGAAAATACCGCAAACTTCCTCGAAATAGTACAATCATAAATACTATGTCATAAGATGAACAATCCTAGTAATAATAAGTCTCCAGTAACTATATATCTCTCCTCCTTCTCTCTCTCTCTCTCTCTCATGCAAACGTTAGTGAGTGTGAGGTGTGTATACATGAGGTAGGGTGCCTCACTATTTATACTAATAGAGTGACTAACCTATTACATGACTGGGTCGACCTCTTACCCTAACAGTGTTGAATTCTCCTATAGAGACTCCAAAAATAGATTATATGATGTTTCACTAGGGACTATTTCCCCGACTTACAACAGTGGTTGTACCTCAAGTTCTATACACAATAATGACATCTCGAATGGAGGAAAACACATCTCCAATGGGTGTACAACAACATACAATGATAATATACATCATAATTTATTGTGAATTTACAAATAAATCAACACTCTCTCTTAACTAGGAAGGTATTCTCTCTCATCCACAGTCATCAACACATCTAGTCTAGTCATCATCACAGAGTCATCATCATAGCTGCTGCCATCATCATCTTTTTATGAATCATCGAAAGGTATTATCTGTCATTCGAAGTTTCTAAAGAGCCAACCCTTTTTCATGATGGGTGTAGGATTAAACCTCATCCATGTATTCATCACATCTACGAGAAAACAATTGCATAGGAACAATCCAAGACCTTCTTTACATTGCCACGGAAATAACCTACGTCTCCTACCTTTATCTCATTGTATCCAGATCATCTCTTTTGTCCTGAAAAAAACAAAACACACAAAGAAAAAAAATCACAACCTATATGTAGACCAACTGGGTTCTATCACCATAGCAGTATGATAGGATATTTCATGTCATCGAAACAACCGATAACATCTACTATGTGATAATTGCCTAGGAGAACACTTGGTACATTACATATCTCTACGATCGACCTACGTTCTACCAGTAAAGGAGAACTTCCTAGGTGCACCTCAATTTCTTCATGGTGTTATCATCATCAAGATGGGAACACACACACATATAGATATATATGTAATGACTAATTACAATCGAACAACCTGCTACACCAGGGATTTTACATTCCAGGTCAACCTTAAGGACTTCTTACATCTGAACAACCTGCATCTAGGATCTTTTCCGTTTAGACAACCTTTGGGGCATATTGTATCAGAGTAACTTGCATACCACTCTAGGGCTCTTTTTACACTTGGATAACCCACGAGACTTATTACATTCAAATAACTTGCGTACCATATCAGGGCTCATATTTACATTCGGATAATTTGTCTCAGGACTTATTACATCCGAATAACCTAGGTACCAAGTCGGGACTTATATTACATTCGGATAACTTGTCTTAGGACTGATTACGTCTGAGTAACATGTGTATCATGCTAGGGATCATATTTACACTCAGACAACCTAAAAAACTTATTACGTCCAAGAAACCTGCTACACCAGGATATTTTCCACTTGGACAACCTGTCTCATTTCCCATGTGAGCTATCATGCATCTGCGTATTTTGGTCTCTCGTTATTTCTAGCATAGAAACATATCAGGATAGATTACATCCAATGATAACCTATGAGCTTCTCCATGACTTATTACATCCAAAGACAACCTATAGGACTGATTATGTCTAATAAACCTACGATCTTCTCTAGGATTTTATTCTTAGAAAATCTGTCTCTCCATCTATGCTATAACTCATCACTCCCTCTTTCAAGGGGTTTCATTTTGGATCACACCAAGTATTTCTCTGAAGTACTCAAAATTCACTCTGGTTATAGGCTTGTTCAACAAATCAGTTATCTGCTCATCCACTGCCACATACTAGAGTGTCAATCCTCCTTTCTGCACCATATCCCTGATATAGTGGAACTTGATCTCTATGTGCTTCGAATTGTCATGGACCACAGGGTTCTCCAATAGCTTCATGCAACTTTAATTGTTGCAAAATATACAAGTCACATCTAACTAGAGATCAAACAAGTCAGATAGTATCTTCCGCAACCACACTACCTTGCAACTAGTCGAGCAAGAAGAAACATACTCTACCTCATATGTACTAAGTTCCACGCGTGATTGCTTCCCGCTAAAATAGGAGATCTTGCTAGATCCCAAACTAAAACAACAATCTGAAATGCTCTTCCTATTAGGGGCACTACCTTCCATATCCAAGTTAACATAATCATGTAGGCAAATATTTTTATTCACGTCATACTTGAGCCCATAATCCATTGTACCCTTCAAGTACCTCAATACATTCTTTGCAACTGTCAGGTGAACATGTCTCAGATCCATCATGAAATGGCTCAAGGTTTCCACTGTAAAGCATATGCCAGGTCTTGTATTCATCAGATACATCAATGAGCAAATCATTCGATGATACATCATGGCATCAAGAAACTCATATGAAGAATCACACATAAGCTTCAAGTTTGCTGCCATAGGTGTGGCTATCGCCTTGTAGTCCAACATTCCAAATCTATTCAGAATATCCACTATATACTTTCCTTGACTAAGGAAAATACCATCTACATTCTTCCACACCTCCATTCCGAAGAAGTAGTGCGTCACCCCTAGGTATTTCATCTCAAACTCTGTATAAAATATCCTCTTTGCATCTTTAATGAGTTCATCCTCGCCCGTTAGAAACAATTCATCAACATATAGCAAGAGCATCACTAGTATTCTTCCTTCAACCTTGAAGTAAAGGTTGGAATCCAATTTACTCTTGGTAAATCCTTGTCTCATCAGGAAGTTATCCATCCTATTGTACCATTTCATTGGTACATGTTTCAATCCATACAAGGCCTTCTTCAATTTGCACACATAAGTCCTCCTGTCATGTGTCTCAAATCCCAGTGGTTGTTCCACGTACACTTCCACCTTGACTACACCATTCAAGAATGTTGTATTGACATACATTTGGTGTATGTTCCATTTCATAACTGCAACCAATGCAAGTATGGTCCTAATGGAAGTGTACCTCTCCATGGGTGCAAATGTCTCCTCATAGTCTATGCCTTATTTCTGTGAGAAGATGCATGCTATGAGTCTTGACTAGTATTTCTCGATGCTTCCATATGAAACATGTTTGATATTGTAGATCCACTTCCAATTCATGATAGAATTATTTTACGGTATTGAAACTATCTCCCAGACATCATTCTTCATGATCGGCTGATACTCCTCAATCATGGAATCCTTCCATTCTTTATTTTATGCATCCTCTTCATAGGTGGTAGGTTCCTTGTCAATGATGTCTCACAACAGGGCCACAAAGCTATTGGAAGTATTTGGTCTTTTCCTTTCTGTATGCATTCCTTATAGAATTCCATACCTTTCTGGTCCTTGTATGAGCTCTTGTTCCCATGCTAGTTTCCTTTTATGGAATTTCTTCTCAAGAATTATCTCTACCAGCTTTTATAGTTCTTCCATGTCATGGTATTCATGGTTTTTGGAACTGTTTCTCCAATTTCCATGCCTCGGAATCTCATTTCTTTAGGTTCCTTGATCTCTTAAATAGCTAGGTTCCTGGATATGAAGTATGTTGCATCTTCATCAAAGTTTACATCTATGCTGATGTCGATATTCTTGAATCCCATGAAGTATATTCTGTAGGAATTTAATGTATCATTGTATCCTATGAATATACCCTTCCTCACAGAAGGATCGATCTTGGTCCTCTTCTCCTTTGGGATATGTATGTACACCGAGCATCCAAATATTCTAAGACGGGTAACTTCTGGTTTCTCTCCCAAGAAATCCTCTTCCATATTTTTTTTGTCAAGTACTCAACGAGGAGTATGGTTCTATACATACACAAATTTCCTTGTTGCTTCCACCCAAAGGTGTAATGCCCCAGTTTTGACCCCATTGTATTAAATGTACATGATGTATATATTGTAAATGATCATGGTGTGGAGCTAAAGGCCAAGGCCCCACCACTGATCGGTTATGCTATGTTTTGGACTTAAATTTGTCACCGATGGTATATCGGGGCATGTGGCATACATATTGAATCGTCATCATGTAAATATGCATCTTTAATTAAATGAATCCGACCAGCTACATTTGTGGCAACTAAAATGAGAAGGGGCATGATTTTCACAAGGATAAGGGTGGGGAAATTGTCAAACCTTGGCCAATGGGGTAAAAATCCATGTGTCACCTTTCTTTGTTTATCCAACCACCTCTGTTAAGAATTGCTGGTGGTGGTTGAGGCAGTTATTGTTTTGGGAGTGGGGTGGAAGAACTGTCAGTCCTCACCCACATGCACACTCCACCACTGTTGGCTTCACGATGGAAAAGAAACCGCTACCATCTATCCCAGGGGGGACATTCCACTCTTTCTCCACGACTGTGCTGAACTGCGCCCGCCTTCATTCGTTCTTTGCACTGCGCATCCTCACGACTGTCGGTTCACCTCCACAGTCTGTTCCTTCCTCACGGTCTGCTCATCCACACGCAGGCATACCATTATTTCCATGACGGTGTTGAACGCTCACGCACTTCGAATTCGTACCCCCTCTGTTGTCTGTTCGTCCTCTATTCGTGCTGAGCTGTTCATCCCCATGCATAGCTATGAACTTGGTTTTTATCTTTCCATCCTTGGACTGTGTAAGCTCCTTGGTGACTTCATTGTTCAGATCGGGTCGTTGGTTTTCCCCATGTGGTTGGCTGTGTTTGCCGTGGTCTTCTTTACATTTTGGGGACTGTCATAAATTTGCTTGAGAGTCATTTTGGCCATGATAGGGCCAATAATGACTCAAGAATTGGCTTCCCTATCTTAAGTTGTAACAGTTGATTGATTGCATATGTGCAATGGTAGGTCTTCAGACTGTGTAAGGAGCAGGGATGGGGGCTTATTTTTTCTTGAAAAACCTGGTGGCTGGAAACCACACAAACAGAGCTAGAGGGATGGCCTTCTTCTCCACCACCCCTCAATAGCACTGGAAGGGAATGCAGGGCCTGAGGGACTGTGTAGCAGAGAAGGGACGGATTCCTTGTGTTGGGTGTGTGTGGGTGTCTTAGAGGTTAGGCTAGTTCTGGTGTAGGTGTTCTTGGCTCTGTAATGAGCTCACCAGCTTAGCATTGAGCCTTTCCCCAACTCCTTGATGGCCTGATAAACCCAACTGTGTTGGCTTGGCTATGTTTTGTATATCCTTTGCTATGTGTAAGCCTGCTTGTTCCCTTATTCCTTGGAGAATCATGCCCATCTCGGGGGTGGCAGCGCTGCTGAGAGATTAAGGAGCACGCTGGCCTATGGTTGGGTGGAACGTTGTAGCGACATAGATGCTTGCGGATCGACTTCTTCATAAGATAAGTGATCTTGCCCATTTTTACTTCTGCAGCCATATTTTCTGCTAATGAATGTTATGAACATGTTGAATGCATGCATGTATGAATGTACATTGAATTCCGCTGTGTCTGATAAATATATGTAGCTGTGTATGATAAACAATTGCAAACGTGCATGTCCTACTTCAATGCATTTCTTTCAGCATTCTGTTTTAGCAATTTATGCATGTACATGTTCATGGGGCTCTTAGCCCGGATGGTTAACGCCATGGAGTCGCGTCCTCTTCGCCTGTCGAAGGGTTGGGGACGTGATAGTGTGGTATCAGAGCTCATTTTGTAAGCATGGGCCTAAATGAGCTATGAATGATGTAGTGACAGAGGTGGGACCTCACTCTCCCTAGCAAAAATCATAAATTAAATGACTAGAAAATTCAAAATTCAAAAAAAAAAAAACGGTCTAAGTGTTGAGTAGTTGGGACACTAACGAAAAAGACTTCCGCTGTAGTGGAAGAGCTAGCGGGAAGGACTTCCACTGTAGAGAAAGCGCTAGGTGGAAGTATGTCTGACGGAGCACAGTTGGGGAAGAAAATCATGAAAAATTCTAAGTGTTGGACGACCATCGGCGGAAAATAGTCGATCGAGCATCCACCATTGCGGATAGCGAAACAACTACTCACCCAATGGAAAAGTCCTTCGATCACCGACGTCGCCAAGAGGGTTTAAGGCTCGAAATCATTGACTATCGAAGGAATAAAGTGCTCATGCGTCCGCTGTTGTGGAAGTCTAGGGCACTAGACTCCCGATGTGAAAATACTGCCGACGCCGTGAAAGGAAGTGAAAATACTGCCGACGCCGTGAAAGGAAGTAAAGAGCGGCCATTGGAAGAAGTTCGTGTTTGGTGCGCTGCCATTGCAGAAGCCAAAGGCACTAGCCTTCCGATGTGGAAAGAACACCGATGCCGAAAAGTCTAAAATTTTTCTAAGGAATGAAAACCACGGACTATTGGAATAGGACAGTTGTTTGTGCACCCGTTGTTGCGGAAACCAAAAGCACTAGTCTTCCGATGTAAAAATTCTGCCAATACCGATCAGGTTGTGACGCCGATCGAAAGAAGAAAGAATATCATGTTCCATCATTGCGGCTGCGGATGGGACTAGTCCACCGACAAAAAGAGGAAATTTGAGTTGATCAAGGGCTGAAGAGAAAGACAGGAAGGACATCAGCCATCGGCCATCGGCGATGATTAGTGGATTGGACACCCTCCATCGCGGCTGTCTGAGGGACTATCCTTCCTAAGGATAGTGGATCCGACTGCCAAGGAGAAGGAAAATTGAAAATTTTGGTTAACTATAAAGACGTCGGATAAAGTTAGAGCTTCCAACAGCCGATGATTATGGTCTGCGGACCCGCAGTGGGATGGAACATCCACTGTTACGGATGCCTAAAGGACTAACCTTCTGAAGGGTTAGAAGATCCGATTGCCGATGCAATAGTGCTTAGCAGACCCGACAGCCGATGTCCAGTGGAAAAAGTTAGTTGATTCAACCGCCGATACAGCAGAGAAGTTAGTCATTTTGACTACCGAAACACTGAGTCAATAGTTGAAAGGAGATCCGATTCTACAAAGAGGAAATTTTGAGTTTTTAGTAGGATTTCTCAACGGATTTTGATCATTTTTCAGTGGTTTTTCAGTGAATTTTCAGGGCTGAAAATGAGAAAGTAGCAGCAAAGATAGATATTCTTTGATGAAGAAAATCTAGTGTTTGGGAAAACTTGTAATTTTATAATTTTTCAAGAGAAGGTAAGTGATGTTGGTTTATATCAATGTTATGCATCTAACACTTGTGTTGCTAACACATTTGCATAATCATAGAAACCTCCCAGGGCAGTACTCTAGGTAGTGCAGTTTGACAAGTAAGTGGTGGTTCAGTTATGAGAACCCATGATTGGTATGATGCTCGGGATTCTCATGAGCAAGCAGAAGATGCCATGGGAGAAAATGTCTGTAATCAAAACGATGGCATTGAGTCTAATGGAAGGAGATTCCAAGAAACACCGTTAGATGTTGCAGCCACCATGAGAAGCTTGATTAAATCCTAGGAAGAGCAACATCAGTTGAATGCTGCTATGTTGCAGAGTTTGACAGACTTACATAGAAAGATAGACTATGGACGAGGTACGGCAAGACCAGAGGGAAGTAGGAGCAGTACTAGGAGAAGGAGAAGGACTTCTAGTGGGTCATCTGACTCCGAAGAATCCAGTGGGGATTCAAGATCTTCTTCTCATAAAAGAAAGAGAAAAAGACACCATAGGGATTGCTCTCGAGATGAATTCAAGAAGGCTAAACCTCCTACATTTGATGGTGAGATAAAGACTGGACAAGAGGCTGAAGCTTGGCTTATTGGGATAAATAAGTACTTCCAAGTGCATGACTATTCAAGAAACATGAAGGCAAGAGTTGCCATATTCAATCTGAATGGAAGAGCATCCATTTGGTGGGAACACTTCAAGCAAGTAAAGAGGATCAATGAGAGGAGACTTAAGTGGAAACAGTTCAAGAAGTATTTCAAGCAGAAATACCTCTCTGACAGGTATTACGATGACAAGATTAAGGAATTCCATGAGCTAAGATTAGGATAGCGGACCATGGAAGAGTATGCAAATAATTTTTTGGAGCTGTTGAGGTATGTCCGGTACATCAGAGATGAAAAAGTGAAGGTCTAGTGTTTTCTGAGTGGATTACCTCAGTCTTACAAAGATAGAATTGAGTTTTATGAACCTAGAACTCTTGAAGAAGCAATAAGAAAAGATAAGTATTGTTATGAACAAAGCAAAGGTAAACCTAATTACCACAAGGAATGGAACGATAAGAAGAACGAGAAGCTTGACCAAAGGAAGAAAGGTTTTAAACCTTCTAATTTCAGGAATCAGTAGAAGCAGCCATTCCAAGCTGCAAGTAAGCCAGTTGGAGTGACCAGAGAAAAGCCTAAGGATCCACAGCAGAATAGAGGGCCACTTCAATGCTGGAAATGTGGAGGACCCCACATGCGCAAAAATTGTCCACTCGAGAATGAGAGTGCAAGGCCAGCTTATAACATTCAAGAATCAGAGACAGTGGGTCAAGTAGCAGGGGCAGTCCCTAGGATTTATGCAGCACTGAAGGACCACCAGGCAGATCACTAGTCAACTTTGGTTGAAGTAGTAGGTAATATTGTTGAGCAATCTGTTTCTATTTTGATTGACCCCGGTTCTATGCACAGTTACATTACTCCTAGAGTAGTGGAGATTTGTGCTTCTAAGAAAGTAAAGCATAGGAAGTCTTGGTTAGTCCAGCTAGCCACGGGAACTAAGAGAAAGGTTAGTGAAGTGGTAGAGAAGTGTCCATTGGTCATGAATGGATTGGTCACATGTGTAGATCTGAATGTTCTACCGCTTGGTTCCTATGATGTTCTCATTGGGATGGATTGGTTAGAAGCTCACAGAGTGAAGCTTGATTGTTACAATAAGACTTTTGAATGCATGAATGAAGAAGGGAACCCAGTAGTTATGAAAGGTATTCCAAAGGTGATTTCAGAACGGTAGGTTTCAGCAATGCAGTTAAAGAAGTTCTGTAGGAAGGGTTTCCAGTTGTATGCATCTCAAATTTTGGAGACATCGGGAGATGAAACTCCTAGGTTGGAGGATTCTCAGGTGTTACAGGAATTCAGGGATGTGTTTCCTGATGAGATTCCAGGGCTTCCTCCAAAGAGGGACATTGACTTCACAATTGAACTTGTGCCAAGAGCAGCACCAGTGTCCAAGGTACCCTACAGGATGAGTACACTGGAGATGCTAGAGTTGAAGATGCAACTGCAAGAGTTGTTGGAAAAGAAGTATATCCGGTCGAGTGTGTCTCCTTGGGGAGCACTAGTTCTGTTTGTAAAGAAGAAAGATGGTACACTCAGGTTATGTATTAACTACAGACAATTGAACAAGGTTACTGTGAAGAATAAATATCCTTTACCTGGGATTGATGACCTCTTTGATCAAATGAGGGGAGCAAAGGTATTTTCCAAGATTGACTTGAGGTATGGTTACCATCAGGTGAGAATCAAGGATGAATACATTCATAAGATAGCCCTCAGGACAAGGTATGGGCATTATGAGTTTGTAGTGGTACCATTTGGTCTCACAAATGCACCAGCTACATTTATGTGCCGTATGAACAGTGTTTTCAGCAAGTATTTGGACAAGTTTGTTCTTGTTTTCCTTGATGACATTCTTGTTTATTCTAAGAATGAGGAATAGCATGAAAATCATTTGAGATTGACATTGTGATTGCTCAGGGAGCACCAGTTGTATGCAAAAATGAGCAAGTGTGACTTCTACAGAGATAGAATTCAGTATTTGGGTCACATTATCTCAGAAGAGGGTATATCTGTTGACCCTGAAAAGGTTGAAGCCATTATGAATTGGCCTACTCCAAGAAATGTGACAGATGTAAGATCTTTTATGGGACTTGTAGGATACTACTGGAGGTTCATTGAGGGATTCTCCAAAGTTGCACATGCTATCACTTCTTTGTAAAAGAAGCGGATGAAGTTTGAATGGACATCGAGATGTGAAGAAAGTTTCCAGAGGTTGAAGAGTCTTCTCACCCATGCACCAGCATTGAAGGTTGCAGATCCAGAGAAAGATTTTGTGGTGTGTACCGATGCATGTGGACAAGGGCTTAGAGGAGTCTTCATGTAAGAAAAACACGTGATATGTTATGAGTTGAGAAAGCTAAAGGAGCATTAGAAGAACTATGCCACTCATGATCTAGAGCTTGCAGCCATAGTACATGCCCTCAAGATGTGGAGACATTACTTGATGGGTAGGAGATTTGAGCTCAGAACAGACCATTGTGGGTTGAAGTATCTATTCGATCGGCCTACTCTGAATGCTAGGAAAGAAAGATGGCTGGAATTTTTATGTGAGTTTGATTTCGAAATCAAGCACATAAAAGGGAAAGAAAACAAGGTAGCTGATGCACTAAGCAGGAAGATGCAGGAAATGCATGTGGAATCTCTTAGTATTTGTTGGCTATCATGGGCAGACCCAGGTTTATTGTATTTAACCAACAACACCCCTAGCTCATTGGCCCTTTCGGCAACAGACCGTGAAGCAGCCTGAAGTCTCACCCAAAGTGATTCTAATGGGTTGGTGTTGGAGTAGAGTCCCGCAGCTATAGAAGAAGCTGCTATTTTGATGGATAGACAGTTTTTGGCGGAGATATAAGAGGCATAGCTACGACACTGTAGCAAGTTTCTAGCTACAGATCAGAGCCGGAAACCATGATGTAGAAGATAGAGAAGTCAAGGAAGACGATGGTACCTGAGCAGTAGAGAAGAGAGAGCTCACCCACTGCATTGAAGGTAGCGGCGGAAGACAGGAGGGTTTAGCTACCCTCATAAAGGAAAAGGAGCAATGAAGCTGAGGTATTGAGGAAGCAGCGCTGGTACCCATGGTCATTGCTGGGAAGCATGGAAGACTGCAGGAAGCTGTGGTAATGGGAAGCAGCACCGATACCCATGGTCAGTGCTGGGAAGCATGGAAGACTGCAGGAAGCTGTGGTAAAGGGAAGCGGTGCATAGTACCCATGATCAGCGCCGGGAAGCATGGAAGACCACAGAGAGTTGTGGTGTGACAGATAGCGGCTACCTCAAAGTACAGATACGCCGACTGTCACTAGTTAGGGTTTGGGTTACTATTGGGACAGGCCCACAGTGTTGTAATGGTGAGACCTTCGGGCCGCCTATAAAGGGATATATTGTGTATTGTAAAAGGGTTGACTCAGCTGTTAGTTGTTTTGTAGATTATTAGACAGTTGTAGAATCCAAGCTCTGGTTCTGTTATTAGCTGAAGTATCTTACTGTAACCAGTAGCTGGCTCATAGAGAATGCATGTAACGATCCGCAGGGATCGACAGAGAGGGAAGAGTATATTGTAAGAGAGAAAATATAGAGATAGAGAAGAGATCTAAGAGAGAGGATCTTAAGCTGCATATGCGGTGCAGTAGAACTGTGTTTACCTTCCCCTGAGCTATAATAGAAACACATTTCTGTGGATGTAACTTCCATCCTGGAGGTGAACCATGTTAAAATCGAGTGTTATGCGATCGGTTCACGTGTTGTGTTTATTTGTTGCATATATTATATGAGCCTTGCTTACAGTTTAATGTATGTATGCGTTGTTCAATTAGCATTAATATAGAAGGGTAGACTTAAGTTGAAGTCTTTGGCATGTTGTATGTGGGTTCATTTATGCTTTGCTTGAAATAGTCACTAGTCGCAGTGTTAAACATCCTGGTATGTTGAGTCTTCCAAGTCGACACGAACAACACTAAGTGCGCTGAGCCACGGGAGTAGGATATCGTAGGGAGGCAATACCGCATCGACAGAGGAGCTGCGGTGCGCGATACCGTAGTTTAAGGACTTAGCGTTGGGGAGAAAGTTACATGCCACCTGGTGTGCAGTGATGCGATAAGGCTGGAGTCATCACGAGTCAGTGGAAGTTGCATGCGACACGGAGAGGGACTACGCGACAGGGAAAGAGAGATATCGCGGCTAGAAGAGCTATGAAAAGAGGAAATTGCGTGACGTGAGCAGAAGGGTCGTGCGACGTGCAGAGAGAAAGAGAGGCCTCACGGCTAGTAGAGCTACGATTCGCAAATAGGATGCCACAGAACCTGGTCCAAGATGCTTGAGTCCTTGGCCAACTATTGGCTATCATGGGCAGACCCGGGTTTACTGTCTTTAACCAACAACACCCCTAGCTCACTGGCCCTTTTGGCGACAGACCGCGAAGCGGCATGAAGTCTCATCCGAAGCGATTCTAATGGGTTGGCCAAGGACTCAAGCGTCTTGGACCAGGTTCTAAGGCATCCTATTTACGACTCGCAGCTCTGCTAGCTGCGAGGCCTCTCTCTCTCTGCGCATCGCACGACCCTTCTGCTTGCGTCACGTGATTTCCTCGTCTCGCAGCTCTTCTAGCCGTGAGATCTCTCTTTCCCTCTCGCGCGGTCCCTCTCCACGTCACGTGCAACTTCCACTGACTCGCGATGACTCCAGCCTTATCGCATCACCGCGCACCAGGCGACACGTAACTTTCTCCCCAACGCTAAGTCCTTAAACTACGGTATCGTGCACCGCAGCTCCTCTGCCAGTGCGATATCACCTCCCTACGATATCCTACTCCCGCGGATCAGTGCACTTAGTATTGTTCGTGTCGACTTGCAAGACTCAACATACCAGGCTGTTTAACACTACAACTAGTGACTGTTTCAAGCAAAGCGTAAATGAACCCACATACAACATGCCAAAGACTTCAACTTAAGTCTACCCTTCTATATTACTACTAACTGAACAACGCATACATACATTAAACTATAAGCAAGGCTCATATAATATATGCAACAAAGAAACACAACACATGAACCAATCGTATAACACTCAATTTTAACGTGGTTCACCTCCAGGATGGAAGTTACGTCCATAGAACTGTGTTTCTATTATAGCTTAGGGGAAGGTAAACACAGTTCTGTTGCATTGCATATGCAGCTTAAGATCCTCTCTCTTAGATCTCTTCTCTATCTCTATATTGTCTCTCTTACAATATACTCTTCCCTCTCTATTGATCCCTGCGGATCGTTACATGCATGCTCTATGAGCCAGCTACTGGTTATAGTAAGATACTACAGCTAATAACAGAACCAGAGCTTGGCTTCTACAACTGTCTAATAATCTACAAAACAACTAACAGCTGAGTCAACCCTTTTACAATACACAATATATCCCTTTATAGGCGGCCCGAAGGTCTCGCCATTACAACACTATGGGCGTGTCCCAACAGTAACCCAAACCCTAACTAGTGACAGTCGGTGTATCTGTACTTTGAGGTAGCCGCTATCTGTCACACCATAGCTCTCTGCGGTCTTCCATGCTTTTCGGTGCTGATCATGGGTACTATGCACCATTTCCCTTTACCACAACTTCCTATAGTATTCCATTCTTCCCAGCGCTGAGCATGGGTACCGGCGCTGCTTCCCATTACCACAGCTTCCTGCAGTCTTCCATGCTTCCCAGTGCTGACCATGGGTACTGGCGCTGCTTCCCTATTTCTATCCTTCGTATTCAATACCTCGGCCTCATTGCTCCTTTTCCTTTATGAGGGTAGCGGAACCCTCCTGTCTTCCACCGCTGCCTTCAATGTAGTGGGTGAGCTCTCTCTTCTCTGTCGCTCAGGTACTGTCGTCTTCCTTGAATTCTTTGTCTTCTACGTCATGGTTTCCAGCTCTGATCTGTATCTAGAAACCTGCTACAGTGTCATAGCTCTACCTCCTATATCTCCACCAAAAACTGTCTATCCGTCAAAATAGCAGCTTCTTCTGTAGCTGCGGGACCCTACTCCAACAGTATTTTCCAATCAGATTTGAGGCAGCAGATTGTTATTCATGCTGCTAGAGATGAATTGTATGAGCAGGTAAAAGAAAAGTTGCAGCAGCAAAGTCTTGAGAAGAGGTATGAGGGATATAAATTGGAAGAAGATGGACTTCTCACTTATAAAGGTAGAATTTATATTCCGAATGTAGTAAATTTGAGGAGAGTTGTTATGGATGAAATCCATCAAGCTCTGTATTCTGGTCACCCAGGATATCAGAAGACAATTGCTACAACTAGAAAGCAGTACTTCTGGCCAGGAATGAAAAGGGACATGGCTGAGTACATTTCGAGGTGTATGAAATGTCAACAGGTAAAGGTCGAGCATCAACATCCAGCAGATTTGTTGCAGCCTTTGTCAGTTCTGGAATGGAAATGGGAATTTATTTCCATGGATTTTATTACAGGATTGCCAATGACTTGGAGACAACATGATTCCATCATGGTTGTGGTAGACAAGTTGACAAAGGCAGCACATTTTATACCGGTTAAGTCTACGTATGAGACTGGCGACATTGCAAAGATCTTCATGAAGGAGATATTCAAATTGCATGGATTTCCGAAGGCAATAGTCTCTGACAGAGATGTCAAGTTCACTTCCAAATTTTGGAAGGGGTTGTTTGCAAATTTGGGTACAAAGCTAAACTTAAGCACTGCATACCATCCTCAAACGGATGGTCAGATAGAGAGAGTTAATCAGGTGCTTGAAGACATGCTTCACATGTACGTGATGGATAAACCAACCAAGTGGGAAGATTACTTGCACTTGGTAGAGTTTGCTTATAACAATGGACAGCAGGCATCCTTGGGGATGAGTCTGTATGAAGATTTGTATGGAAGAAGGTGTAGGACACCAGTGACTTGGGACAATCACTAGTACAAGTGATCAATTTTTCCACAGCAAAACGTGGCAATATCCACGGAAAAGTGTGGATATTGCCACGTCTAAGTGTTTTTTTTTTCGTGGAAACAATTCCGTCGCAATAGAGACGACCCCTAATTTGCGTCTCAAGAGCGACAATGTTCTATATTTCATTAGATGTTTAAGCCGTCACTATATCCATGCCTGGCCATCTCTGTATCCACACCTGGCCATCTATGTATCCATGTCTGGGCGTCTCTGTATCAACACCTTGTCGTCGCTGTATCCACACATTGTCGTCGCTGTATCCATGCCTTTCCGTCGCTGTATCCACGCTCTGTATAAGGTTTTTTTAAAAATGCAAATCCAAGACATCGCTATAGCCATGCATTTTCGTCGCTGTATCCACGCCTTTCCATCTCTATATCCACGCCTGGCCATCGCTGTATCCACAATTGGTGAAATTTAAAAAAAAAAATACTTGCAGCCATCGCTTAAGCGACGGTTTTTGAAATTTAAAAAAAAAAAATTACCTGGATTATCTGCAAAGACATATTTGAAGGTCAAATCTACAGTGAGATGCTCTTAGATTTGAAAACATAACAACGCTGGAAATCTGAGAAATCTTAAGAACATATGCAAAGGAATTGTAGGTGAAATGGTGGACTAGCCATCTCAACAAAGAACACCAATATTTGGCAACAAGATGGTCAATGCCCATTTGGATTCTCCCTCGAGAGTTGATAAACTTTGGTGCAAACACTACTCACATCGAAACATAAAAATAGTATTTCAAACATATGGAGAATTGATATTGAACTAGTCATCAGCCCATCGAATTCCATGTTTTGCTGCAAGATAGTATGCACCAACTGGACCTCTGCCTCCAAATTCATAAAGCTCTGGTGCAACTTTATTATTTTCAATTTCATAGAGCAGTGGGGTTAGAATACTCCATGCTGCCTCTAGTTCATCACTGCACATGAAGAGGTGGCTGTCTCCATCAATGACACCCAATATCAGATGTTCATATGAATCTGTAACCTCGAAATTATACCTGCAAAGGTCCAACATGAATGAATTGAATCACAACTTTAAAACAAGACAGAAATCTTTTGTATCAAGTAAATGTCAATTTTACAGCTGAATGGAGACCCAATTCACATGAGCAGGATTTTTGATGCATAATTTATTGGATAAATTACAAGGATACCCATTTATTCTCAAGGAACTCATTTCATGCTACTTTCCTTATGTATACACAAAGAAACTAGTGCCTTGAGAATTAGTCAAGTGCAGGAAATGACAAATCAGTAGCTAAGCCAACAAACAATAACAAATGTCAGTAACTATTACATATAAAAATTCATCCATCCACCAGCCTTCTTACCTCAGTAAATTCTAGTTTCTCCAGATATGATAGGAACTGACCCCAGTATTCATTAGTGTATTTGTACTCACTTGTGCTCCCCTTATTTTAGAAGGTGAAGCTTCTGCAATATAAATAGGGGAAGTGATTGATGCAATACCAACACCTAACCCCACCAACATTCCACCAACAAAAAGAACATATGGATCTGGAGAAGCATCCATGGTGATCGATCCAAGAATAAAAAATAAATCAGCTATAACTATTGACAGCTTGCGTCCATAGGCATCACTAATACATCCACTTATTGCTACTCCGATGATAGCACCCACAATTTCCATACTAACCATAGTTTCCTGTTGAAATCTAAGGCAGTGGGTTGTTAATAACCGACCCTACACAATTGGTGAAAAGAAAAGAGGTTTTATTAATTATAAAATCCCAAATGAAACATGGAATTAAGTTTAAATGTACCTGTAAAAAGGAACTATTTTTCACGAATGTATAGAAGAGCACCTGATATGACACCTGCATATATGTAAATCCCAATATTAGTCACCTTGTCTCAGTCTGACAATATCAAGTTAGCATAATCAATAAACAACAGGTTTGTGCAATGAATTCTTGGTCTGGAAACTTATTATCCATAAAATAGACTTCAAATGGGCATTTTGAGGCATATTTTCACATAACAACCCTAAAAGTGGTGAAACAAAATCACCTAGAACAAATATGGGCACTTCTTTGGGTGACATTCACGAGGAACAACCATGGATTTTCAAAAAAATGGATCGTCCTGAGCATAATCAGTCACCTATAGCAATCATAGGCACACCTACATGGATTCTGGGAACTTTTCAACCCCTAAACAGTCTCCTACAACTGTGAATAAGAAAACAACAAAAAAATTAGGTATGTAGTAGCTTCTAATAATCAGTCCTGTGTGTTATCAACAATAGGAGGAGCTTTACAGCAATGGTTTTGAAGTTTGGGTACTTTACGGCAATGAAACAGCCTCCAAAACAACACGTGTATCCATTAAAGCATCAATCCATACCTGCATATGCACCTATAGCAACGTTTAGGAGATACGACATCTCTAGAAGATTTATTTCTCCTGTAATGGCAAGATTGTGTCATTTGATTTTCTGTTTTTTCACAGACTATACTTGAGAACTGTGAATAACTTACAAGGAGAATACTCTTCTTTTCTTTCCATTCTCTCAACATCTGAAGCTGGTTGCATCTCAACGTTTCTTCCTTATTGGTTACATCATATAGGTTATAAACAAGGATCTCCTCCACTCCCCATTTTTTAAACTCTTTCATCCATGAACCCAAAATGCTTTTGGGTGCTACAATCAGTGGCCTTTCCTCTGGGTACTTAGTCAAAAAACTTTGAATAAAGCTAATCATAACGAATGTCTTCCCTGTTCCTGGTGCATGTGCCAAAATGCATCCACCATGTTCTTCAGCTATAAGGTTCTTTTGCAAAAAGTTAAATCCATAAACCTGGTGTGATTTCATGTGTTTTTTCAGACGGGGATGCAAAACAAGTTTCAGTACAGGGGTACTCTGCTCTGAGCTTTTGTAATTAAATGACTCAGCATTGTTGATCCCTAAAATAGTCCCTAGGTCCCGATTAGGGGCATGCCTGGAATGTTTTGCTTCTTTCCTAGCCTGTACAAATGCAAACAAAATGTTTTAGACTATGTTTTACACAATTTATTCAATCAAATATGCATTTACAAATGAGTATGCAATCGTGCATCAATATTTACATTAGTCCCAGAAATGTAAATGAAGTAGACTCTAGAATTATATATATAAAGACTCTAGATTATAACGGTAGATGAAGGAAACAAAATCAAAAATGAAAATTATTAAAATGAAACACTAAAACTAAAGCAAAAAACACCACACTATACTAATAATCACATATGAGTTGACAGAGAGAAAATGTACACCATAATTACCATGCACTGCAATTAATAATGAGGTATCAACTTCCAGCTATAGAATATGCAGTAATACTTCCTGCAAAAAAAAGAAGGATCAAGTTCATAATACCAACCAGTAAAAAAATGGGGCAGAAATGTAGAAGTTAATGTATTTCCTGCTGGTACTTGAATGCATATCATATGAAAAAAATTTAATCTTGCAATAATTGGTTTTATTGTACACCCAATGCCCGTAGTCAGAAGAAATGTTCAATCCTACCTTGTGTTAATACCAATGTTGCATTTACAGACATTGCAGAAATGGCACGAACACACTCACTGAGAAACATTGCTTGGTCAACTGGCACAACACCCAGAACAAATCTTTCAAACCCTAGATGGCAGTCCTAGGCATACCTAAGCCTTCAAAATGAAACCTGCGCCATTATATCAACATTCCTCAACATTATTTAGTGAAACCTAGGCATGAATGAGAAGTTCTACAATAAAATTGTCTTTAAATACTCAACGATGGTAGCCTCTGTGAGATAAACAATGGAGTAGCAGTTTGCATCAAAACAACAGTATAATGAATCTAAAATAATCAATAAACATAAAGTTTGTTTAACCTTGGTTTGTACACTTATTATCCGTAAAACAACCTTCAAAGGGGCATTTTGAGGCATATTTTCACACAACGGCCCTAAAATCTGCAAAGGCTACGCTGGTTTTATTGTTGAGAAAGTGAAAGCTACATATTCAGGGTGCTTAAATATCCAAGAATTTTGTGCAAGTCTTCCATCCCTATTTCATTTGGAAGTTCTTCTCATGGCTTTTCATTCTTCAAATGCATTTGAAAAAATAAAAATGGCAGAGAAGCGTTTTACTGAAAATATTGGCATCCCTTTTGAGCATGCATGTCGGGGCACTGCGAAAAGTTGTACTTTTTGTTCTTGATGGAATAGAATGCGAAGATGATGCACTGTTTTCACTAAATTTTCTGCTTCAAGCAGGTTATGACAAGTCAAAGCAGGAAGAGCTGTTGGGGAAGCTAGGAGCTAGCTTTAAGCTTATAGAGTCCGTACTTTGAACTTTGACAAAGTTTAGAGGAATTGTGAGCAAAGAAAACACAGGGAACCTGAACAAACTTTTTCTGAGCTCCTCGTTGCATGGTTTCCCATTACATGTTCATCCAGGGAGTGCAGCTGTGGTCTCTTCTACCCTCTCTGTTGAGGGATTTTTGTATACAATTGAGCAATTTTTCAGAGCAAGAGATGCATTAGGGGGAATTGAGGTGGCCCATCCTTTACAATTGGAGATTGCAGTAGCAAGTTTTCCAAGCACATGGCAGCTATAAGAGGGTATCTTGTATGACAGATGGGTAAGGGGCTGTTTTTCCAATGTGGAAAGAACGAGAGAAGATGAACTTATCAATTGTTTGCTTGGGCACAAGAAAATCAGAATTTTTTTCTTGTCTTCTCCAAGGAACCAAATGGCTCCATTTTCCTCAGTTGGGTAGCAGAAAAGTGAGAAGAAAATATGGAGAGAGAGGTGGTGCTATAGAAAAAGTAACAAATCACATCCCATTGACACAACACTCTAGAAATATGTGGAGAAACTTGGCACTAGGTGAAACTCTGGTCGGAGCTACAGATGAATAATTTATATGTTTTAAGAACAATTAGATTGGCTCAATGAGTGAAAGCCCATTTGCTTGATAAACAAGGGAATGGACTTGTGAAGCATAGAATTATATCACCCAATGTTCCCTAATTCATAGATGCAAACCTGTGCTGACCATCCCACAGAATGCTCTAGCCAGTGTTTCATGATTCGGAAACATGCCATACCATACAATGTCATGATGTTTGGCTGACTCTGACTTTCTGACTTTCCAAACTTACTTATATTCACAACTTCATCAAGTGATTCTTGTTCTGCTTTGATAAATTTGTAGCCTTTCAGAACATTAGGGAACCCAATTGCCCCTCTTGAACTGTAATGTATGTCTGCTAACTCCAAGACTATGAAGAGAATTCTAAATGAGTTGTCTTCTAAATTTGTTTGGGCAGCGCCTCGACAATTTATATCCACCTCGGGTAATTTTGAATAGGTGGCAATTCAACAGTTGATTGATATTTTGGAAAAAGACAAAGAGAAAGCCCCTGCCTCTCTGCATTGGCAGTTGTTGGCTGATCTAATTGCAAACGTTGTCCCGTGGGAAGTATTCCTGATTGTTCTTATTCAATAGAGGAGAAGGCTGGATGCCTCATTCCTACCTGAGATCCCTCATCAACAGGCAGGTTACCCAGATTAGCAAAATTGTTCAAAATGTCCACACAAGGGTTGATTACTGGATGCGACATCTGTTGTTTGCAAGAACGTGAGCCTGTTTGCTCCACCCTGCCAAGAATCATAAGCATGAGTTTCAAGGCATGATGTGAGTACACTTGAAGTGGCACTTTGTTGGTCTGTAGGATATTTCCTATAGCTGCAACACAGAAGTGTTGGAAAAGGGAAGCAGTAGGAACTATAACTCCCATGAAATGTTGGAACCCTGTTGGAACCCTTGAATTCTAAGTTTATCCCGCCAAATTTTTTGTGCAACATGAGTTTGTTGTGGCAGCTGAGCCATACTGGCAGAGGATTGCTGAGACATCTTTGGACCCACCACAGCCCATGCTACTGTTGTTTGGGCTATAGATAAGTATTTTCCACCTGTGTGTTTGCTGAGGCCCTCACTCTGACATAGTAATTCTAGTTGTTGTATTGATAAAATAATGGTTAGGAGCTGCAGCACAACAACTACATGTAAAAATTACTTGAAATGTGCAATTAAACCAATAAATGCAATCAAAATGAGAGTTCTAAATTCAGAATCTGCTGGGCTAGTGGAAATGATTGTCAAAAGAAGTAGACAGTATAACTAGATTGAGCCACACTTGTAAATGTTGATAAGGTAAAGCTGTCTTGCTTTCAGTCAATATCCATTTGCAGCATGCACCTTAATTTAAAGCAGCATCTACTAGAAGGAAATATGCACAACAGAGGAAAGCAGTAGTAAGCAAGTTGATAAACTGAAATATCCAAAGCTAATACCTACAAGGTTAAAATGGCGCATAGTTGGGCTGAAGGATGAGATTGAACAAAGATCACCACATGCACAGAGCACTGCCATTGCATAGCCAAATCAAATGATGTTCCACTCTGAATATCATGATGCTCCAGATTCAACCTTTGTTGTTGCTCACGAACATTTGAAAAGTCTGTCAGATCCCCTCCAGTGTTCTTACTTCTAAAATTCCTAAGTAAGCTTTTAAATCTGCACCCTTGCTAAAGCCCAAAACAACAATTTATGGATATATATCAGAAGATTGTGTACCTCCAGCGAATATAGAGGGGCATTCGAGATACATCTCTGCTAGAACCTTTCGACGTAAATATCAAGAAATTAAGAATGAGACACCTAAATCGGTAAGAATGAGACACCCAAATCATCCTCTGGTTGTAAAAAGAATGCCACACAAGGAAATTTCTCCTAAATTATCATGGTTAGTGTTCTTAATTCCCAGGCATCCTAAAGTTGCAAAATAAATTTATTAAAAAAACTTTCCACTATCCTACAATTATTTTTGTCCCTGCTAATTAATTGCAGATGTTAGTTACAGCTTTGATCTAATTGGGCCTGATGTTCCTACAGGTTTATGGAACCCTTGATCTCACAATTTCCCATGATGGTTGTGGAGGGCAATCATGAAATCGAACAGCAAGTTGGAAATAAGTCATTTGCGGCTTACAGTGCAAGATTTTCATTTCCAAGTCAAGAGAGTGGATCCAGTAGCACCTTCTATTACTCCTTCAATGCTGGAGGCATCCATTTCGTCATGCTTGGAGGATACATAGATTACAATAAAACAGGTCTAACAATTTCTTCTGGCTTAGAGTATATACTATTTGATGAGCACAGTAGGAAGTTTTACAGGTGTTTTCAAATGGTAATAGCATGAGAAAGAATCCTAACATTGGTTTTAGTGTAGGTCAGAAACATAATTACTTTGTTGTAGATATTACAGCAGGCTTTTGGGTATAAAATCTAGGCTCAGTTTTGATATTAATGATAATTTGTCTCCTTGTTCACAGGGGAATAATATAGATGGCTGGAGCATGATTTAGCAGATGTTGACAGGAGCATGACTCCTTGGCTTGTTGCTACTTGGCACCCACCTTGGTACAACAGTTATAAAGCCCATTATCGTGAGGCTGAATGCATGAAATAGGAAATGGAGGAGCTACTGTACAGATATGGTGTTGATGTTGTATTCAATGGCCATGTGAGTAACTAACTAAAGAAATATCCAATAAATCTGCTTAATGGTGTTTCATGATTTTGACCTTATTTCTTCTGCTTTGATTAGGTCTATAGCAGAACTACATGAAACAATATCTAGGGGGTGTATAAGTAATTGTGGTAAGAGGAAGAATGACAAATAATCTGGGTTATTCATGTTTCTTACAGGTTCATGCATATGAGAGATTGAACCAAGTCTTTAACTACACATTGGATCCATGTGCTCCTGTTTACATTACAGTGGGAGATGGTGGTAACAGAGAAAAGATGGCAATACCTCATGCTGATGATTCTGGTAACTGCCCTGATCCGGCTTCCACGCCAGACACCCCAGAATGCTCTAGACAATGTTTCATGATTTGGAAACATGCCCCAAAACTCAAGCCTACCTTTCAGCCTGAAGGAGGCATGTTCCAAAAAAAAACACAGTTAAATGGAAACGAGTCCCAAAAAAACACATAAAAACTAAATCATCCTCCTTTTTGGAATTGTCATTTAACTTTTAATCAAATTTAATGTTGACATTTACATTATTTATATTTACTTTCATCTGACATTTAGCTTCAATTTGCATTAGAAGTTAAAGTGGGACCCCCAATTTAGAAAGGCCAGTGAATCACACCCATCAGACCTCACACGGAGAAGATAAAAATTGGGGTGTTTTTCAACATTTGGTATGCAACAGCTTTTCCATAATTTAAGCATATATTCAGAACATGACCCTCTAGCCATTCCTCCTGCACACTTTTGGCTTCGATTTGGGTGATTCTAAAATTGAAAACTACAAGTGGAATAAGCTGCTCAATAGTTCCCATGCCAACTGACTAAAATACTTTAAATGGCAGCAATTGTTGAAGCCACTCATCAAGAAAAAAAAAACTTCAGATTCTTGGATTCGCTTGAGACAAACTATTTAGTGATTCATCAAATGAGTGTACTCATTTGATAATAGTATGATGATTTTTATACCTGAGAGTTTAGAGGCCATTTAGGCCTCAATCTTTCCGTTTTCATTGAAACATCAAGTGCATTTTGTTATATTCACCCTTATATGCTATATACATGGGCACACTCTGTATTTTTTATGTCTAATGGTTGGATCTGTTACCTCTCAAACCCTCACTTTCTGAAATAAAGTCATACAGTTCAAGTGAGCCCTTGGTCGAACTAAGAGGTGTTTCCAATGTCACCTCATAAACCCTCTTCATACTTTAGGCCATCCCTTCTCCAACTCAAAGGAGGCTTCCCTAGAATAATATTACTAGAACTTAGTAAACGGAATTCAAGATAAATAAGAGATATCCTAGAAAAACAGTATGATGAGTTTAAAAAATAAATTGGATAAGTCAACCAAAGACTAGTGTCTTAGCACTGGGAAAAAGGGGTGAAATCAAGGTTCAATTGGAGTCTATATTAATAAGTAATAATGGAAATTGAGGCTGAAACATACAAGCTACAACAAACCCTTCCTTGCTGTGCCAAACTGCAGAAATATAACTAGAAAGATCACAAGAGTTAATCAACTCCAACAGGTACGGAGATTATGATTACCCTTAATGAAATGTGTGTGCATTTATGATTTAACCAAGCATAGAGAAATAATGCATTCATAAACAACATGGTTTTGAATATGGAATTTCCATGGGATATGAGGCATTTTCCAATTTGACACTAGAGTACCTAATCCTGAAAAACTGTCTGAGCATCTCCTGGAACAAAATTGAATGCATTACAGTTATCAACCACTGAGTTTTACTAGGCCTGGAAAGTATCCTTTGGACAGTCACATGGTTACCTTTGACTGGCCTTGAAATTCAGATATGTTTCGACAGTCACATGGTTACCTTTGCTGGGTTTATCTTTTCCATTTGCTAGAAGTTGTTCTCGACATACTCAGACTTGGCTCTTCACACACAAATTTGATAAACTCGTCATTAGCAAATCTACAAAATGTACAAATAGAAGGTACGAAAGACCATGAGACAAAAGAAACATATTAAATACCATGACACAAAAGTATTATAAGACTACTGAAATTTGTACCTGAAAGTAAAAGATCGCCAAGAGTTGTCCACTAGTTGCATTTTGATCATGAAGACCTGCATAAATGATAAAAGACAAGAAAATTGTATCAGTAAATAATATATAAGCAAATAAACAGTCATTTATAAATGTGAAAAATCCTAGGAATACAAAAGTGGCCATATACCTAAATGAGCTTCTCTTTGTTTCAAGAATAGGTTATTCTTTATTGAACAGGGCCAACCACGTGAAGGTGAAAGCTCATATGGCCCCTCCCCCCCCTCACATCGCTCTCAATTCCTTTTACCCTTTAAATTATTTTGTTTACATAGAAAACATATAAAAAACTAAACATATAAACATTGAAACATCAAATCACATAAACATATAAACATCGAAACACAAGAAGGTAATCCATACAAACAACGTTTCATGTTAACATCGATATAAATTACAAGTCATGATATTTTACAATTTTCTCTTTGTGTGACTTTGTTTTTTTCGATTCAAAAAACCAACAAGTGGCATCTCAAATTCATCATTTTGCAATGTATCTGCTGAGCCCTGTCCATCTGTGGTTTGTGTAATTTGCGTGCCCTCATGTACCATACTCCTGGTACGTCCTTGAACAGGGCGTGGAGGCAGCTGCGAACGGGAAAGAACTGTAACATTGAAAAGACCATTTTTCTTAGGTTGAAAATTGATTGAAATCACTATTTCATTGTTTCGATAAACATTACAATATCACTTTTTACATGTTTGTCTATCTATGAAGGTCGGTGTTCCGACTGCTTCAGTCGTTTGTTCCTCTTCTAGTTCATCCTCGTGAGCTACATGCTCTTCCATTTAAAGAATGAAATATGTAAGTATACGTAAAAAAATAAATATCTATCATCAAAATACATATATATATTTCTAAAACTTGCTACTTGAATCCCTAGCCTGCTCCACATTATCATCCAACGGGTCCTCCCCAATATGAACTGGCACCCTCCCAGTACCGCTGGATTCACTGCTGCGGTTGCACTGTTGTTTCCAAACAAACATAAAAATATAGTTATTGTTCTACTGTGGGAAAATATGAAGCAAGAATATTTCAAATGTCCTTATTCATTCTATTTACCTGCATTCCCACAATTGGGCTGATTGGAGTCTGCCCCAAGCTTTTTCTATGCTCAACCACACTTTCAAAACCATACTTGAAACCAATCTTGAGGTCTTCCTCGATGGTGGCATCTGTGAACGTACTTCCCTGCAATATTCCAAAGAGAAGTTTATTATTAGAGAGGACGCAGCATATTATGTGCTAGTCTAAAAGGACTCAAGAACTCAAAGTTCAATACTGTTCAATATTCTTAAAAACAATGAAAACTATTCTAAGAAAACTATGAATTTAATTAGCAGGCACAAATCTCAAACCCCAACACTTGGTAAGATTTCAAAAATTTATAAAAAGGAATATTGCAAATTCTTACGATTCGGTGCCTTAGTTTTCTGTAGCCACCCTGGCCCAGTTTATGCTGGCCAACCTTATCCATTCTTGCCTTGGTTTCCTTGTAGGTGTCAGGAAACCTTTTTATGAAATTTATGACATATGTTAAATGTATGATTTGTTGCTTGACACAAAACATAAAATAAAATTGAGCATATCGCAATAGTATAATTATACATCATGTACCTTGTGTTATCAGTCCGTGGTTGTTTTCCTTGATTTCTTAACAAAATAAATTTGGCATCAGCCATAAGTGCCTTCCACTCTTGCTCCAGTACCATGGGAGGGCGCTCATGCTTGGGGTTATCTACCAGTTTTCCCCGATATTGGGCCCTGGTATATTTCAAACCATCTCCAGCTAACTTTAAAACCACTTTCTTGTTGAAAGTGTCACCGAACAAGTAAATCATGTGTCTAATCAATTCATCTTTTAAATTGCTGTTTTGTTTTTGCCACCCTGTGTGAATGGTGGGCCCAAACAGATCCAATGCTTTGTCATATAAGTGTCTGTAGAAGACATTATTGCCTGCATAAACATTTACAGCTTAATTTACAATATTTTCAGAATATGTCCATTTCAATTTAATGAAAAACATTGATGAA